>CM057007.1:66336504-66681504 GCA_029891345.1 Dryococelus australis
CATTCGTTTTGTTTCCGTTTTTATAACTAATATTAGATATCATAAAACGGTAAATACATGTGGAGGGTAGGCAAAGTTGGAAGTTGTGTTTGTTAGCAGATATTGAAAATGGAACCACAGCCCGGAACTAGCAAATGTAATCTAAAACACTCAAGTATATGTGGCTATTATATTGCTTACCCTGTAAAAAAAAACTCACTACTTGCCACTGGTAATGGATAGAGACCTGCAAAATTCGCGTTATTATTTGAGGACAGTTTAAACTTAAATTTTGTTTACCTTTGCAATAAGTTTGTTACTGTGCCATACTTTCATGACAGGCCCTGGGTTACTCTGCGCCAATAAATGACTACTTGATAATCGTGTGCCTCAATCACGTACAAATCACTCAGAAAGGGAGTGACCTCAGATCTAGGCTGCAGCAGCCAATGGAGGAACGACGCCGGCTAGAGTATATACAATACTCCGAATTTTAGCATGATACCAAAAAATAACGCTAATTTTGCAGGTCCCTAGTAATGGATAAGTACATAATTCACGTGCCACGTGTCCACAATAGTGGATAAGGCGACTGAACAGGCCGAGTATTGCTGCGGTAGCAGTGAGGGCGCTCGCCTCCTACCACGACGAACAGTGTTCCATTTCCCGCTCGGGACCACGCCCACATTTTCGCGTGCAGGAAATGTGTCGGAAGCTGCCGTTGGCAGTTGTATATTTACGGGCTGTTCCGGTTTCTCCCAACAATTCATTCCGTCGCTGAATCCATCACCACCTCGCATCATACCCACCGCAGCTGAATAACTCATCTTCTAAGTGAGCTCAGCTGACACTGTTATAATTTTGTCAGTTTAATACTTCCAGGTGCACTATAATGAGATCCAAATCATAGGTACCCTACGTGGGTGAAGAATTATGGACGGGTCTTAACATCTAGGTGTTGAGAGCCGATGAGGGCGATTGTGGTGCGAATGGAGCAGCACCGGAATGAAAGGGTGGGGGGAAACGGGAGATACCCGAGAAAACCCGTTGACCAACGGCATCGTCCGGTACGATTCCCACACGCGAAAATCCGGAGTGACACGGCCGGGGATTGAACCAAGAGCAGGCTAACCGCTCAGCCGCCGCGGCCCCCCGGTACCCTAAGCGATTTACATTAGCCTACACAGCACTTGTTTCATTATCACACCCAAAAAATCTGTAGGTGCTCGTCTATATTAATATGGCCTCTATGAATTATAGAGACCCGAGAATTGCGCGAGTTTATTTAAGGACACGTTAAACTGTATCCGTATGTACCACGAAGTTCCGCTTCTACTGGAGCACAGTTAGTTAGACACGCCCCGGACGACTTTCGACCAATAACGAAGCTGTAGGGAAAACAAGGACCGAATCCCGTGCTACCTGGTCAGTGATTCAAATGGAGAAACAGCCAGTGAACAACTAACTGATGCTCAAGTTCACAAAGGACTGCGGAGTCTAGCTTGTTGCGAAATGTGACCGCGAAATTCTCGGGTCTAGCTATTCATAACCTACAGCAATAGCATGGTTCACGAATAAGTTTTTCACTGCGGGGAGTGGAGTGGAAAGATCTGTGAGTCTCTTACCATTGAGGTCATGAGAGCTGATGAGGGTGAAACGAGGAGAGTGTGGAACAGCGCCCGAATGCATGGGCCGGGGGGAAAACGGGAGATCCCCGAGAAATCCTGCCGACCAGCGGCATCGTCCGGCGCGATTTCCTATTTGCGAAGATCCGGGAGCGACCCCGCCGGAAATCGAACCCGGTTCGCCTTATGTGAGAGGCGAGCGCTCTACCCACTATGCGAGCGCGGCCCCGTGTGCAGCACGGATTCGCGGCACAAGCGGCAGTTTCACATATGTATTCATAAACCTTTCAGGTGCCCTATAATTTACGGCTCGAGGTGTCGCGAACAAAACATTTTATGAAGCGAGCTGTGCTTACGTCCATACAGCAGTTGTTTCGTTGTCACAGCTAACGAACTGTAGGCTATATGTTCGACTACACACTGTAAAAAAAAATTGAGGTAAAATTCCCTCTAATGTAAGAGAAGGTAGTTGCCTCTACATGTAAGGTAAAATTACCTCTTAAATCTAGAGTAAATTTACATAAAAAGTCGAGTAATATTCCCTCATCGTACGGAAGAAGTGCCTGTAAAAAGTGGGGGGGGGGGGGGGGTGATCCCATACAAGTAAGGGAAAATTAACCATTCATATTGTCTAATAATACCATAATTAGAAACACCCCAGGGTATTATTACTGTAAACTTTTTAACATTTATATTACCTATATACTCTGACGAATAGTAACCGAAACCTCAACACTAAAATCCTCGACGCTTGCTGGTGGATGGGCGTAAACCATGGCCCTCGATCACATTAGGCCGATGCGCTATCCATTACACTACGACGACAGCATGACAGCATCAGTGAATATTAGCGTGTTGAAGGTTTATTTCTTCCGCCCGTACCCTCCCTCACCCCCCACTTAGCTGTTGATACAATGTTGAAGAGATGCACGCGTCGTAAGGTAATTTTCACTTCCATTTATATGATTTTCCTCCGCTATGTACGTTAATTTTACTCCATAGTGCGGTCATTTTACCTTACCCACAAAGAAAACTGTTTCTCCTCTATAAGTTTGCGAATATTATCTTACACTTGTCAGGTAATTTTCCCATTATTTTTTTACAGTGTCGTTATATGAAGTTAGTAAGACGGTCTGCGGATCATTTACACGCAGTTAAAATCATTGGTCACTGAGCTTTGCAGTGTGCAGTACAGATTAAATAATTACCAACACGTGAGTAATGACCACAATCGTGTACACTGAATCTGAATAGTTTAAGTGATCCATGATGACAATACAAATTTTGCAGGCCCCTTGGAATTATAAACGCTGAATAATGGGGCCCATACGAATTATATTTATTTAACTGCGAAAATTTTACCCCGAGAACCATTGTTCATGCCTGAACAAAGCGCTAAAAATGAGCGAGGATATATTTCAGTGGATAGCAAATGCGTCTTGCAGCTGAAATGTATGAATGTTAATAAAGGAAACAGACGAACATGAAATATTGCACAACGGAACGGTTCCATTGCTACTTTTTTTTTTTTTTTTTACTTCGCTTGATATAGTATATTGTACGTTTCACACAGCCGGCAGTATGGTATGGCAAGACCCGCGTCCCGTGTACTATGCAAATTTTTCGACTACAAATTGCAGAAATTAAATTTGCAAATGTTTTTGTTATTTTATTTATTTTTACTAAAGTCGTTTAATATGCACCGGGCGTGTACATTTTTTTGCTGCTCACATTTCGTGTGGCCATTAAGTGTTACACCGATCTCGTCATATACAGGAAATCCAGCTCATTCAGTGGAATTACCAGGAGCATGCAAAATTGGCATTATTTGTCATCAGTCTGAACTCCACGGTACTGTATGCACTAGGGCCGGCGTCGCTTCCCCATTGGCTGCTACATAGATGTGAAGACACTCCCTCTCTCACTGAACTACACGTGATTGGGGGAACAATTGTGGAGTGTTCATTTATTGGTGCAGTGTCACCCAGGGCGTGTCACATATATTATGGTCCAATGACCAGCGTATTGCAAAGGTACTTGTGTTCCAAGTTTAACGTGTCCCCAAATAACAACGCGAAATTTGCAGGTCTCTAGGAATTGCGTGACGTTAAACCGAGCGAGTTATAGCAGTGGTTAACCACTGGATTCGCATTCGGGAAGACGCGGGTTCGATTCCCTGTTCTGCCATCCTGATTATTTCTGTATCTCATTATTAGAAAAGTGTAAAATTCGCGTTATTATTTGGGGACACGCGAAACTTTAAACACGCCTACATTTGTAATTCGTTTGTCATTGGACTATACTTTTCTGACGCGACCCGCCCAGCGCTGTGCAAAGCAATGAAAAATTCACAATTTGTGTGTCCAATCCCATGCAGTTCACCTAGAAAAGGCGCGAATTAACATTTATGCATTAACACGCTCGCCTCCCACCAAGGCGAACCGGGTTCAATCCCCGGCCGGGTCACCGGATTTTCGCAAGTGGGAATCGTGCCGGACGATTCCGTTGGTCGGCGGGTTTTCTCGGGTATCTCCAGTTTCCCCCCGCCCCTTCATTCCGGCGCCATACTCCATACTCACTTCAATCACCCTCATCGGCTCTCAAGACCTCGCTGTTCTTCCCTCACTCTTCACAACATTTATGCAGCAGCAAATGGGGAAACGGCGTCGGTTGTAGGGCATACAGTACTGTGAAGTTCAGTCTGATGCGAAATAATAACGCGAATTTTGCACGTTCCTTCTCATTATTTTCCGGTTTCACTTCAGGCGAATAGGGGAACCGTTCCCTTAATACAGGAGGACATGGCGGATCACATCAATTTTCTACTTCTGTGAGCAGGTGGTCCCATCTCTTGTTAAGTACCTACTGACGAGACCATAAACCACACACTAATTAAAAAAATTCCTTCATTTTACGGAAAAGCGCTGGTACAAATTTATCCAGAAGAGACAGTAAACTCTCCGTAAAATTACGGACACACTGATTTTCAGAAACGGACTTTCCGTAAATTTCACGGAACATCTCCGTTAATTTCCAAGTTAGTTTTCTGTGCTTTCCGTTTAAAATAAAACGAGATAGTGAAAATGTCTTTAATTTTCGTTATGTAGGTGTTCTACCGTGTATAAAAATTGATATTAAAAAAAGTTAAAATATTTTTTACAAGCGAGGTTTGAACCAGAGTCAAAAAGTTAGCAGTCCACGACTCTAGTCATTTATTTGTCGTTGTATTTGTTGTTGTTGGTGTAGTTGTTGTTGGTGTAGTTGTTGTTGGTCTAGTTGTTGTTGTTGGTGTAGTTGTTGTTGAGCTCAATTGAGACCGACTTGTTGACAAAAATCCCAGTTCGACAACCGAACTGAAGATCTGCCGCATCGGAGGCACCAGGTAGCGAGCCCGTGGACCCCCCCCCCCCCCCCCCGTCTCGGCCACCCTACCCCTGAGCTATGGAGGTAGGGCTTTTGCTTTATGTTACTAACCCGTGCACTAACACGCTGTGCTACAGACACGACTATTCCATTCCCCTATACAACTCTCTGTTGAAAATTGTTGTATAACTTATATTCAATTTCTGTTATATTTAGTGCACTTTTAGTGTTGCCAAATGTAACCGACGCATGTTAATATTTTTTAATGTTTGAAAGGATAGATCATAGTCACGTGGATAACCTTAACTGCCGCAGAAACGATGATTTTCTTGTTACTGTGGCGAAGAAAGCTGCGTGTAGAATCGGCATTGTTCGTCCCCGTAACTCGAAGCCAAAGGGAATACGGAGACTTTCCGTATTTTGTATTTACGGACTTAACTCCGTTTTTCGTCATTACGGGTTGCCTTTTCGTATAAACACTGCACATTTCCGTAAAACATTCCGTAAATATACGGAAATTTTTAACAGTGAACTGACGAGACGTTAAGCCACACCTATATACGTAACATTTATAAAAATCTCCATAAGTCGTGTGGGAAGCCAAATAACTAGAGATCTGGAGAGTTCGTGAGTTCAGTAACTTGTAGAGTAGACTTCAAAGCTATATGTACAGACATGCAGATACTGTCTGTTCATTGGTTGCCGGTTGTCACAGTGGGAGGCGTTTATTGGGCCTGCACTTCGTTTAGTGTTTATTATTGGGTCGGGATACAACAAGACGTGCCAAATAACGCGTGGACCAATTGCAAAAGTAACACGGATGTAGTAGCTTTTGAATCCTAGCTAGTCCTAAAATGAAAAAGCGAATTTTTCAGGTCTCTAGTTGTAACAGAAATGTTACGTCTCTTCCATTGTCTGTCTAGGCTGTTCATAGTAAGTGAGCACTTTTGAGGGCAAAGTTACTTTTTCCTTTCAGCAGTTTTTTTAAATATTTTAATCAAATTATTAAACAAATATTGCAGTTAAAGTAATAAACAAAATGTGTATATTCTTCCGTACTCGGAAGCTAACGTCGAATATTAAAATAAAATGTATTTATTGACTATTATGCCAAATTTGAGGGCTTTCAAAAGTGCTCACTTTACTGTGAATGTCCTATAGGTAGGGATAGGAAAATTTTGTGAGTTCAATGACCTGTAGGCAAGACTCCTCAGCCCTGTGCATACTGGAGCCTTAGTTGTGTGTTCATTTGCTGTTGCCCCACACCTGGCAGTTATAGGATTCGCAAGGTATTTCCTTGCAAAGTCTCCTATTGGCTCAGAGGCGAGCAGGGCAGGTATAATAATCTGTGATCCAATTGCGAATGTGACTTTGCTATATATGTGTTTGACGTCTATCTTGTCCCGAAATGAATTCGCAAAATTTTCCTATCCCTACCTCTAGGCTAAAACAGTCTTCTGTACGATCAAGTATATGCTGTTAATGATTTTCTGAGCACTTTTGAAGTGAATATTTGAAAAATATCACTGGCCCTACCTGCGTGCATTTTAATATGTGTGCCAACTGGGAAGCGCCCAGTTAAGTTGGCAACGGCGTAGGGCATGTACGCGTTAGCTAACATTTTTTCAAATAATGGATTTATTTATTTTTCTTTCTGTTTTTAAATTCATGTAAGTAGGTACACCCGAATTTCGATAAAATATTTCATGACCACCTGTATTTCATAACTAGAGACTCGAGAATTTCGCGGTCACATTTGGCTCAAGCTAGACTCCGCAGTCCTTTGTGAACTTGAAACTCAGTTAGTTGTTCATTGGCTGTTTCTCCATTCTAATCATTGACCAGGTAGCACGGGATTTGGTCCTTGTATTCCCTACAGCTTCATTATTGGCCGAAAGTCGTCCGGGGCGTGTCTAACAAACTGTGGTCCAATAGAAGCGAAACTTCGTGGTACGTGCGGATACAGTTTAACGTGTCCTTAAATTAACTCGCTAAATTCTCGGGTCTCTATATATAACTAGGAGTAGTAAAATTTCGCGAATTCATTTCAGGACAAGATAGACGTCAAACACACATACAGTGAAGTCACCTTCGCAATAGGATCACAGTTTATTAGACCTGCCCTGCACGCCTCTGAGCCAATAGTAGACTTGCAAGGAAACACCTTGCGAATCCTATAACTGCCAGGTGTGGGGCAACAGCCAATGAACACACAGCTGAGGCTCCAGTATGCACAGGGCTGAGGAGTCTAGCCTACAGGTCATTGAACTTGAGAATTTGTCCTATCCCTATTTATAACACTTCAGCTTACACTGTAAATAATTTTCTGGTAAACTTGCTAAACTGTAATGGAAGTTTTTAACCTATTAACTGTATGGAAACTATACCACACATCGAGCTGCAGACACATGAATGTTTAGCGTCGCCAATATACAAAGTTAGGAACTTCCTTACGAATTTGACCAAATGTATGAACGCTACAATGAATGTATAGCGGGAGAAACATTGCCAATCCCGCTTCATCACTAAGCGTATACACTGACATGGAAAAATTTCAGAATAATTTCTTAGAGCGCAGATCCACTTTCGTAATTGGATGATTTCCGTGTTTCGCGTCGTTGGAGTCTGCCCGCGAATCACAGACATCCGGTATCGGAGTTACCCAATTATGATTGACCCGTCAAAGAAAAAATGTCATCTCACAATGATACGCCACCAACGAGGTTAACAAAACTGCTGGGATGTCCGCAGGGTATTGAAATCTAGCAAGTTCCGTGATCTTTTCGTGAGATTTCGGTGTCCCTGTGTATTAATAATGCTTGTCTTTTAATATGACTTTCATACACCTACTCAATTTTGTTCCTAATTTTGGTAAGCAAGGTACATAAAATATAATACCTCTCCTTCGAAAAGAGGGCCGCGGTGGCTGAGCGGTTAACCTGCTCGCCTCCCACCAAGGCGAACCGGGTTCAATCCCCAGCCGGGTCAATGCTGGATATTCGCATATGTGAATCGGGCCAGAGGATGCCGCTGGTCAACAGGTTTTCTCGGGGATCTCCCGTTTCCCCCGCATTTTCATTTCGGCGCTGCTCCACATATTCACCTCGCTTCACCCTCATCGGCTCTCAAGACCTCGCTGTTAAAAGGCACCAAAATATCTTCACACAATCTTCATTCAAAAATTTCCACTGAACTATAAAATACGTCGCTGAACACGATAAACGTACAGACGCCAGCTATAAGTATGACTAGTGGCGCTAGTGTACAAGGAATCTGGACACGCCTTCAACGCGGCGAACCAATAACAGACATTCGTCGTTATAGCTTGTGAGTTCTGATAGGGAGAGAAAAGTGGAGCCGTGAAGCAAGCACAGTGCAACATCACCTTTGTAGCTTGAGTTATACATTAGTTTGTGAAAGTTTGCGTCGTGACAACCGATACGTATTGCGAATCATGCAATGTACGGCAGAAAACATTTAATATCGCTGAACAGTCACCTAGGTACGAAGTAATTTCTCATCGTGAAGAAAAGCAGCTCAGGTTTAAATTGAGAGATGTGGGCGGCTCGTAACATCGAGGTTTAGAGAGCCGATGAGGGTGAAATGAGGTGAGACTGGAGCAACGCTGTAATGTTAAGGTCAGGGGAAAGAGGAGATCCCAGAGAAAACCGGCTGACCAGAAGCATCGTCCAGCACGATTCCCACTCGCGAAAATCCGGAAGTGACCTGGCCTAGGCTTGAACCCCGTGCGCCTTTGTGGGAGGCGAGCAGTCTAACCGCTAAGCCACTCCAGCTACTCTAAAAAAAAGTTAAAAAATATTTATTTCTTGCCTATAATGGGAGGTAATATTGCCATACAAGAAAAACATTTATTAACAGTAAACATATGTTTCTCTAAATTTATCTTTGAATTAAATAATTTTTGTGTTACTGCAAACAAAACAGCTTCAAATAAATGGTTTTCTTTGCGGCACAGAAAACTTTGTACGAATTTTTTTTTAGAGTCTACCTTGTTGGAAGTGGTGAATGCAGTTTGTTATTTTTCATAGTGTCAGAAGTATTAGCCATGTTTACTCACAAAGACACGTGCAATGAAAACCAAACTGAAACTTCTTGTGTGCACGTGTTTGAGTGTTAAGTCTACCCTGCACGGGAAACTTTTCACGTAGAATTGGTGGCGCGAGTGATAATACGCAATCTCCTCAAAACTGGACTTACTATGATTTATTCACTGCTTGCTGCCCTAGCGATACAGGTAGTTGCACGTAGTTATTTCTTTATTCTTGCCGCATACTTGTTATTTTCTCAGAAATCTAAGGTGAGAAAAAGTGTCGTTAATTGCCAAAAGTACAAACATAGTTTTTCAGAAAATGTATTCAAGGAGATTCTTATCGTTTCTTTCAACAAAGGTGTGCTTTATCCTCGAACATAGATAGAATGTTAGTCAATATTCTACATTTTCCTGTTCGCAAGATGAGCAATGTATTCATGTACTGCAGTGATCTGATTCTGGTCGGTCTAGAAGATCAGGAACCCCTGTCACAGACAACTGGACGGTGGTAACAAAATAAAAGTCTGCCTGTGGTTGAGAAATCTGCTGTGAATTAAATTTACTTAAGAACTTCGATCCGTTTATACAATTCTTACATTTTAAAATGTCTAGAAAACGTGTTGTTCTAAATAAACAGGATATCTTGTTACTTCAGTGGGGTTCGTGCCTGTATAAAACACCGATTTCTAAACCACCCGTTTCTTTATTGATGTCTCAGACGACAGCGTCATTAAAAAGAGATTTATTGCTGGAAAATTCCGAGCGCTTGTTAGGTTTCAGCAAGCTTTATAAACGTCAGCATGTTTATTTCTTTATGGGTTGTTTGTCATGTGTGGGAGAAGACATTCCTTAATTAGACTACCTTAATGAAACTCCGGTTTATTTTCGTTCTTGCTGAGAGTGATTCTCCTGCAATGCGTTAGACAACATGAATTTCGCGAAAAGATTTCATTGCATGTTGTATTTCAATAAAATTTAGCCCAGATCCACTTTCGTGATTGAATTATTCCAGTGTTGAGCGTCTTGGCTGTTTACCCGTGAATCACAGACCTGCACTGTCAGATTAACCCAATTATGATTGGTCAGCCAAGCAAGAAAATGTGTTCTCACAAAGACACATGGCCAATAACCATATAAAGGCTGCTGAAACACCCGTACGCCATTGAAATCTATCATGTGCGAAAACCTTTTCGCGAAATTAGGGTGTCCCTAGCAATCTAAGCATTCCCGTCTTTTTGGAAAAAGTTCCCTCCAACAACACACTTGTTGATCTCAATTTAACTAACAGACTGAGGGTTGGCGGGTAGAGCGCTCGCCTCTCACCGAGACATATCGGGTTCGATTCCCGGCAGGGTCGCCTCCGGATTTATGCACGTGGGAATCGTGCCAGACGATGCCGCTAGTCGGCGGGTTTCCTTGGGGTTCCCCGGCTTCCAATATCCACCGCTCCATATCCACATCGCTTCACCCTCTTATGCTCTAATTACCCCGTTGTTAAGAGCCGGCCCAGCCTCTCCACTCCACGAGCAGACTGAATTGGCGCTTCTTATGATCCTGATAAGCATAATAAAAGTACTGATACGTCCGTAGCGTATTGAAATCTAGCATGTGTGGAAATCTTTCCTAACTATCATATAAGTAGGGATAGGAAAATTTCGCGAATTCCTTTCGGGACAAGATAGACGTCAGACCCATGTATAGTGAAGTCACCTTCGCAATTTGATAACAGCTTATCAGTCCTGCCCTTCGCGCCTCTGAGCCAATAGCAGACTTGCAACGAAACAACCTTGCGAACCTCATAATTGCCAAGTGTGGGGCAACAGCCAATGAACACGCAGCTGAGGCTCCATGATGCACAGGACTGAGGAGTCTAGCCTAAAGGTCATTGAACTCGCGAATTTTTTTCTGTCCCTACATATAAGTTACTGAACCCGCGAGTTTCTGCGGACATTTATGAATATTTTCCCTGAAGCTCTCCTCGCCATTCTGCGATCGCAGTTACAAACACCAGCTAAAGTAATTGTCACAACAAAAAAATCAACCAAACTCTCGAGGTGTGTATGCTAACGAAAGCAATCAAACTAGTAGGCAACAAATATATAAAGAGCCACCTGTTTTTCGCGAAAAGATTCACACGAAGGCTAGACTCCAATATCGCACGGCATACGTGCAGTTTTCATTTGCTTATTGGCCACGTGTCTTTGTCGGGAGACACCTCTTACCAGACTGGACCAATCAGAATTAGGTGACTCCAACACTTAGTGTGCGTGATTCGCTGGCAGGCACCCAAGACGCCTGGCAGTTAAACTCAGCCAATCAGTAAAGTGGATCAGAGCTCTAGTGTTTTGGAGTACAAGTTGTCCTGAAATCTTTTCGCGAAAAACAGGTGGCCCTGAATATGCACAATTGATTTGGTTGATAGTCTTTTGGTCGAACACGGAGGGTTTGTTTATTTACTTACCTATTTCGTTAGAAAAACTAAATTAATCTTGTCTAAATATATTTTGGTCCAAAAATAATATTTTTTTTTTCCTTTCTTTCAGTGTGGATTAGTGTTGCCAACAAAATCTTTGGTCGCTGCAAATCAATTCTTTGTTCAAAATGTATCGTACATTGTAACGATATGCTTGCTCACACTAAATGTTTGCTTAGCATACTGAAACCACGAAATATTTGTTTATCAAAAATATAACTGTTTTAAATAAATTATTTGACCTTGTGAACAAATTCCATTCATTTGGAGGAACTGAGACTTGGTTGTAACAACAAAATATCGTTTAGCTGAAACAAATGCCACGCAAAAATATATATTTCTAATACTGAAACAGTTATTTTTCTCAGTGTACGGCCTTTAGTTTGTAACGCAGTAGTTTCAGTTTACTCAGGTCTTGAGAAAATTCAAAATAAATTCTGTATGTTTCTCACACTTTACAAATCGGTTCAGAGATCGTATTCGAAAGCGCTGATTAAAATAAGTTATGCTAATCATACGGCAGCGAGGTAGTCCGCGCAGGCATTTGCTCGGATTCATTCGGCCGTGTTCATGAAGCCGTTTTACGTGTCTTGAGATATATGAAAAGGGTACTTCTAAGGTAGACAATCGCACGTACATCAAATGCCTCATCACCTCTATACACAACGCACTTAACTGCAGTACAGTTTACATACATGGCTTTTTAACTGGTAACCGTATTATTTTTAAGTGGCTATATTTAAAATTAGAAATTTTTTAATGCATGGATTATTATTATTTTTTAATGAGTACATATAAAATTAGAATGTTTTTAAATACATGCAATTCAAATATGGGGCAACGTGCGCAAACAAATATTTAAAGTTTCGCAGTTTTACTTTTTAATTACCTTTTGAAATTGTTTCATTACCACCCTAATAGCATTATTAAAATCATGGTTTCTGAATCCAATATTTTTCTGACCTCGGAATCATTTGGAAAAAAAAAGAAAAACTTTTCCTACCAGAGTTCTTTATGTAAAATTTGCGTCTTAGTTGAAATAAGAATTTTTTTTTATTCTATACCCACGGAGAGTATTTATTTATGTAGGTAATATTACAGTATTGATAATTAATGGACAGCGTTTAAGCTGCGATGATGAAGATCCATACTTCATTTGGCGATGAAAGGTAGTCGAACCGCTTAAGAAATTCATCATACATAACTAGCAAGTCGCAGCAATTTCGATCGTTAGGGACCTACAAAATTCGCGTTATTTTTTTGGCATCAAGCTAAAATTCACAGTATTGTATGTACTCTAGCCGGCATCGTTCCTCCATTGGCTGCTGCCCAGATGTGAGGTCACTTCGTTTCTGAGTGATATGTACGTGATTGCGGCACACGATTGTCAAGTAGTCGTTTATTGGCGCAAAATCACCGAGGGCGTGTCATAAAAGTATGGTACAATGACAAACGCATTGTAAAGGTGAACGTTTTTTAAGTTTAAACTGTCCTCAAAAAAATAACGTGAATTTTGCAGGGCTCACGGTATAGACGACTCCTATTTTTTTTTTTTTACGTAAGGTAAACAAAATTATGTTTTTTTGGGACAATAGCAGCGCGTAAAAAAAGACATATTTTGAAATGATTATTAAGGAATATCTCGTACCCCAATAAGAGCAGTTTCTGTAATACTGATAATGAAAAATTAATTCAAGGAAACCGAGCAACCGTAATTCGTCAGTTGGGAGCTACACGGACGTCTGTGAGAAAGAAAATTAAGAATGATAAACGCGTGTAACGATCCCAGACAGACACGCCAGCAAGAAGGCGGAACGTCATCAGCCAATTAGCACCGGGGGACTAACGTTCCCGATGGCAGCCCGACACAAGGGCTGTCCCCACAGTCAATATACGTCCGAGTGCACTCGATTCAAAGGAACCGTAACGCGATGTCACTTCAGTGTATTTATTTGCGCTACGGAGATCTATGTTAGATCCCGTCGGAGATCACTCCAGACTTCCACGAGAGTAGAAAGCGTGGCAGGCGTTACCACAAGCAGGAATTTTTTTGACGTGAATACGTCTTTGAATGTGCAGCCATAGTGGGAGGCAATCCAGAAAATCCGATGATAACAAAATCGGGGGATGCAGGGTGTCATAGCAGCTCTGAATCTGTCGTCTACATTCATCATCACTCGATTGCCAAAAGGATAAAAGAATATGTTACGTTGAGTGACGACTGCGAATCATCTCGTGCGTAGGGGTTAAAGGGGGGGGGGGGAGTGCAATTTTGAGTTCGTTTCGCCCGCCCCGCGTCTCATACCTTCCGCGTAGTATAACTTTTGACTAGGAGAAGCTACGACGCTCGTTTGAATTTCGATCGACAGCTTTCATCAAGATAAATAGATTGCGTGTATAAAAACAATTGTTTGGCGTGGTTCTGGTGAGATTGTATGCGTTTAATGTAAAAAATTAAGAAAACTTAACACAATTTCGGCCTATACTCGTCAAAAAGCCAAGTCGAAATACAGAAATCGCATACGGTTGGAAAGACCATCTCAAAAGCAATCTAGTGATACGCATAAAACCCCATATGATCCAAGCAAAGCGGTGCCGGGAACGTAAAAAAAAAAAAAAAAACATCAAGGCGTCCGAGCGCGTCAACGTAGACGAATTCACGCAAAACAAACGGCCGTGTCCCCAACACAGCCAAATCCAATTTTTTTCGGAGCATTCCCTTTTATCCATTCTTGTATTTCTTCACTTTCTCATTTAGATCTCGATTCAGCTTGGATTTTAAAGATCTTATATTTAACCTTTTCAGTCACACGTTAATTTACGACTTCATGTGTTCCGAACAAAACATGTATAATGCATGCTGTACTTAAGTCGACACAACACTTGTTTCGTTGTCACAGCCAATGAGCTGTAAGGTTACATTTTCGGCTGCAGTTATATGAACCAATATAAACCGAGACCAATTAGATGGTTTGCGAGACATTAATCCACAGGTGAGATCATCGGCCATTGTCGTCATTGAGCTTGGCAGTATGCAGTGGAGACCAAAAATTGCCTACACGTGCGTGACGTAAACAATTGCGCATACTGGCTCAGAATGAGTCAAGCGTCTTCCAAATTTGCCAACTCCTGCAGTATTGTCCAGGACAACAGAGTCCTCGAGAATACAGATGTGAAACTGTTATTACACAGCGAACTCTGGCTGCAAAGGGCAGAAAGTAAGTCGCTGTCGGAACACCGTTCGCCACTCAGTCTGCTAACTTACCCGCCAGCGGACAATCCGACCAATAGGGAACCTCTCACAGTACGCAGCAGCCAATCAGAAACAAGGCTCCTTCCCAGAGACTCGTGCAGCCAATTAGGTAAATGGATCGCTCACATCAAAATAACTACCACGTCATTTCGCTTCTGGGTTCTTATATACTCTATGATGGAGAGTAAGGTTGCGATAACGGAAACGTCACGCCATTTTACTAATGTATGTTCATGGGGCCATGGTAGTCCGAAATCGACATGGCCTTTTATTGCATGTGTTAAACATCGCGGATATTGCATTTGCTCAACGAGTTTTTATAAGGTTCTCTCATTTCATCACTCTTGCTATTCATCGCTTTTTCACCTGTTTCTCAATTAACCCCCAAGGGTTACAAGGATGTGGTTATTAATGGCGCCATCTAGCTAGAACTCTTTAGTACGTCGACACTGAGATAAAGGTTTCGTTGAATCAAACGAAGTTAGTTTAGTCCAACTAAATTAATTGTTCGTATACGAGTTTCTCTACACAAGAATTTTGTTGGTGGAACTTTTTTTTTTTTTTTTTTTTACATAGATTAAAATATTTCGGTTAGTTAAAAATAATCTTTAATTCCGACCGGGATTCGAACCCGAACCAGTTATAAGCCTCAGAAAATCTCAGCAAAACTCACTATGAATGAATTTGGACTGTTCTCTAATAAATACCATTTAAACACTGGACAACATGCCTAACTAAAAATGTCCTGTTTTGGAGCTTTATATATTAGTTTCCTGTTCAACTAATTTGATTGGGTTATTTATATCGCTATTAAGCATAAATTTTTTTACTAACAAACACCGTTACTATCCTATTTGTCACAAAAAATACAAACAAATTCTCGAGCTGTATATTCGAACGAAGGCAATAAAATGAGTGGCCAAAAAAAAAATATATATATATATATAGTTAATTGAACCAAATAATTCACTGACTGTCAAATTTATTTTGGCCTAACACAGAGGCTTTGTTCATTCAAATTTGTATTTTGTTACATGGACAAAATTAATTTTCTTACTTTACAAGCTTTATCTGCCAAACAAAATATTTTATTGGGGCAACTTAATATATTTTTGGTCTTAAGCAAAAAAATAATTTGTTGTCTCAGTGTGAGTCTCAGAAGAAAGTGAGCGATAAGGGCGACATTGCCAAGTACATAATAGTGTTCGATCTTTACTAAGCGCCTAGCTCTGAACTGGCTGGTGACAGGATAGACTCCATTGCCTTATATACAAGTGAGAGCAGTGTGTGGTTTCTTTGGCCGCTGCACTTTAATACTTCACCTACTTGTTTAATCTCCTTAAAATAGATTGGACACACCGCCGTTGATGTTGTCTTATTGGCTCAAGAGTTCTTTAGGCGTGACCGACATATTTCCGGCCAATGGCTGTAGTCGGTCAAACGCACAGTAACTTGGAGTTTAGTCTGTAGTTGAATAATACGTAGGGATAGGAAAATTTCGCGAATTCATTTCGGGACAAGATAGACGTCAAACCGTTTTATAGATAGTGAAGTCACCTTCGCAATTGGATCACAGTTTATTAAACATATACTGTACGCCTCTGAGGCAATAGCAGACTTGTAAGGAAACACTTTGCGAATCCCATAATTGCGAGGCGTGGGGCAACAGCCAATGAACACACAGCTGAGGCTCCAGTATGCACAGGACTGAGGAGTCTAGCCTACAGGTCGTTGAACTTGAGAATTTGTCCTATCCCTAATAATACGGTCCCGAACGAAACATTTGTCCCTTGGAACCCCTAAAACGACGTGCCTATTCGTGACGGAAAGAGTAATGCATTCTTAAATTCTCATTTGAACTTGTATTTATCTCAGTGTTACGTGTCAGAGGCGAGGAAAGAAAGAATGAACGTAGCATGGACGATGGCGCGATCTTCATCTTGAAGACCACGAAGTTGAACTGCGTCGGCAAAGGATGGAAGGAGCATGGGAGCGAATCTGAGGGAAAACGGCGGGACCGTATGGAGAAGCGAGCAGTTAAAATGTGGTTTCTTTGATCTCGCGTGGAAAACGCGACCTCCTGTGGGACTCGGCTAGTACGGCGTTCAACTCGCCGCAGTTCCCGTCTCACGGCCTTTCTTCCTGACGGCGACTAAGCCTCATATACAGAGTTAGTGACTTTTCGCGAAAAAAAAATCATATGAATACACAGTAGGCTTCAATACTATAATCACACAACAGCAATCTGTATATTGCAATTGGTTGTTGTCTGCTTGAGAAGGCGTTTTCATATTTGCCCGAACCACTCAGAATTCGGCAATACCGGCACGGCTCTCACGTGATTCGTGTGCAAACACTTAACACGTGTCAAAAAGTGATTCAGCCAATCAAGATCGGCAAGCGACCCTACAGTGTTTTGAAATATAACTTGTCTTAAAATTTTGGCGTCACTTGCCAGCAACATGTAAAAATGCAATTTGCATTCAGCATCTTGTATCCTACTTTCCAGGAGGCCGTTTGCCTTCAGCGTCTTGTATCCTACTTTCCAGGAGGCCGTTTGCATTCAGAATTTTGTATCCTACTTTCCAGGAGGCCGTTTGCATTCAGCATCTTGTATCGTTCTTTCCAGGAGGGTAGCAAGGAACCTTCCGCAGCATGCAGTAGCCAATCACAAGCAAGGCTTGTTCCCAGACCCTCGCGCAGCCAATCAGTGCCTGGGCACACCCGCATTAAACAAACAGCGACACCGTTTTGCTTCTGTACACTTACCTACGCTGCACATTTTTCTTTCTCAACACGCATATACGCCCATTTAAATTTGGGATACAAATTTCTCGGAGTTCTGCAATAAGCTCATTATATGATTAAAATAACAGCAACGCATGGCAGATTATCTTCTGTCCACCGCCTTTAAATTCAAGTAGTTTTAGAGCGTCTTCTAAATGGTTTCCAAAAATGTTGCTGTTCGTGGCTGTGTGTGTAAATTCTTTAACCACCATGCTTCTAAAACAATCACATTAATTAATATTATTACCGTATAGTTTTTTGCCACGTTTGATATACAGTGTCAAGTTTATCGGAGCTATGTGATTCCGGAATAATTCTTATATTTATTAAATATGGTGAAATTGAGAAAGGCACAAAGTCCAAAATCGCTACTTTTCAGGAGAGCATAAGAACCGATTGAATTCTAGATCTTGGAACCAACAGTTTTAACAATTTAGTGGTTAATTTTGGCAACTGTTGGAAGTGTGTAAGAACTAAAATGAATGCGATAAAGCAATTACATTAACATGTAGAAATTAAAGACATTTTGGACTTATTGCCTTTCCCCACCAAAGGTAATGAAATTTATATATTGCTTGGATAATATGTTATGTTAGCTGTTTAAAACTACTGTAAGGAAACTAAAAGTAGAAATTAAACTTTGTTTTATTTTATTGTTATGATACATACAAATATAGAAGTTTAATTACACAGTTATATGCAATATTATCTCAATTCAAAGTTCACAAAAATGAGACCTTGATCAGATTTGTGTTTGTAGCAGCATGTTTACTTGCAGAAAATATTGCTACTTCAAAAACCAAATAATTCCGACATACAACACAACATTTTTATTCATGATCATCACTGTGACACAAGAATGTTGCCTGTGATATAATACATTCATAAAAGCTCTTGGCATCTTCATCTACATCATATTTCACAAGTTTTTTCAGGTTATCAATATTCAAAATTTCCAAATTTTATAAAATTTCAAAATTGCGTACCTCATAAGAGTGCACTATCTTAACTACAATATTTCGCTTGCTGTTTACGATTATGCACATTTATTCTTCAATAGTGTAAATGCGATTCAATTTCTTCAGCTGTTTCTTAAACACCCTAAAATCCTAGTCACAGGGTAGAAAGTAATGGCCTCTCTCTCTCTCTCTGGGAAGTAATGCCTAATGGACTTAAAGTTTTGTGATACTGCCAGGCCTAGGCACATCCATATCACAGTGTAGTTTTCGTTTTGACCAGGACAGCCATCAGAAAATTAAAAAGGCATAGGTCTTGCATCTGATACAAATGCATCAACATTATCGTTCAAGAAAGAAAAAAACATCGTTCGCACACTTATTTGCTTGAACCTTTTGATACATGTAGGTACCAAATGATGCGCTCATTTGTTACGAGGTCAAGGATTCAAAATACATTTACCCACAACTGCCTCATATAATAAACCACTTTGATGCAGATTCTGCATGAAATCAAAGATAGGCTTGTAATATTGGCTTCCTTCCGACATCTTTGTGCAGCGTCCTGCAAACACCAAATATATCGTTTACTTCTTCTCCTATGGACATTGTACTCAACCTGAGCAGCACGCTTTGGCTGATTCACAGATATGCGCGCTCGTAAGTTTAGCTTTCACATCCTCACACTGCAGACGTCGATCTGTGATCATCCAAAGCGATCATTCAAATTATCAACAAAATAAGTCCTGTAGAAGCTATATGTGATTCCTCATTCTGGGTATTTTGTGACAAACATGTTATGCATTTTTACAATACTGAAACATGAATCTAAATACTTTAACACCTCGCCCCCCATGATGTGTGATGCTGAAGGGAAATGACCGAATGTGGTCGGATATTTAGTTTGTGACATTTTCTGGTATCTTTCCTGGATTTGGATTGGTATCTTTTAGTCGCTGCGCCTTTAAGAACAAGAGTGGTAATACGGAAAAGTCGCTTTTGCCGAATGCCAAGCATGCTCATAAAGGCAGTACGATATACGTTCTTTGTTCTGTTGCCATCCATAACAAAATACGATAAGCTTGCGGCAAGTTGTTGAACATTTTCCTTTCTTCACCTACTAGTCTTGATGTCATTTTTCTCCACCAGAGGTTGCAAGTGTAAGTCTTGTGTATTCTTTTTGGGTAGGTCAAGAAACTTGGACAGGATATCTATTCGAGAGCCTTCACTTGCCATCTGGAAACACTTCTTTCTACACCTGAAAATATTCCGAAAAATACACTGTAAGAAATTTCTGGTTTTCTTCCTAAACTCTATTGGAAGTTTTTAACCTATACACTTTATGACAATATTACCACACATCGAACTGCAAATGTAGGAACGTTTGGTATCATTACTAAACAAAGTTGGGAACTTCTCTATGCATTTGACTATTTCCTGAGCAAACTTAGGAACGCTATCATGGATGTATGGGAAATAACTGTACCATATGCGCTTTCCCGTTATACATATACACTGATGTTGTAAATTTGCAAATAATTTCTTAGAGCGTACACTTAAATTAACTACACTTTGCATTATTATGCAGCTATGTTCACTAAACGTACATTACATACTTTGAGGAAAATAAACTACATTTTATTTACTTACTGACAATCATTGCTGGTTTTCGTGGCTGGCACATATGACTCTTTATAACTTACATGTTCCTGCCCTTTCACTATAGCACGGTCAATAACATTATGTTTCTAAGTTTCAGCTGTGGCCTTCTTTATGGAGACATGCTATACGCCTTGATAATGATGTTATCATATGATACTGTAGTAACCCGATCAGATGTTTCGTCTTTTACAGCCTTTCGATAAACCAACACATCAACAAACAATATGTGTATACTTTATGAGTATTTACTTTTATGTCACGCGATATCTATGGTGAAGAAATAATAAACTACACATTTATAGTGAGCAATGATTCATGTGGCAGGCAGCATGTACTAAAGATGAGGCACACCACAAGTCTTCTGCGCATGTACCCAACATTGACTTACCCCAATCATACACATTGGTCAAAGTCACATGGTCAACCGTGATGAATGTGTTTGTGTATATCTTAATTTTTAAATGACAATCACTATTATATACATAAAATACTTTTACTAATGTGAATTTAGCCAAACTGTATTCCAAATTGGTTAGCGGAAGTATGAAACCATTTCTAAGCACTCGTTTACAAATCAGTTTTCTGACCTAAAATCCAAACCATTCCGTTTTCACCTAGACGTGTTGGCAGCAAATTATTTCAATGTTTGGTACGGAGATTGGTTGTGCGCAGCCAGTGAGTTCGGTCCACCTCATATTTGGTCTATGGCAGGCACAGGAACTTAGTTATGCTAATTATGGTAGTTATGCTAATTGTGGTGGAGAAAAAAACTAATTCGGTAATTGAATGTGGCGTAGAAACGCTCTAAGTCATTGACTTATTGCGGTTCTTTGTAACATTACCACATTCAACAAAGTATTTCTCCTGTATTTACTGTGAATACGAGGTTCCTTTGTATGCCACAAGTTTCGGCTTGGCCATTAAAATCACAAAATTGCAATTTTTCAACTTGGTGCTTTTCTAGAATATACGATACAAGCTTGTTAATGCACAGCGTACCTATCAACAGGTATTTTTTATTTCAAATAATTTATCTTCTGTTACTCGTTGCATATGTTTAACTGTAATGAAAGGTTCCTTAATTATATAACAAGTCCCATATGGGAAAATACATATATGATTGAAACAACAAATTTTTTGAAATTTGTATTAAGTAGTCCTGTATGCCAAGTCAAGCTTTGACTTCTAATGTCCGGTCATGAATTTTTATTACAAATATTTGTAAAATAATCCGAAATGAATGGGATCTCTCCACCTTCACAAGTATAGGCTGTCCACAGTAAAATGAGCTCTTTTGAAATCAACCTTTGAGAAATGTCACTGTCTCAATCATCATACATTTTACCTGCCACACTGTCTGACATGCGCCCAGTAAAGTCGGTAACGAAGAAGGGAAAGTAATTCAATTTCTTAACGTTGAACTTAAAATGTAAGGTAAATAATTGTAAATATTGAAATTATCAATTTTTATTTCTGGTCTTTTAGTGCTTATAAATAAAACATTTACATTTCTAGTAATTTCACAGTTTCACTCGACCGACGCAAGAATAAAGTGATCTGGCCCGTGGTAACGTAATTTTACATATGGCGGAAGAATACACATTGTTCGTACAAGTAGATGTTAGGCAGGGCTTTCAAAAGTGCTCAGTTTTCAGTGAACAACCTATAATATTCGGTTGTCTTAGTGAAACCCTGATTGTGTTCCTGCTTAAAGGTTGGGGTGTAGATAGCGATTAAGTATACAATAGAATAGGTATACATTGGTTGAAACACGTTAAAACTAAGGAACACACCCAGTTGCAGCCCTTTGACTTACACATCCCGATCACAGGATTCTCTGCCGGTAGCTATTATCGAGGCGGCCTGTGATTAGTGATTTAATTAAACCTCTTACTGAGCTCGCTGTTCGTGCCGTGTTTTGCTCGAGTGCGTACAAAATGTATTTCGCACGAAGCGCTTTATTGCCGTGGATGTGGCGGGCGGCTAACACCGACAGCCGCCTCAAGAGATGCGCTAATTAAACTGCGAAGAGACACAATGGCAAAATGCCGCCTCCAGATGATGAGACTCGCGTGGATGAATGGAATGAACGAGTTCCCCCCCCCCCCGCCTATAACTCCCAGAGTGATGACAATAATGTTTCGTCGCTGAATAGGAAAGGCCGCCATTTATTTCGCGAGAAGATTTACGAGAAAACTAGAATTCGATATTTTATGCACACACTCGCGGTCTTAGTTGACTAATAGTTAGGGACCTGAAAAATTCGCGAGTTCAATGACCTGCAGGCTGGTCTCTGCAGTCTTATGTACAAATTTGATTAACTGCACATTGGTTGTCTGCTGTGAGAGGCGACGATTGGGCCAGCGTTCTACAGGAGGTTGCAAACACTGTGTGGAGCAATGGTCAAAACTGTATAAACACTCGTGTTTTGAATTCTAGCTTGTTTCAAAATTAATCCCGTATTTTTCATCTCTCTGCTAATAGTAATATGAAATAGCCGATTCGGGGACAGTGTATTTTAAATGGAAGCTGTGTGGCAGTGACTGTGGCTGGCAGTCATCGTCTCGACTCAGGGGATGATTGTAATCCGGCGACTCGGGTTTGACGAAAGTGCTCGCAGTGTTCGGCAACTATGCCCACTAATTATTCAAGCAAATATGTATGTTTCTGATAGCCATATTGATTTTGTAGGTATCGATTATGTCGAAATGTAAATCGTTTGTTTTGGTCCTTTTATTGATTTTTTTTTGCATTTTCTAAACTAATGTTTTCAGAATTTTCTCCTGGAGTGCCCTGATGAGAAAAAACGATGACGTCACATTGCTTTCCCGTTATTGGGTGTTTGTCACGTGACATTTCGGGCTCTGCGGGTATATAAGGCGGACAGATTCGCGTATCACCTCAGTTATTCGTCTGATGCGACGGGTAATAGATGGTCTTCTCTCTCCGAACCGAATCGGCTATATCATACAACTATTGCCGTCTTGTTTTTGTGTGAAGACATTCTGTTGGATGAGTGAGCCAATCAGAATTAAGTTTCTTCGACAATGACCTCCATGATTTGCGGACAGACAGATCAGTTGCGTTATAATTCAAATGATACAATCATCAAATTGGTTCTGAACTGAAGTACGTTGGAACAGAACTTTTCCTGGAATATTTTCACGAAAAACAAGAGCCTCTACTGTCAATTTTTCCCTTCAAACTGCTGACAATAAGTTTAGTAAATAAAATTGGACAATTATGACATCACCGAAACATCATAAAAGCCACCATATTTGTGTGAAAAAGTCGTATGGCTCCAGCAGTTCCTATCAAACATTGGAAGTTTGGACCGATTCTATAATTTCTTTGATGTTTGACTGGGTCAGCCAATCAGAATCGTGCACGATAAAACGGCCGTTTCCTACATCACAAAAACTTCAAAACGGCGAAAAATTTCTGGAAAGTAAAGAAGGTTATATAGATAATTGTTTTATGTAGAAACTGTCTGAACATGAATGCTGCACATAATATTACATAAGAACTCAGAGGCATTACATTTCATTATGCAGGTGACATCTTTAATGGATAGCACATGGAAAACAACTGAAAATAAATCACAACGTTCGTTACAGTTCTTCGTGCAACGTACAGCATGAAAATACATCGGTGTTTTCTAACTTTGAAAATTATTTTTAAATAATACTGCAGATTAAATACATTTTCAAGAATATTGGACAAAATTTGTTGGAAGGAAAAATTTGATGACCGTATTTAGTCTTCAAATTGTATTGTCAAACATATTTGAAGGTTAAAATTAGACAGCGTTATAGGGGAGTAAGAATAGGCAAAGACTGTTCACCATGAAGTGAGCACTTTAGAAATGAACCTTAGAAAAATGTCACTGCCCCTGCATACGTATATTTTAATAGACGCACTGAGTGACATTCGCAACTGTAAAGTTGGTAACGACTGATGGAAAGTAATTCCATTTCTTAACGTTGAAAAAAAAGTGTTAGATAACCATTTGTGATAACTAGAGATGGGAATATTCCGCGAGTTCAATGACCTGTATACTAGACTCCACAATCCTTTCTATAGTCGAACCACAGATGTTTGTTCATTGGCTGTTGCCCCAGTGATACCCCACATTTGACAGTGCGTGATTCGCGTCTTGTTCCTTTGCAAGTCGGCTATTGGCGCGGAGTCGTCTAGGGCGTCTCTAATAAACTCTGATCCAATTGCAAAGGTCACTTCAGTGTTTACGCATTTGAAATCTATCTTGTCCTGAAATGAACTCGCGAATTTTTCCTGTCCCTAGTGATAACTTAAAATTGTTTCTTTCGCTTTACGTTTTGTTTTAACGCGTCGAAGTTTAAAAATTGAGCAGATTAGTCAAATATTTACTTATCCAATCATTTCAGAGTTTCATTTGTCCGACGCATGAACAAAGTGATGAGGCCTATGGCAATGTTAATCTTACATAAGGCGGATGAATACACAACGTGTATACAAGCAGATCTTAAGCAGGGCTTTCAAAAGTGCTAATTTTACCGTGAATAGCCTATAAGTATAGAGAAGTGATGTGCGTGCACCGAATCACCCGCTGATTGCCTGCACGAATCTCAAGGACGAACGTTGCGTCTAACTATTGCTACGTCTGACTAACTATTGCTACGTCTGACTAACTATTGCTACGTCTGACTAACTATTGCTACGTCTGACTAACTATTGCGTGTTGCCAGAGTTGCTTACTTTTATTTACTGGGTCGTCAGCGGGCGAACAAGTCACAAGGCACTCATTGGTAACGACGCCTGATTTTCGCAGAATGAGTTTCGCGGCGGCAACATCTCAATACTGTATAAGTGGCAACGGTGGCTGAGCGGTTAGCCTCCTCGCCTCCCACCACGGCAATCCCGGTGCAATCCTCGGCTGGGTCACTCCGGATTTTCGCATGTGGGACCGACGGCATGACGATGCCGTCGGTCGGCGGGTTTTCTCGGGGAACTCCCGTTACCCCCGCCCATCCATTCCGGCGCTGCCCCCTACTCTATCCAATCACCCTCATCGGCTCTCAAGACCTCGACGTTAAAAGCCGTCCGAATCTCTTCACTTCAATACTGAAGATCTTAACCTGCTGTTTTGTGTGGTTACTGGTAACTTCTCGTTGTTATAGTCTATTCACGGTGAAGTGAGCACTTTTGAAAGCACTCTCATTTGGAATAATAGTCAATAAATATATTTTATCGTAGTTTTAAACGTTATCTTCCGATTGTGGTGGAATATACACACTGTGTTTCTTACATATATGAATATATGTTTTTATAAACGCGGTAAAGGATGCAATATGGCTGAAAGGAAAAAGTCACAAGATCTTCTTAAGTACTCACTTTACCGTGAACAGCCTATACGAGTTAGTCTGGTATTTGACTTGGCCAACCAGAATGATGTAACTGCAGCAGCGAACAGCTGTGATTCGCGGGCAGGCTTTTGAGACGCGTAGCGAGTAAAAACAACCCAATTGTAAAAGTGGATGTTAGCTTGAGTTTTTTTTTTTTTTTTTAAATCGTGATAAGAACTCTTTTCCGCGGTTTCTTCCAACTTTTCGATTAAGTTTTGTTCACATGAAGCTGAACCGAGTCTAGAAAAATACACCAAAGGGATAACGAACAGCATTCGGGTGCACACATTGTGGAAATATTTTTCGTAATAACTATTTATTTCCAGGCATTACCAACACACATTACTTTCTCTCTGTTCTTATTCACATCAATTATTAATGAAATATAATTTACAGATAAAATAAAAATACAAGTTCTATGTAACAAAAAAATAAGATACTTTTAAGTAAACACAAGTATAAAACGTTTGTTATACAATATGTATTTAGGAAAACCAAACACGTCATAGATCTTGTGACTTTTCAAATGTTTGATTCAAAAAGTGTGGAAAAACCGTAAATACACTACAAACATCGTTCCTACGCGTTGCTCTACTGTACTGGTATGCCTTTCGTTGCCATGTACGGCTACAGTTCGTGGTATAAGCGACATTTTTACGACTGAATTATTATGTTTCCTATAGTTTCGTATTAAGTTCTCTCGGTCCCGTTCATCCAATTATTGTATTGCGGTTCACATCTTCCGAACATCTATTTACTGGCTTTTAAAGTGTAGTGCAGTTTCAGGTTTTCCAAGTAGTGAATTGATTTTCAACAGCCAACCAAATAATTTTCTTTGTTCAGTCACACGTTTACCGCAGTACTTTATTGAATGTGTCAGTGCTTATGAATAATTCACATGTTCAGCTAAGCTTAGATTATAGGCTGTTCACCGCAAACTGGGCACTTTCGAAAGCACTGCTTAATATATGCTTGTATGCACATTGTATATTCTTACACCACGTGAATTTTTAACATTGCCACGAATTTGGCCACTTTATTCGTGCGTCGGTCAAGTAGAACTCTGAAATGATCACAAAATTAAATATTTTTTAATGTATGTTATTTATACGTTTAAATGTACTAAAAACTCATAGAGCAAAATATATTGATTCAGTATTCACAAATGTTTACGTAAAACTTTTAATTCGACGTTTAGACGTAAAACTACATACTTCCCTTCTGTCGTTACCAACTTTGCTGGGCGCAGACCCGTCATTATTCCCGTTTAACTGCATGCAGGTATTGGCAGCGACATTGTTCAAAGATTGATCTCAGATGTGCTCACTTTAACGTGAATTTTGTTTCGCTCGGAATTTTCTGTCTTGGAAATAAGCACGCGCGTATGCTTGCCACATAATCCCGTGACTAAAAATTATTCGAAGCTTGCTTACTTACTTCCTCTTCATGGATAGGCTCTTAGCGTGTCCCGACCTCAGATTTCATGCCATCTATTCATGGGTAGGGCCAATATATCTTCTTCCAGTACGATGGTATCCAGGGCAAGCTTTGGAAATATGTCGTTATCCAGCCTTAGAACATGGTCTTTCCAATTTACCTTTTTTTTTTTTGGGGAAATTCTATCATTCGAAGAAAATATATTCAGTTGTTGCCTAATGTATTCATTCCTTCTTCTATCATTCAAGTAATATCTTATCACTGGTCTGAGGAACTTAATTTTTATTGTACTTTATTTATCCACGTTTCACTACCATACAGCAGAGCCGGTACAACTATCGTTTTATAAAATTTTAGTTTCCTCTTCTCTCGGGACATTACCTTTCAGTGTTCGTCGAAACCTAAACCTTTATTAACGGAGTAATTGAGCATATAACATTGTACAGTCTTTGGTGGGATTACTTGTGACATAACGATCGAAGCAGAGTCAGTGTGTGCAGGGAAAATGCGTGATAATTGTTTATAATTTTTTTTTCCGGCTGGGTCACGCGCTGCGGGGCTCTGTGACAGATCGCTTCTACCTTCGCAAACAGCAGCCATACGCGCCAAACCATTCCCTGGCCGTGGGTTAAGCCATTGATTTCGTAACTCCTGCCTTTCTGACCCCGTACGTTTTCGTCTGATTTCGAAGATCTCAATCGTTTATTTCAAACTTGTTGTCACTGAACCACTCCGAATTCATGTGGGTGAAAATATTGTACGGTTCCCTTAACATTGGAGAATTAAGAAAAAGTGCCCATTTACCACCAGATAAACTTGGTAAAATTAGATACTATAGAATTCATTTAGTTGTAGAAATACTAGTCAGGTATCACATCACAGATGACTTACGTAAAATATAAGTTTCAAGAATACTATCTTGTCCATTCATTAATTCTAGAACGTTTGTTTGCGTATTCTATTAATCGTTAATTATTTTACTTTTGGTAGGAAACATATTAATGTGAAGAATAGCTCACATAATTTGTTTACATTTTTACATTTTTAGTAAGCAATTTGTAAAAATTTGCAGTTGAGATTGATGGTAAGCTAATTAGTAGACAACGAAGATCATGATATCGGTCCACAATTAGAGTTCATTAATAGATTCCCTTTTTCTTTTGTCCCATTTCTCCCCCCGCCCGCCTTCACAATCCTACCCAAACCATACACTATGGTCAAGAAATACTTCTGCAATTCCATAGAAATATTTTCCAGCCCACCAAATAACTCTCTCTCTCTCTATCTATCTCTCTCTATCTATCTCTCTCTATCTATCTCTCTCTATCTCTCTCTCTCTATCTCTCTCTATCTATCTCTCTCTATCTATCTCTCTCTATCTATCTCTCTCTATTTCTATCTATCTATCTATCTCTATCTATCTATCTATCTCTCTCTATCTCTCTATCTCTCTATCTCTCTATCTCAGTTAGCTTGCTGCTACATTCTTTGCATGTGTTATTTTCGCTCGATATTTCGGATAAGCTTCCACAAGCTTCTCTTAAGGCTAGTCTTGCAAACTCATTTTTTATAATCATCTGCAGTTCACATACTCATCTGTGTATTTGCATTCCTTACTGTACCTTGTGACCTTACATCTGCACTGTTAGAAATTTTTGTAGATTTACGGAAGTTTTTTTTGCGGAGACGTAGAGTTGATTTACGGGAAGGCACTTCGTAATGCCGAATTAAGGAAATGAGATCCGTAAATATTAAAATACGGAAGCTTTTCGTATTCTTATGGCTTCGGTTTAAGGACACGAACAATGCAGATGATACCTGGAGCGTATTAAATCCCTTCTTCGCAATACTACTTTGTGTAAAATAATAGTGGGTGAGTGGCGAACCACTCATGGAGTGTCAATTGTTTGATTCTTATTCTAATTCCGCTGCAGGACAAAACGTTCTGTATACCCAGTGTAATATGCACACAGCCAAAAATTAAACAATTTTTTTTCTAACCTGGCTTTATAAACCACAAATGAAACAAAATAGCCAGCGCTCTAACACGACTTGAAACTAAGGGAGGCGCGTTCAACACTTTCGGGTAAAATTCATATTTACGAAAGACAGTAATTCGTGTGAAAGTATGGTGTGTTAGTGATTCGAGTTATTGAGTATTAATTTTTCGATTCGTGTTAAAAGCCCACTACAGGGCCAATATGTAAACTTCGTTTAATTTCTCTGTTATACACAGTGAAATTCATTACGAAAAAAAAAAAACTCTGTTTCTTACCCCTTTTATTTGTAAACCTGAAATAAAAAAAAAACACCCTCAAACACACTAACTTAACTAGAAACAAAGAAAGGTGCATATATTTGCATGAATCCCATATTTACAATACTACTTCATGTAAAAGCGTGGCAGGTGAGTCAATAAGGCGTTGGAAAGTCAATATCTTTATCCGTTTTTCCAAATTCCGCTACCGGGCAAAATTTTTACAACTTTTTGCAGTCATTTTTATACACAGTGAATCTCCCACATAACAAAAGTAAAACTTTTTTTTACCCATTTTTATGAAGAGCAGATTAAATATACTTGTCAGTTTATGAATAAGTTCAATGAATTTACGGAAATTTATGTGAAATTTACGGAGAGAACGTAATTGAAAATAACGAAGAGTCGGCAATTTTAGGAAGATATCCGGATAATTTGTAACCAGTCCTTTCCGTAATTTTACGGGCATATTTTCCAACAGTGAGGTTAGCGCATTTGTAGGGCCGCATGTTTTTCGCGAAAAGATTCCACGACTAGACCTCCAAAACACTTTAGATCAGAACCAGTATTGCGGTTGGATGGTTTCAACTCACGCGCGTCTTAAGTGTCTGCCAGCCAATCACATACGTTCAATGCCAGAGTACCTTTATTTTGATTGGCGCAGTCGAGCAGAAACTGTAATTCTCACATAGGCACGCAAACAATAGCTAGAGATTCCCGAATCTCGATTACACGACCAGATGTATTTCATAACACTTCAGCTCAGATCCACTGTCATGATTGGATGGCTTCGGTGTTACTCGTCTTAGGTGCCTGAGCGGAAATCACAGACGTACAGTGTTGAGGTTCCCTAATTCTGATTGGCCAGTCAAGTAAGCAAATGTCGCCCGACAAGGACACGCCGCCAATAAGCAAAAGGAAACTGCTGGCACGCTCGTAGAGTATTGAAATCCAGCACGTACGGAAATATTTTCGCGAAATTCGGGTGTCCCAAACAATAGCCAAATTAAATTTGCAAGCTTGCGAATAATAAGTTGAAGTCTAGCTGGAGCATAAATATTTTCGCGAAAACACACCCTAAGAAATTATTAGCAAATTTACAACATAAGTGTACACGTAAAGTTGGAACAAAGTTGCTTCCCATACATCCGTGGTAGCGGTCCTAAGTTTGCACAGGAAATAGTCAAATGGGCGGAGAAGTTCCAAACTTCGTATAGTAGTGATAATGAAAGTTCCTACGCGTGCAGTTCGTTGTGTGGTAATAATTGCCATGCAATTTACGGGTTAAAAACTTCCAATACAGTTTAGGAAGTTTACCAGAAAATGGTTTACAGTGCAGATGGCCGTACATATTAGTATCCTTGCACATGACTGGCAGCCAGCGCTCACTGGAGAAAGGAAATCGAATTTTTTTGTTGTGAATGTACAAATATTAGGACATTGGTAGTCTTCTGGCAAAACCGTTGGCATCAACAACATGCTAAAATATTTTAGTATGAAATGTATGGAATTTTTTTTAGAAACGCATCCGCTTTGGTTTTTCGTATAAAAATATTGCTCAGAAGATTTTAATGTTTTACTGCAGTGAGTAGTTGAACAGGCAGGTTGAGTCCACCAATAATAATTAAACTGAGAAATCAGGAAACTGTCTTAAATTCCCTCAGAAGATAGTTACTACTGACCTTGAAGATACTTTCGCTGCCATCATTCCCGCTGAAAAGCTGATAATTAGTGTATCATTACTTTTCTAGCGAGAAACATAACTTTTCCATGCCTTTAATTAAGCACTCTCTTGGAGATGAAACGTATTCTCTGAAACTGGAGCAATCGTCCTTTTATCTACTAATATTCACCAGAGAGGCTTTTTCACAGACTAATGAACATTTTTGCGACCACAGCCAGTAACACAGCATATTGGCTAGTTATTAGTTGTCAAAAGTAATGTGTAGGTAAACTAATGTGAAACTACAATAGCAACGATTACTAGAAATGAATAGTCATAGAAGCAAAATTAAACCATAAAGAATGAAAATAATATAATCAAAAATAAATCTATACTGTGCTCTAATTGGAATTAATATATTATAGATTCTATGCATAACATATATCAACGGCTAGGAAAATCTTACTGTAACTGGCTACTGCACTTACATAACAGAAAAACTTCAGGAAATAATCATGATAAATCTACTGCGATTGGCTGATACATAAACCAGATGCGAGTGGCCTACTTAAATTTGTTCCCTGAAAAATAATTCGCAGGACAAAGATACTAGGATAACAGAATCAATCACATGTAAATAAAATGTAGGTGCATACTATGTAAGAGCAGCAGTCAACTTCTGGACTTTTGAGATCTCGGCTCCCTTGTTACGCAAAAAAACACAACTATATTTGCTAACTCATGGCACGCGAAATAAACAGAACCAAAGTGCAAAAACGTTTTACCTCACGAAACTCTAGTTAGAAACCAGATGTGGCTTAATATATGTAAGAAAATTGGAGGCTGTGATGTCTGAGAGTCATTCGATTCCTCAAAACTTAACCACCTACATGATATTTTATACGCCCACACACTTAAAACTAACCTAAATATCTCGAGGTAGTACTAGACTCTAAAATAACATTGCTTGTCTAAACGTTCAATAATGAACACCCGGCCAAATACAGAACACAAAATGTCATCCAAATTTGGGATTACGTAATTCATAGCCCTCATTTATCCAGCAATCACAATATTATTGTGGTATCTTAAAATTTTTTAAATCAAACCTTTGAAAAATCGCTCTAAATATAACGTATTTCTTTTTTTCACAAGCATTTTATACTTCTATTAAAATAGAAGTACTTTCTTTTTGGTTCAAGTGGACTGTTACTTATGTTTATCTCAAAATTATATTATTTAATTAATAATTACAATGAATGAATAATAAAGGTAACGTATGTATGTTAATAATGTCTATCAAGAAATAGTTCTCGTGGGAAATATTATTAAAGTAATTGCTGACGAGTACGGTGCGTTGTCCCTTTATTTTCTAGACGTAGTTAAGCTTGCTGGAGGAATAGAATGAAAGTGTAACTTTAGCAGGGCTTCATAATGTTTAAGTAACTGTAAACGAACTGTACGTAAGGGCCACCAGATTTTCGCGAAATTATTTCCACGAATTCTAGATTTCAATGTCCTACAGGCAATTTAGTAGTTTTCTTTTGCTTGTTGGCCGCTTGTCTTTGTAAGGAGACGTTTTCTAACTCGAGTGGCCAATCAGAATTATCTTACTCTGGTACGGTTACGTGTGTGATTCGCAGACAGAATGCAAAGACGCATCTAGGGATGATGGAAAATCGCGAAGAATTTTTGAGTCAACATATCTTCTATAACACTCTATCTAGTTTATTCTTTCATGATTGGATGAACAAGGTCTTGACTCGGTTAAGTTGTTTTCAGACCAATCCCGAACATTCTGCCTTATCGTATCAGGATCCTCATTGGCCCAGTGAAATGGGGCAGTAGTGTTAAATATGCTTGCCAACCAATAAGTAGGGACCTGCAAAATTCGCGTTATTTTTTGGCATCAAGCTAAAATTCACAGTATTGTATATACTCTAGCCGGCGTCGTTCCTCCATTGGCTGCTGCCTAGATGTGAGGTCACTCCCTTTCTGAGTGATATGTACGTGATTGGAGCACACGATTGTCAAGTAGTCATTTATTGTCGCAGAGTTACCCAGGGCGTGTCATAAAAAGTTTGGTACAATGACAAACGTATTGCAAAGGTAAAAGTATTTTAAGTTTAAACTGTCCTCAAATAATAACGCGAATTTCTCAGGTCTCTACCAATAAGGAAATAAACCTGTCATATATGTGTACAGTACGTTGAATCCTAGCAAAAAGTCAACTTCCCCCCTCCCCTCCGATAATCCATCAGCTCTACGCATAACACGTAAATCACCCAGTCACGAGAGTGGATATGAGCTACCACGCTATAACACACCGACGTTTCTGATCCTGTTCGCTGGGTCGTCTTAAGCAGCCCTGTGTGCGGGGCGACGTCTGGTGTCCTTACCAGGAGACAATATTCGATGGACATGGACTGCCTGGGAATTGTTTTTTTTTTTTTTTTAATTATTCTTGTGGGTGTAACAAAAATTTAAATATATATGTGGTCACTTTTATAAGTTAGTCGATTGAATTTAACTTCTTAATACCGAAGCATTTATTCTCATGAAGAATAAGTTTGTTGGTTTTATTCTAATATCAAGAATTATGGTTAAACGCTCCTATGTATATTAAACACAAGACGACGTCTCAGAAAACCTGTAAGTGATCTAAATTTATTTTGGTTTCTAGTTTCGGTAAAGCGTATTTCGTAATTTGAGTTCCTACAAAATTCTGCAAATACAAAATCACTTCCAATATTGGTTCCAAAATCTATCATTCCTACTGCGGCCGCGATGGTTGAGCGATTAGCACGCTCACCTCTCACCAAGGTGAACCGGACTCAATCCCCGGCCAGGTCACTGGATTTTCGCAGGTGGGAATCGTGCGAGACGGTGCCGTTGGTCGGCGGGTTTCCTCGGGGATCTCCCGTTTCTACCGCTCCTTCATTCCAGTGCTGCTCCATATTTACTTCAATCACACTGTTAAGAGCCGCCCAAATCTCTCCACCTATCATTCCTACTCTGGAATTGTCATTCACGAACCTAAAGCTAATCGTGCATCAAATTACCTATTCATCAAGTACACTCATCAATTAGATTATCATTCAATACTCGTTACTTTGCACCTTCGCAACGGTTATGAAACACAACTGGTCCTGAAATCTTTTCGCGAAAATCGTATGCCCTTGATTATACGTAAGATTCCCCAGCCCTTGGCTACGCTGCTAAGTGCCGCGCACGAACAATGCGAAATATCAAGAACATCCAAGCACTTCCTACACGAGGTGATTTGTCAGAGGTTTTAATCTAAAAGTGTGAAGAAACCGTGAGCAGGCTATACCGCAAACTCCAGCGACACGCGCCAGGGAAAACGGCGTCGCTGGCTGGCAGCTTGTTGGAACGCCCGTTCGCCAATCAGCGCTTCGCAACTGACTCGACAGCCGCAGCCATGTCAATAGAGAACCTCTCCCAGCATGCGCTAGCCAACCGAAGACGAGGTCAGCGACATGGCAAGCCTAGAGCATTCTGCTAGCACGCCCACATCGAACAACAATCACGCAATTTCACTTCTGTATATTCAGTTATTTTGTGCCCCTATCGTCGCCGCGTGCTGAGTTCAAGCAACTACCCCGTGAACACACATAACTAGTGGAGCGAAGAGATTTGAGCTGCCCTTACCATCGAGATCCGATGAGGGTGAAGCGAGGCGAGTATGGATCAGTGCCGGAATGCAAGGACGGGATAAACGAGAGATCCCTGAGAAAATCGCCTAGGTGGGAGGCCCGTAGTCAGTAGTGGTATGTAGTTCCTCCGAGGGCATTAGGCTTTAGGCAGTGGCTCGATGGCTCTTGACGTCACGCGGCCGCCATGTTGGATATTTTACGTTTTTTTCCCAAAAATCGCTCATTTTCGCACAAAATCGTACATTTTATCCCAAAAATGCCTATTTTTCTTAAATTCCCGTTTTTCCTTAAAAAAAATGCCTTGCCCTAGAATGTGCAGTAGCGAGCCCCCGAGAGGCAAAAACGACCCGATTTTAATATGTTGGGGTGATCTCTTCATACTTCTAGCCTACATTGATAAAATATAATTGTATTTAATAAGATATTTTTATAAAATTAAATATATTTTTATAATTGAAAAATTAAAAGCCGTAAGTATTAAGTGTTATATATCACCGGACTCGTCTTTTCAAGACGCAAACGATCACGATATCATAATAAAATTATTGTAATAAATTATTTTTTCAAATTTAAATGTATATTTTTTTAATAAAAAAATTAAAAGACATAAGTATTAAGTGTTATTTATCACCGGACTCGTCTTTTCAAGGCGCATACGATCGTGATGTCATGCCACCATACTGCCTTGTTTTTTCATCTCTATCATTCCATGCTCTTTCTCTCTTTCATTTTCTTATTCTATCTCCTTTTCTCTTGCCTCCCTCATTTAATATCTTTCTCTCATTCCATCCCTTTCTCCCTCTCTTTCGTTTCTCTCTCTTTCTCTCATTACATCTCTTGTATGACTTGTCTCTCTTTCTTTCTCACGTCAGCTTTCTCTCTTTCCATCCCTTTCTCTTATCCCATCTCTTTCTCTCTTTCGCTTCTCTCTTACTCTATATCAGCCCATAGGTTTTCTCGGAGTACTTCCATATTTTGTTGTTTTGTTTCTCTCTTTCATTCCATCTTGTCTTTCACTCTATATCTCTTTCTCACTTTCTTCCACATTCGTTTGGCCATTTACTCACACTTGTTCGATTAGTCACATTTGCTCCTCTGATTACTCACACTTATTCGATTAGACGCAGTTGCTCCATTCCACCATCTACATAGTTCCTTCATCGCCTGCTAGATGGCACGAATCGTCAGTGCATATATTTACGAATTTAAATATGTAAATTTCCATACACGAGAAGATATATAAAAATTATTGTAAAGTACATTCCAGGCAGGACTTTGTAAAACATATTCGATTTTTAATACTTTTTATTTTGAAAAACATTATTTTGTCTTAATATTTTACTTTATTCAAATCGTTTCTACATTTACCGCCTAGCCTTGTAACCGCGCTTGCATCACCACGCCGACAGAAAACACACAGGAATATATATATACACATACATGTGTGTGTGTGTAGGCTAAATGTATAGTCCTATCTTACATATAATTCTGTATATTCCTATCTTATAGATAATATGTATATATATTCTTACGCTATATATTACTATCATATATATTTACACACACATACACACATATATATATGTATGTGTGTGTAAATACATATATGATAGTAATATATAGCTTAAGAATATATATAATCTGTAAGATAGGAATATACAGAATTATATATATATATATAAGATAGGACTATACATATAGCCTATTTTCTTCTGGGAGGCAAGGGAGAAGGAGATATAATGAGAGAATGAAAGAGAAATGAAAGAGAGAGAGAGAGAGACAGCATGGAATGACAGAGCATGAAATAACATGGCAGTATGGTGGTATGACATCACGATCGTATGCGCCTTAAAAAGACGAGACCGGTGATATGTGACACTTAATACGTATGTCTTTAAATTTTTAATTAAAAATATATATATTTAAATTTATAAATAATAGATTTTAAAATAATTTTATTATGATATCGTGGGATATTTGGGATAAAACGTACTATTTGTGCGAAAATGAGCGATTTTTGAAAGAAAACGTAGAAAATCCAACATGGCGGCCGCGTGACGTCAGAGGTACCGAGCCACTTGCCTGAAGCCTGATGCCCTCGGAGGAACTAGATACCACTACTGTAGTCTAACCACTACGCCACCGCGGCTCCCCACAGTATGTCGGTGTTATTCAAAATCACCAAGTATGCCGTTTTAAGAGAGAACTTTCGCAGCATTGCACGTTTATTTTGACGCTTCTACGGGCTTAGATGTAATTAAAGAGGACAGCCAAGCCACAAAAGTTGGCTTGGCACTCCAAAATTTCATTTTGAAATTTTACGTTTGCCCCTCTCCTTATCAATTTTCTTTCGTCGTCGGCCACAAATTGAAAGAGCCCTCAAACACAAGTATTTCTCTGCTTGTTTTCGTGGCACCTCCGGTATCTCGTGGAAGCACGTTGAACTAAAGATGCCTTACTATAAGGTTTTACCTCGTCAGGAAGAAATAAACTCCAGGCCGCTCTTTACAGCCTGACGTAAACCCAGCGAAGAGAAAACTTAACAGCCTTCAAGAAAACCTGCTGTACGTTCCGTCCTGTTATTTGCATCATTCCGGCAGTTTGGACAGTACTTGCGTTGCCATGGCGACGGCACGTTAGCTTCCAGCACAACAGCCACAGTTTATGTAAGTCAGCTGTTCCCGATGACGTATCAGATGATGTGAGTAGTCTGAAGAAAAATTTCGGCAATTAAGAAAGGAGGAGGTAGTTATTACAAGAACTGTATCATTTTCTTTTACTTTGGCGCTAATAGTATCGAAAAACACTACCTTGGAGTTGTAAGACAAACAGGACAGCTGTATTACGGAATATTGGCACCGAATAGTAAGTGACTTATATTACACTAAGGTCAGGAATTCCGGTCATATTTTAGCGTTCCTGTGCATAGCTATAGGCTATTCGGGGTAACGTGAGAACTTCTTCGGACCCTCCGAACAGACATTAACCACTAATAAATATACTTTATTGCAGCCTCAGAATTACAGATTTTATAGTGGTGAAATGTATACACTGTATTCATTAGTAACATGTAAATGTCTATGTTAAAGAGTGGTGGAAGGACAGATATTTACCGAAAGCAAAAAATTAACAGAGCTTTAAAAAGCGCTCACATACAGTGGATAGACTATACATAGAGACCTGAAAAATTCGCGAGTTCGAAGACCTGCAGGCTACACTCTATAGTCATATGTACAAATATGCCTATACCAACTACATATTGGATGTTTGCTGTCACAATGGAAGGCGATGATTGGATCAGCCTTTTCCAGGAGTTGTCAAACACCTTGTGGTCCAATGGTTCAAGATTTATAAACGCACGTGTTTTGAATTCTAGCTTGTCCCGAAATAAATCCGCGAATTTTCCAGGTCTCGCTGTAAATGATAGGAAGATTTTCGAATTCATCTCGGGACAACATAGACGTCAAACACATATACAGTGAAGTCACCTTCGCAATTGGATAACACATTATTATACCCACCCTGCACGCATCTGAGCCAATAGGAGACTTGCAAGGAAACACCTTGCGAATCCTATAACTGCCAGGTGTGGGGCAACAGCCAATGAACACACAGCTGAGGCTCCAGTTTGCAGAGGACTGAGGAGTCTAGCCAACAGATCATTGAACCCGCGAAATTTTCCTATCCCTAACTATACATAATACATGGGTGGATAATGAGAAATAAACATCTCTAAAGCGTTGAAGTAAAAACACCATATGCGCATGGGGCACTGATAGAAGACAGTTCATGCAATGATTAACAGTGCTGTGCTGTGGGCAGAGTAGGAAACTCGTACCAGGCATAACACCGCTGAGACAAATACAATTGTAGTTGACTCGGTGAAAGAGTAGTTTGTCGTTTCAAGCATCGGCCTGTGTGTAGTAAGCATTGCAGAAATGCCACGACGGCATCGACGACCACACTTCGTGAAATTAACTGACTTTGAACGAGGTCATATTGTTGGCCGGAGGAAGGCGGGTTGGACCTTCCGAAGAATTGCCTACCGTGCAGGACGTGAAGTGTCTGCTGTGCATCATTGTTGGTGCCGGTGGTCCAACGATGGTGCACATGATCGTCAGCCTGGTTCCGGACGGCAGCGGCATACAGAATCCCACCTGGACCGCCGCATCAGACGAGCAGCCATTGCTGATCGCACGGATTAGGGCCATTGTTGCACCCAGGGTGTCAGCCAGGATCGTCACCGACAGTTTGCTGGATGATGGGCTACTATCAAGGGTGCCGCTCGCCAGACTTCCTCTCACACCTCATCCTCGTACATCGCCTCGGATGGTGTAGCGAACGACGCAACTGGAGGGATGAATGGCGCGGAGTTGTGTTTAGTGATGAAAGTAGATTCTGCCTTGGTTCCGGTGAGGGACATTTGCGAGTGCGGCGTCGACCAGGAGAGCGGCAACAACCAGAGTGTATTCGGCAGCGACATACAGGACCAACTCCTGGCATCATGGTATGGGGAGCAATAGCCTGCAATGACCGCACGCCTCTGGTGTTTTTTGTGGAAACACTTAACACATCCAGAACATCATCCAGCCCATTTTGTTACCGTTCCTTCAGCGCCAAGGACAATTCCCGTGGACAAGCGTCTCGTGTTACCCAACTCGCTCTCGAAGGTGTTCGTCAACTCTCCTGGCCAGCACGATCACCTGACCTGTCCCCCATTGAACATGTGGGGGACGTGGTGGGGTGGCGTTTGGTCTGGTGTACAATACCGACAGCAAATCTCCACCAATTACAACAACAGGTGGAATTAACGTGTAACAATATTCTCCAAGATGACATCCGACACCTGTATGATCGTCTCTATGCACGACTGCAGTACTGTATCGTCGCTAAAGGAGGCTACACAAGATACAGAAATTCTTGTTCAAGACACTCTTTTGTCTCTATCCATAGGTGTACGACCCTGTGGTCATTATCACATACGACATACAACCTTCACTATTATTCAATAAAACTTTTTTTCATGTGAGACCGTTTTGTTCGGGTGTTCATTTTCCATGTCCCACCAGTGTATTTTAAGAATACAGAAGTGAATAAGTGGCGTGTATCGCGAACTCCAGCCTTGCAATCCAGCAAAATATCGCTGCTGGTTAACAGTACTTGTAAACTAACTTAACCCTTTGAAACGCACTTTAATTTACGGTTGGAGGTGTTGCGAACACGAAATTTTATTACGCGTGCTGTACTTAAATCGACACAACGCTCACAATAAATTATATGTAGGCTACATGTTGGGCTCCAGATATATGAACCTATTATGACCTAGACCAGTAAGATTATTTGCGAAACATTTACCCATACTACATAAGCTCATTGGTAGAGACTTGCAAAATTCACGTTATAATTTAGGGACACGTTTAACTTTAAACACGTGTAACTTAGTAATACGTTTGTCATTGCACCATACTTTATCTGACACGCCCTGGATGACTCAGCGTTAATGAATGAAATATTCCCAATCGTGTACCCCAATCACGTGATGTTCAGTCAGAAAGGGCGGGGCTTCAAATGTATGCAGTAGCCAATTGAGTAATAATGCAGGCTCCGGTAATGCACTACTGTAAAGTTTAGCCCGATGCCGAACAATAAAGTGAATTTGTCATCTACTTAATCAGTGGTAATTGAGCTCCGCGGTGGTATTAGAGACCAAAAAGTACCTAGACGTGCGTAATGCACACAATTGTGTAAACTGGTTGTGAATGGGTTGAAAAATAAAACTCCCGCAACACGCAAAATACAATTAAACGCAAAACACGACTTTTTCAGTTTCTCGCATGACCATTCAGCGAACGGGCATTTCAACATCAAAGAAAGTCCCACGAAATAACAATTCTGTGACCATTTACATTTTTATTGTTAACGGGAGGAACGACAGACCTCCAAATGGAGCAAGGCGGCTTCACTGCAGATTTTTTCCACCTGCACACAATTCGAGTGAGTTGGAACGGGGCGAAGAAAAAAATGATTGTTCGGCAATCCCCGTTACCATTTGTCTCGCTGAGCTTCAATACTTCTTTCGGCTTATTTTGGTCGATGCGGTTTCCGCGTCATTTCGGGGTCTGCGTCGACAAACGAGCAATGTTAACGGGCTTTTTGCCCCGGGCCCGTTCGTTTCACCTCGCAGCGGATTTACGCCGTTCCAGACTATTTCGGCCCTTTCTCCGATCCCTGATAGCTTCCGCCCTCGGCCAAGATTAACGGGCTCAGCCTGAAGCTGTTGTGCTCGACCCGCTAGGGCTAAAATCGCTATAATCTGGCCCAGGTCACCTATGCACATGGTAACTGCGAGAACGTAAAGCAGATTCGTAAAACATTTCTACTTATTTTTTTTATTCGCCAAAAAGATCAAAATGTGAAGCATCGCAGGATATAGGACTGGTCTATTAAAACAAAATTACATTTGATAAAATTAAATGCAATCTAAGAATCAGCAGTATCAATACACACAATAACGCATATCTAGGGACCTGCATAATTAGCGTTATTTTTTTGGCATCAAGCTAAAATCCACAGTATTGTATATACTCTAGCCGGCGTCGTTCCTCCATTCGCTGCTGTCCAGATGCGAGGCCACTCCGTTTCTGAGTGATCTGTACGTGATTGGGGCACACGATTGTCAAGTAGTCGTTTATTGGCGCAGAGTTACCCAGGGCGCGTCATAGAAGTATGGTACAATGACAGACGTATTGCATAGGTAAAAGTGTTTTAAGTTTAAACGGTGCTCAAATAATAACGCGAATGTTGCAGGTATTTAAGCGTATCACATAAGTACCAACACTACTAATACGAAACATTTCATTTTATTTTACAAATTTATTTATTACGTATTCTTTAAAAAGTTTAGGTATGTTTAAGGATTTGAAAAAAAAATCCTTTGCGATGTTGAATGATTATCAGTATGGCTATAATTCTTTGACTTTTTTTGCAGTAGAAAGATTATTTCAGTGCCAGGTACATTCCCCTACAATCGTATTCCATTCTTAAAATCTTATCGTCAACCAGTTTCCTTAAAATTTCTTATACAAGGGAATATGAGGATATCAAATTGCTATAGCCCGCGGATTGTTTTAGCAACAGGCTAGATGTGACAGTCCTCTATAGACTCGAGACCCTATCGTTTGCTTATTGGTTGCTGCGATCAATTGAGGCCTTTGTACGGGACTGTTCAACGATAACTCACACTACTGCTTCCTGCTTGCTACTGGCTCACAGTTAAACGGGGCGTGTCTAAACAACTGCCGTCCAATCACAGTAAATGGAGAAGAGACCAAGTGCTCGAAGTCTACTTCGCCAACCAATGAATTCGTGAGATATCCGGGGCTCTACTAAATGCCAGGGCCACTGATTTTTCGCGAATAAATTGTAGCACACGGTAGACTCCAACACTATAATATACACCTCGGCCGTTGTCATACCACCATTGGCTGCTGGTGTCGTTTCCGCATTTGACCGAGCCACTCAGGATTCCGTAATTACGACACTGTAGTATATTCGTGATTCGTGCGTAAACAGTTAACATGGACCAGGACATGCTTCAGCCAATCAAAAAAGCTGGACGATCCCACAGTGCTTTGGGATGTTTCTTGTCTCGAAACCATTCAGCGAAATATCACTGCCCCTACTTTTTGAATTAGAAGCAGCTAGACGCATGGAAATATTTCGTTGCGTTACATCTGTGAACACGTTTAACACTTTGTAGACTATACTCGGGTGTAGCTCGAGCAAAGCTTATGTGAAAATTTATCTGTTGCTCAGAACAAAACCCGCATGGATGTGCAGTCTTTAATCGACTAGTGTTTAACATGACCTCACAAGAACACGTCAGCGCAGTTACAATGATATTGCTAACGATAGAATTTCCTTTTTTATAGCCACTCAAAGGGACATGATTGATTGTAATTCCTTTTATACGATAAAGGACATTAGATTGGGTCAATATCAGCTTGGCTCTCTATTGGTGGAGGACTGGCCAATAATGAACGCTGTAAAGAACAGGATAGTGTCCAGCGTGTTATAGACTAATAGGGCGATGGTGAGCTCTAACACAGACACAAACAGAACCACTGTTCTTCCAGTAGTGGATACAGATGACTCACTTCTAATTTGTCTTAAGTGCCAGTAAATGTGTGCAGACCTCAATATGTTAAAAAAGAAACACTTGGAATGAGATACAGAGTTAATGGCAATTAAGACAAAGTAGTATTGAGTCGTCTATACTCTCGTCTAGAGGACCACCAGTTCTGCTTGTCCCTGTATTCCCATTTGAAACCGTCCAGTTGGTTCACAAGGACACCAGACACGCCTACTAGTGTACCAAGTTCATTACTGGCCGGTTATCGGCCAATGTAATGCCGAGTGTAAATTCTCTCTCCAAAAAAATGTCTTTCCTGCGGTTAATATTAATACAATCCTTCCTGTACGTCTGAGCAGTTTGTACTTTCAGTCTATCCTACTTATTACCACTTTGCAGACCTTAAGTTTTCCTACTCGTTACCTACGTTCGTGTCTTCACCTGCTGTAAACCGTGTAGCGTGAACTGAAAATTCGCAGCCTTGCTGATCTAGCGAGCTGCCTGGTTGTTCTGGGCTGTCTTTCACAAACTCTGGGGTTTCTTGCAAAAGCTGGTCTACTTTCTCAACTAGCGAGTGAAATTCATTAATTGAACTCCTAGGCCTATTTTCAATATTAGATCTGATCTCCGTAGTGCATAAAATAGCTTTTCTGAACACCTTCTTGGCTGACGCAATAAGCGTGGTTTCGTGTTCGCTGCTCATGTGGAACGCGCAGTTCCTACCTGGTGTTGTTTTGCTTATAATTACTACACATTGTACACTGTAGTGTTACACTTATGCTATGCGTTCTATGGTGTATAAAATTTGTTGGTCAATAGCATGCACAAGTAGATAGTATAAGCACTCCTAATAGATCCAAGCCTATCTTAGCACGCTAGAGAGTGAGAAAGTTTGGTGCCTGCACCACTGTTACGGATATGACTTAAAATCATATCCGTACACAAGAGAATGCTACTCCTTTACTTATCAAATATTTCCCTTAATGCATTAAGGGTATGTAGCTATCTAAATTAGGTGCATTCAATGTCTCGATCAATTAATTACTTTTCTACCAATCAACTAAATATAACGGGGTTTACCACATTGTCAATAAGTAGGGATAGGAAAAGTTCGCGAGTTCAATGACCTGTAGGCTAGACCCCTCAGTCCTGTGCATACTGGAGCCTCAGCTGTGTGTTCATTGGCTGTTGCCCCACACCTGGCAGTTTTGAGATTCGCAAGGTTGTTTCTTCGCAAGTCTGCTATTGGCTCAGAGGCGTGCAGGGCAGGTCTAATAAACTGAGATTTAATTGCAAAGGTGACATCACTATATATGCGTTTGACGTCTATCTTGTCCCGAAATGAATTCGCGAAATTTTCCTATCCCTATCAATAAGTTACTCCAATTACAAAAATACATATATTTATTAAACTTTAACTTCTTTCAAAACTGGCATAACATCCTGATAATTTATACATATCTATCTTTAGTACTACCTCATTAAAGGGTTTCTGATATAATCAAATTACTGTTATGTACTTATGATCGCGGGGAGGCAATTGTTGTCGTATCATCCCATTTGTCCAAAATGACTCACCACTGGAGTAATTCAATTCGATCGCCGTCGGGCCCACACGGCGAAAAAGACCACACTAATCCCCTCGTGGAGATCGTCCCTCCAGGAAGCTGGCTGTCGGGATCGGCCCTCGCCAAGACCCACGTCCCTGGTCCTCGAAGTCGGTCAGCGCGGCGGCGACGTCCTGGGCCAGCGATGACCCGGTGCGGAAGGAGGCAGTAACAGCAGCGCGACACCTGCCTTACATCCTAGCCCTTCTTTACACTTCTCTGGGCCAGCCCCCTCACTGCCTCTCCTGCCACGGTGCCCTCGTACAAGCCGGCACGGTGCCCGTATCTCATATTGGCCAAGCGGCAATAGTTTCCGAGACACTTCGTGTACACATTAGCAACCATCGCATCTTTACAACATCGTCCATGCCTTATATTTAGGGACCTGAAAAATTCACGGATTCATTTTCGGACAAGCTAGGATCCAAAACACGTGCGTTATATGACTGTAGCAATTGGTCCACACAGTGTTTGACACCTCCTGGAGACCAGTGGCCCAATTGTTTCTTTCCGCTGTGACAGCAGACGACCAATGCACAGTTAGCATCGGCATATTTGTACGTACGTCTGTAGAGTTTAGCCTGCAGGTCTTTGAACTTGCGAATTTTTCAGGTCTCTACTTATATTCCATGTATAGGCTGTTCACGGTAAAATTAGCACTTTTGAAAGCCCTGCTTAAGCTCTGCCTTTATGCACGTTGTGTCTTCTTCCGCTTTGTGTAAAATTAATGTTACCTTGAATCTCGTCACTTTACTCATGCGTCGGTCAAATGGAAATTCAAAATTTCTACAAAAGCAAATATTTAGCTTATGTTCTCATTTTTACACTTCGGTATATTAAAATAAAAAAAAAAGCGAAAAGAATAATTTAAGTAATCCTAAATGGTTAGGTGGCACTTTTTATTCGACGTCAAGATACGGAACTACTTTCTATTCATCGTTACCAACTTAACTCGGTCCGTCCGTTAAAATATAAGCAGATATGAGCAGTAACATTTTTCTAAGGTTGATTTCAAAAATGCTCACTGTATCGTGAACAGCATTTAGCAGCCCTCGCATTGAATGCCGACAGCGATGCGCAGTCACAGCAGCATGTGAAGCAGTTGTTATAGCTCCACGCACATTTTATAACGAAGAGATGGCTGACGTCTGGACGTGCTCATGTCAACGCCCGGGAAGTATAGGCTGTTCACGATAAACTGAGCACTTTTTAAGGTCCTCCCAACAGGCATTAAAAATTAATAAATATATCGTATTGCAACCTCAGACATTAAATTTTGATGGTGGTGAAGTGTATACATTGTGTTTATTGGTCAAATTGCAATGTTTATATTAAAAAGCAACAGGAAGATGGAAATTGGATGAAAGGAAAAATTTATAAGGGCCTTAAAAAGTGCCGACTTTACCGTGAACAGCCTATATCGACGGTTGTCAGGAGTTGTTCAACGATACTCGTTGACGCATAAGTAAAGACGAGTGCATTTTTTTATGATTTTACTTCTGCTACTTTGGTCTAGAAACAATCTTCACTTATGACTACTTCAGCATTTTGCGTTTATGCACAGAGCCTAATCGTTTCGTTTCTATAACAGGAAATTTTGCGTCAAATAAACAACGAATATTCATCATAATTAGGGACAAGGGTTTTTTTTCGCGGAAAGCTTTCAAGACCAGTTGTACTCCAAAACCCTTTTGTTCATATGCACTTTCGTGGTTGGATGATTTTAAATGTCACGTGTCTCAAGTGTCTGTCCGCGAATCATGGGCGTCCATTATTGGAGTACTTAATTTTTATTGGCCCAGTCAAATAAGGACATGTTTTCTCACGTAGACAAATAGCCAATAACCGAAGAAAGTGTATGGTTGTGTAAGTAGGATATTGAAATCCAGCATGGTCATTTAATATTTTCGCGAAATACACCTGTCCCTAATCGTAATTTTCACACGATGCTGTTTTTGAATCAGTAAACATTTCCTTGTTTTTTTTTATTTATTCATTATCTATTCGTCTTTGACGGTCTTACACTTTTTCTCAAAACGAAATTAGCAATAAGTAGGGAAAGGAAAAATCCGCGAGTTCGATGACCTGTGGACTAGACTCCACAGTCATGTGCATACTTGAGCCTCAGACGTTTCTTCATTGGCTGCTGCCCCATAAGAGTAGCCAGTGTTACTTCACACCTGGCAGTATGGCACTCGCTACTTGTCTCCTTGTAAGTGTGATATTGGCTCAGAGTCGTCCAGGTCGTATCTAATAAACTGCGATCCATTTGCAATGTCAACTTCAGTGTACACGTGTTTGACGTGTATCATGTGCTGAAATGAGCTCGCGAAATATTCCTAACCCTAGCAATAAGATTACCACTCTCTCTCCGATTAACTAAAATTTCAACCTTGTGGAAAACCTTTCATCGAAAATTGCAGACTAATTTGGGAAATTTCCAAGAAAACGATCAGCAGATGGCCAAATCTTCCACAGAACAAGCCATACAATCGGCCGTGCGGGAATGCATAGATTGTCACACAGGCATGGCATGGCATAAAGGCATAACCAGCCGGCAAGCCACTCGATAGGCAAGATTCGCGTTATTTTGTAGCTGTATGTTGAACTCCAAGACGCTGTTGGCTCGTTTAACTTGTGTCATTGGGCGACAAGCTACATGACACGCCCCAAGGACGCTCTCAGCCAATAGGAAAGACTCAGCGGTTGAGCAGCCTATAGCCAGTGAAGCAGGAGTTCATATTACCGACGCAGCAAAGTTGTCAGTGACCAATCGAATCACGAATTGCGCTCAAGTAGTATAGAGTAAAGAGGCTAGCATGGTTTGGCTGTGTTGGGGACACGGCCGTTTGTTTTGCGTCAATATGCCTACGTCGACGTGCTCAGACGCCTTGATGTTTATTTTACGTTCACTCGATCATATGCGGGTTTAATGGGTATCACCGGATTGCTTTTGAGATGCTCTTTACAACGGTTACGATTTCTGTATTCCGACTTAGCTATTTGACGAGTATTTTTCTTGAATGTTTACATTTAACGCATACAATTTCACCATAACCACGTCACACAATTTTTTTTTATAAACCCAATCGATTGACCTTGATGAGGGCTGTCGATTGAAACCTAAACGAGCGTCGCAGCTTCTCCTAGCCAAAAGTTATACTGCGCAGAAATTATGAGACGCAGCGAAACGAACTCAAAATAGCGCCCCCCCCCCCCCCCCATTTTCCCACCACACGTAATGCTTCGCAGTCCTCACTCAATGCAACATATTATTTGATACTTTGGCAATCGAGTGGTGTAATTTAATTTTGAATGTTTTCGATCGATTCGGAGTTGCAATGCCAAACTGTATCCCCTGATTTTGTTATCATCGGATCTTCTGGATTGCCTCCCACTATGGTAGCAATTTTAAAGACGTATTTACGTCAAAATAATGAGAATTGAGCAATTCTATATCAATGAGGACTCTCTTGCAGCTCGCAGTAGCCACTCAAACAGAAGACCGTCCTCAGAGCCTCGGGCAGACGATTTGAAAATGGGCACCCCACATCGAATGAGGCGCCGAGCCGTTTCGATTCTGTGTACACGCATACTCTGTGCTCAGGTCGCCCACTTTGTTTACCATTGCGTCACTTTGCTCGGTAGTAAACTTTGGGACGCCGGTGACGTCACCCTGTCGCATCGATCTGCTGACCTCCGAGTTCTCCTCGCGAAGCCAAGGCTGATAGTCTATTTATCCAGGGAGCACGTTCTCCTACTCTCGCGAATGACGTCACGGAGAGACACCTGGCGTGTCGATCTGACGGGAAGAGTGCAGAGAGAGCGAGGAAGAGTTATATGATGATCGCTGGGCATTTATCTGTACTGTCCGAACACTCGACCCGCCGTGTTCTTTTGGGCGGCCTTAACATCGAGGTCTTCAGAGCCGATGAGGGTGATTGAAGTGAACACTGAGCGGCGCTGGAATGAAGGGGCGGGGGAAACGGGAGATCCCGAGAAAAAAACCGCCGACCAACGGCATCGTCCGGCACGATTCCCACTTGCAAAAATCCGGTGACCTGGCTGGGGATTGAACCCGGTTCGCCTCTTTACAACCGTGGCCCTCTTTTCAACTGAAATTTGACTTTTTTTTTCAAGCGGTAGATTAGTTTAATTTGGTAAAGGCGTCTTTTAAACAGCACTTTATTTTAGCTTGTAGGTATTAACGTGCAACTGTTTTGACCAGATAGTACACTAACAGTTACGTCCACCTTTACAGAAGCCATGCTTAAGTTCTACTTTCAGGATATTCCTACGCCGCGTGCAAACAAAGCGTAACCGAGGCCTCCAAAATGTCATAACTACACCGCCTTATTGCACTCTTCTGAAATAATAGTCAATACATTCTTTTTATTTTAGCCTTAGACGTTAACTCCCGAGTGCAGTGGAATACACATATTATGCATATTACTTACATGACAATATTTATTTAAAAAGGTGCTTAAAGGATAAAAAATGGCTGAAACTAAAATGTAACAAGACCCTCAAACGTGCTCGCTTTAGCGTGAACAGCCTATAATATTTTTTTTTGCATGAAAATCATTTTCGTACTAGGCACTACTAAAATGCATATTTTATCTCTGCTTAATTCGTAATAAATTAAAAAGTAAATGTTATATTTTATCTGTAAATTATTATAAAGTTAAATTTAACAATAATAAGATACTTTTCTGTTAACATAATAATGAAACGCTTGTGATACACGATATGTTTAGGAAACAACGAAGTACGTCAAACGTGGGCTGATTTTTATAATTCTACTGCCAAGTATATATTTACTATTTAAACCATTCAGTTATCATTTTATATTGGGAGTTTATTAATAATAACACACAAGAAACAAGGTGTAATAAGAGAACAGTATAATATAATTACATTTACTGTAACGCGCGGAGGGACATTTAGTTTGATAAGTGCCACATATTAAATTTAATATAAATGTCCATGTCTGCGGGCTAACCTACTGTTGAGTCGTCGCCGTAGGCTGGTCGTCATTGCGGATACGGCGGTCGTGAACGATGGCGCTGCGTCCGAGACAGCATCTTCTAGTCTCGGTGGCTGGCTGAGTAGTCAGCCTTTCCCCGTGTCATATGCTTTTACTAACAGTTCTGTATTATAAACTTGTCCTAGGTTACCCTCCGCCTCGTGACGAAACTGCTGAGAGCTTGTGTTGTTCCCGTAGGCCCGCGTTGGCGTGTTCTCGGGGCTAGTGACGTGATTGGCATTCTTCCGTCGCGGGTGTTTGCAAATCGTCCGGAATACTGCGGTGTCTACCTACGGCGCGTGTTCAGCGAGTGTGTTTCGTTTAAAGGCAAACTCGCACTAGTGTCCACGATAGCGAGATGTTTGATTCAAAACGTGTGAAGACGCCGCGAACAGACTATGATACATTTTTATAACACTCACTAAGTGCGCACAGTGTTTAATAATACGGCGTGAAAGAAGTGCTTCTATCGCGAACCTCAGCTGTAGCGATACCCCGACATAACGGCGTCGCTGGCTAGCAATATGTCACGAAGCCGCGCACCAATCAGCGCCTGGTAAACTACTACCCAGCCAGCAGTTCAGCCAATAGCGGAACTTTCCCAGCTGGCTGTAGCCAATCGCAAACAAGGCCCGTTTCCAGAGATTCGCGTAGTATATCAGAGAATGGGCGCGTTAACATCAAAGGAAACCGCCTTTGCATTTTAGCTTCTGCGTGCTTACCTATTCTGTGCTAATAGCATTTGGAGGTAAACTAATTTATGCTACGACAAGAAGTTATCAGCATAACTAATGAGTCTTCTTTCCTCTACACGGGTGCAAATAATTTTGACGAAGGTCTTAAAATGTTAGATAGTAGGCGGCCCTGGTGTATCGTTAACAGAGATATCATTACTCATGAAACAAGAAACAAATGCAATAATAGTGAAACAATTAAAATACATACGTGCCTTACCCGGGACTCGAACCCAGAACGTCTTGACCCTTAAGCTACCGTGCAACCAACAACATTACGAGATAGGACTCGGTAAGTAAACTTCGGATGTAGGCCCTAATGAGTCGAATGTTTTAGTAGATTGGGTTTACCAACCTGAAATATTTACTTGGACATGGCTTTGAAAACAAGCATGTGAGCTATTTTGATATCAGTTAATAGTACAGAAAATGCCACAAAATGTGACCTTCATATGCATACATGATGATTTTAATATATACAATAATAGAATAAATAATTCAATTTTTTCAAATAGTTTAATACATATAACAAGCTTATATAATTAGTAATTAGTCATTTATATTGCCACCATTTTGAAATTAATGTTTGACCCACTTAAATCATGTGAGTTTATATGGCCTACTGTAGAACTACTTGTGTAAAAATATGGCGGGAATGAGCAGATTGTTTCTAGAGGTATGACAAAACTTTATTCATGTAGCACTATCTTACAAAATGGAGGACAAAAGAGGATCTTTGTGGACACGCTTTATTGTTGTAATAGATACTACCAACACTAAAAATTAACATCAAATTTGGTTTTAATATATTGTATGTTTATATAGGATACTAAACTAATGTTTTTATGGCCGTCAAATTGAAAATAAGTGCATGGCATACTTAAACATACCACATTCCATGGCTAGCCATAGTACTGCTTATTTGCCTAATTTGGTAGGAATCGATTGATTGTTTCCCGAAATACCTAGATATGACATTAAAAATGTATTTTATTAACGTGGCGCTATCATACAATATGGCGGTTATATGAGACTCTGTGTAGATACTTCTGATTTGTGTAATAGATACTGCCAGCATATAAGTTAAGTAGAAAATTGGTTACATGGCTTCATTGATATAGCGTACTAATCTAAAATGTTTATGTGGACTCCATTTGAAAAATAGCTGTCTGACCCAATTATAACACGTCAGTTTACATTATCTAACACAGAACTTCTTGATTAACAACTTTGGTAGCCATAGGTTCTAAGCTTTGTTTGCATGAGCCGGAGGAATATCCTGCAAGTACAACTTTAGTAGGAGTTCGGGAGAAATTGGACGTAACCGTGAATGGACTATAGACGTATCTCCTGAAATTGTGGAACAGTAACTTTATCGCTTTTTAAATTCAGCATATAAACGCATTGTCAACGTACGGAATTTAGATTAAGCAAGGTCAACGGTTTCCTAAGTACAACATAGCAACCAAAATGGTTTAATTAATTACCGCCATTTTGGAAACAAGCACCCAGCGTTATTTAAATATTTGAAAGTCGGATATACATACTAAGTATTATATGTGTACCGAGTTTAGTGAAGCTTGTTTAAAGGTGCAATTTTTTTTTTTGGGGGGGGGGGGGCGGTGTTTATACACACATACGGATAGAAAATTGATCTCATAAAACTATCTTTCCTTCTGAGAGTAGGCAAAAAAGGGGCTTCATATTTCAAACAAATACGCGTTAGTTTATAATAATTATTGTTGTTAAAGTATATGCATGTGTTCGCAATTATTATAAGTATCGCCGCCTGTTTATTTGCTAAAATACATACGCGGGGGCTAGATTTCAATATCATATGTGCACAATTGCCGTCTTCATTTGGATATCGGCCACCTGTTTTTGTGTAATGACTGACTGCTGCATGAGTGAGCCAATTAGAATTAAGTTTCTCCGATACTGACCGTCCGTGATTCGCGGGAAGACAGATTAGAACCGTAACAATTCAAATGATCCAATCACAAAAGTGGCTATGGACTAAAGTGTTTGGGAAAATAACTTGCCCTGAAAGCCTTTCGCGAAAAACAGGTGCCTCTAATTATAAGTAAGGATAGGAAAAATTCGCGAGTCCAATGACCTGTAGGCTAGAATTATCAGTCCTCTGCATACTGAAGCCTCAGCTGTGTGTTCATTGGCTGATGCCCCACACCTGGAAGTTATAGGATTCGCAAGTGTGTTTCCTTGCAAGTGTGCTATTGGCTCAGAGGCGTGCAGGGCGGGTATAATAACCTGTGATCTAATTGCGAAGGTGGCTTCACTATATATGTGTTTGAAGTCTATCTTGTCCCGAAATTTCCCTATCCCTAGGTATGGTATATGTAAGAGACCCGAGAATTTAGCGAGTTTATTTAAGGACATGTTAAACTGTATCCGCATGCACCACGAAGTTCCGCTTCTATTGGAACACAGTTTGTTAGACACGGCCCGGACGACTTTCGACCAATAACGAACCTGTAGGGAAAACAAGGGCCGAATCCCGTGCTACCTGGTCAATGATTAGAATGGGGAAACAGCCAATGAACAACTAACTTAAGATCAAGTTCACAAAGGACTGCGGAGTCTAGCTTGTTGCCAAATGTGACCGCGAAATTCTCGGGGTCTCTAGGTACAGGCTTTTCACTGTAAGGTGAGCGCTTTTGAGGCCACAGTTACTTTTTCCTTTCAGCCATATTTTATTCTTTAGCCAACTTTTAAAATCAATATTGCCATATAAGTAATGAACACAGCATTTATATTCCACCACACTCGGAAGTTAGCGTCTAAAGCTAAAATTAAATATATTGATTAACCATTATTTGGGCCACCTGTTTTTCGCGAAAAGATTTACGCGGAGGCTAGACTTCAATATCCCATGTGATCACTTGCAGTCTTCTATTAACTATTGGCTGCTTGTTTTTTTTTTTTTTTGTGATGACTGCCTGCTACATGTATTAGCCGATCAGAATTAAGTTCCCACGATACTGACCGTCCGTGATTGGCGGGTAAACAGGTAAGACGCGCTACAATTCAAATGATCCAATCACGTAAAAATGGTTCTCTACAGTGCTTTGGAACACAACTTGTTCTGAAATATTGTCGCGAAAAATAGGTGCCCCTAACACTATCCAACCGGAGAGGGCTTTCAAAAGTGCTCACTTCGTCGTGAGTTACCTATACCATAATGGTATGGGCTGTTCAGGGTAAAATGAGCACTTTTTAAGACCCTTATAAATTTTTCCCTTCATCCATTTTCCATCATCCTGCTGCTTTTTAATATAAGCATTGCAATGTGACCAATAAACACAGTGTATACATTTCACCACTCTCGAAATGTAATGCCTGAGGCTGCAATAAGATATAATTTACTAGTGGTCAATGCCTGTTGGGAGGGCCTTAAGAAGTGCTCACTGTATCGTGAACAGCCTATAACGGCGATGTAACGTTACCAGGGTGATCCATTCCGACAGTATAACTTCGTGAATAATAAAGGAACGGAAATAAATGTCGCCTCGTTCGATCGGGCGTAGAACTACGATGGGTCCCCGCGGTGACGGACGGCAATTTTGGGCACGGGCTAAAATTTCCGGGCAGTATATATCGCGACACGAATGTGCTAGCGCGGTTGTTTTGGTGCCAAACGAAAGATCTCGTCTGGATCTGTCGGTTTAAGCCGTAAAAACTAAGTGTAAATTTCGTTCCTTCCATTTAATTCCCATATCCCAAAGAAATACGTCCCCCTGAGTCAAACGTATACTCTTACAAACTATTCGCAAACTTACCACATCGGTACATACATATATAAGCTGTTCAGGGTAAAATGAGTACTTTTGAAAGACCTGCTTAAGATCTACTTGTATGCACGTTGTGTATTCTTCCACTTTATGTAAAATTAACATTGTCATGGGCCTCATCACTTTATTCATACGTTGGTCAAGCTAGACTGTGAAATTATCAGAAAAGTAAACATTTTATAAATCTGCTATTTTTTTGTACAAGGAGGCGTTAAAAAAAAACCGAAAGCTTAAGAAATAATTCGACGTTAACATATGGAACTACTTTACATCCATCGTTACCAACTTTACCGGGCGCGTTTTACTCAGTGCGCCTGTTAGAATATACGCAGGCAGACTTTAGTACGAAACTGTGAATAGTAAAGTCGTTTCCCATACATTGATGATAGAGTTCCTACATCTGCTCAGGAAACCGTCAAATGCGTAGGGAAGTTCTTTGTATAGTAGCGACGCTAAACCATCGTATGTCTGCAGCTTATGTGTGGTATTATTTACATACAGTGTATGGGTTATAAACGTCCATTACAGTTCAGGAAGTTTACCAGAAAAATTTTTACAGTGTATTCACAAAAATCCAACAGCCGTGTTTCTGACACAACAATACACCAGGTTTTTTTGTTACTTATTAATGCCGCATACATATTGCGGATGGCTGAATAGGAAGTGGTTTGAATACAGAATCTCTTGCACTAGTACTGTGACAAACCCCATTAAGTTTGGCAGTTTATAAACGTGACTTAAATTAAGGAACAATATGCTCACAAATTCCAATTACATTTTGCGATATTTTGTATCTGTCACCTCAATGCTAGGTACATGCATAATTCGCGTTACTATTTGGCATCAGTCTGAACTTCACATCACACTACAGACGGTGTCGTTTCCCCATTGGCTGCTCCACAGACGTGAAGACACCCCCTCTCTCACTGAACTACACGTGATTGGCGCGAGCAATGGTGAAGTGTTCCTTTATTGGTGCAGAGTCACACAGGGCGTGTCATATAAAGTATGGTCCAATGACAAACGTATTGCAAAGGTTCATGTGTTTCAAGTTTCACAATGACCCCAAATAATAACGCGAATTTTGCAGGTCTCTACTCATGGCACTTATCTAGCTGCAACAATACAAGCGTAAGCAACAAAGGAGTGTCTAGTTAAACAAACCTCGAAGCCGTCTGTCAAAAACTGTGTATAAAGAATACAAAAGAAGACCGGCTACCATTTGAGTTACATAAGTTATATATATATATATATGCCACGTCCTGGATGGCTCCTGCACGACTGTCGTACAGTTTTCCCCAGTGCCCTCTCCACTGCGCTGGTTCACTGCGCTCTAGCTGTAAACATAATTCGAGGTAAAATTCCGTTACATGTAAGGGAGGCTGATTACCTCTACATGTAAGGTAAAGTTTCTTCTTAAATGTAGACTAAACTTATAAAAAGTGAAGTACTATTCCCCTTATCGTACGGTAAAATTACCTGTCAAAAAAAGGGGCGGGGAGAATCCCATGCATGTTAGGCAAAATTAACTATATTGTATAATAAACTAATATTGCATAACCAAAAATATATACAACAAAATTTTTATCTAAAAATCTTAAAATACAACACTACATCACAGTAGTCAAACCGGAATGTCTTTACGGAAGTGAATATTTAGTACCGAATTACAAATTGCATAAATTAGAAGTACTAGAAAGAAGGATTATACGTAAAATACTTGGTCCACTAAAAACAACAGAATTATGGAAATTAAGATGTAATTATGAAATATATCGTAACATAGAAAACATAATAGAAACAATACGGAAGAGACGATTGCTATTTTTTTTGGACATTTATATAGAATGGATGGCAACAGGTTAACCAAACGGATCTTCAAATATCTTTGGAACAAGAAATCAGCAACAGCCTTGATTAAGGAAGTTAAGAAAGATTTGGAAAGAAACAATATAAATGAAGAAGAAGCAACAGAGAGATAAATTTTTAAGAAAAGAGTGTTAAAATTTTAAGGATTCCAAGGCAGTAAGGAAAAGAAAGCAGGCTCGAAATGGTCCGAGGAGAGGAAAAAGATACATAGTGAGAAGATGAAGGAGTGCTGGAGGAAGAAGAAGGAACAACAAAGAACGAAGCATTGAAATCGGCTCGTGGTCCATAGAAGACCCTAACGGAAAAAGAAGAAAGAAGAATTATATTTAAATATTCCCTAGAGTAATATTACTGCTAATTTTTTTATTGCCTTTGCCTCTTGCTATGCAATGGACGACTGTGGCAAGCCACGGCTATAGTGCCATTCTAAAGTACGAGCCATTGGCACATCACGGTCGGGCGAATAATGAGGCCGCGGCGGCATGATATAGGCGATCCAGTCGACGGGAAGGATATCTGTTCTCGCCTCGACGCCAACAAGGGAAGACGTTCCAGAGAGCCAGGAGGATGAGGACGTGCCACCCGCCGCAGTCCGTCTACAAACCAGCCTTCTGCAATATGCAAGGTGGGGAAGATCGGTCCAGTAATTAACCGCAATGGTGGCTTCATTTTAGGTTTCATTAGGTTTTATTAAAATAAGTTAAATGTGATATGTTTCCAGTTAATGTAATATTTGTAAATCCCAAGAGGTAAATAGTAATGTGTCAAACCATGGAAGGGGTAAGACTTGAGTAAATTATAGGGTAGCTCTAACCCATTGAGTACAACTCTCACAAACGTATAGTTTAAGCTAAAAATTAACTGGATTTATAAACTAAAAAGCTTAAAATATAACGCTCTGACGAATAGTAATCGAGATCTCAACACTAAAATCATCGACTCTTGTAAGTGAGTGGGCGCGAACCATGGCCCTCTGACACGATAGGCCGATGCGCTGTCCATTACACCGCGATGACAGTGCGGCAGTGTTTAGTGATTGTTTCTTCCGCCCGTCCACCCACTCAGCTGTTGACAATGCTGAAGAGATGCACGCGTCGTAACGTAATTTTCCCATCCACGTATAGGATTTTCCACTACCATGTACGTGAATTATAATCCTGAGTGCTGTAAATTTACCTTGCCTGTAAGGAAAACTATACCGCGAACTCCAGCCGTACGTGTCAGCAAGATGGCGTTACTTGCCATCCGAAATTCTGATGGTCGTATGCCGAATACCGCTTGATAGCGAACTCGCAAGCCGGTAGCCCAGCGAATAGAGAACATTTCTCAAACTGTCATAGCCAATCACACACGAGGTCCGGTCCGGTCCCAATCACTCGCACAGCCAATCAGCGAATGGGTATAACCACATGAAGTTTCGCAATTGGGATTCTTGCCGGACGATTGGCGGATTTTCTCGGGGATCTCCCGTTTCGCTCGCCCCTTCATTCTGGCGCGGCTCCATACTCACTTCGCTTCGCCCTCATCGGCTCTCAAGACCACATGTTTAAGAGCCGCCCAAAATGTAATCACTCACTCATTCTACAGTCACACGTCTACCCACGGCATGTGTTGTATTTTCAGGAAACCAGTCGGCAACAAGTGATGCCAAGACAGCCACAATGAGATCACGTGACCTTCAGACGTCCTGCGTATGGCAGTGGGACGTAAAACGTAGAGGAATTACAGTTAAACGCCAATGGACCCTCTAGCGGCAGAGATGCATGTTTACAGAAGTGCCAACGTTCTGTCCGTCACGTGCGTGTGAAAACCGCGCTCTCAAGCATCGCTCTGCATCTTGATACTTTCACGTGGCAATACTGCTTACGGCAGGCTTGACTGAATCATGGCGTTACGTCTTACTTAAAAAGCATGTGCTTCGTATCTCATAATATGATATACCTAGAGAGAAAAAGAGAGAGACAGTGTTTAAAGAGTTTCTTGAAAAAGAATATATTAATTTATTAGCAAACATTTTCGAATAAAAATATTTTATTTAGGGAGCTATTAAAAAGTTATATTCAAAAGATACCAGAAGGGAGGCAAATACTTATTAGCACTTATATGTGATCAAAATAATAGACTCACCGAAGGTAAAAAAATACATTGGCTTATGCAGCCATTAATAAAAAAAATAGAATTTGTGCATTTTAATATTATTCCCCTGGCGTCTCATGCGATTTAGGATTCCCTCCTTCTAACACCCTAGGAGACAGAAAAATTATAGTAATTTTGAAGTTTCCTATAAGAATTCAGTTCAGAAAATATTTACAATCCCTTCAGTAGCAAAAATGGCACAAATTTACTTTGTTTTCGTAGTAGATCCGACATGAAATTCATTTAATCTACCTGCGAATCACCAAACAGAACCTGAATGTATTGTTCGCATTCAGCCAAACTCCTCCCCAAATAAAAATTTGTTACGACAAATGCTGCCATTTCCTACGCACTGAAATTACGGAAGCCCTAATCTGCCGTACATTTACTCCAGGTCCAAGACTCCGTATCGACATACGTACGTTTGTCGCGCCACTTTCGCAATCTTCTTATTTCCGCACCTATTCCTCGAAATACTTTTCTGCCGATATTTATTATCTGCATTTCAAAGATACAATCTCTGACTTTTCCCGGAATAGAAGAGCAGAGTAGTGATACGATAGCTTGCGGCTAGTCGCTAAGGGATGTTTGAATGACAGGAGAGCTATAATCTTAAAGACTGTTCACAATAAAGTGAGCACTTTTGAAATCAACCCTATAAAAAATGTTACTACTCCTACCTGCATATATTTTAACGGGGGAACTAAATTAAATACGTCCAGTAAAGTTGGTAACGATGAATGGAGAGTAGATCCATATCTTAACGTCGAATAAAATGTGCCACGTAACCATTTGTGATAACTTAAATTATTCATTTCACAGTTTCTTATTTTAACATATCGAAGTATAAAGATGAGAAGATTAGCTAAATATTTACGTTAGCAGTAATTTCGAATGTTCAGTTGACTGACGCATGAATAAAGTGATGAGGCGCATGGTAACGTTAATTTTACACAAGGCGGAAAAAGACACAACGTGCATACAAGTAGTTCTTAAGCAGGGCTTTCAAAAGTGCTCATTTTATTGTGAACAGCCTATATCAAGGTTTTTAACTACAAAGTGTGCCACCGCACATTCTTCCGCCTGGTGCCGTGATAATCCTTTTGCTGATCGCGCGTTCCTGACCTTCAGCACATTGAATTTCTGTTCTTGTATGAAGAATGTTCCGGCTGTGATCGTCCTTGCCTCTCTCAGCGTGACTCGGGGTGCGCGGAATATTCCAGAACTTGGCGACTGATACTATAAAAGCATTTCGGGGCCTCCAAGCCGGGGAGTTGATGAGTGTCTGTAGTTTGTGCAATTGTGCAACCTTGAGCGATAGATGACGAGCGAGAAGAGCAACGAGTGGCACCGGAAGTGACCAGTGGGAGGAAAAGCTGCGACTGCGAGCATCGGTGCAGCGAAGAGTGCAACTGGCAGGCTGGGCTATTGGTCTGGGTGCGTAAGTGAAATACATTTCAAATGATGGCGACAGATTGAAAATATCTTAATGATGAGAGTGAGGCAATTGACTATAACCAAACAGAGTCATTGAGAAGGACTATAATTAGAGTGGAGATAGACATTAAATTCTGTGCTTATTGTGAAAAAAATAGTAATAGTGGAGATAGATTGATTAATGCAATAAATTATAGCTGTGTGAATAAATTAAAATCAGATTTTGATATGTTATTTTTATTGAGATCTCCATCCCTCACGATCTCAGATACGCCCCTCAGGCTTGCTGTAACAATATGCCCATTTTCATCCACATTATGTAAATGTATTCTCTCTCCTTGCTATCATAAACATACCTGCTTTTCTAGAACTGTAACATGTCTTACAGCAATTTTGTTTGCTTCTTTCTCTGCTCAGCACAAATAATCTTCATTGCTTTTTTTTTGTCCTTTGCCTTACTACGTCCTTTCTAGTTCTCTTATAAATTGATAATTTTTTAAACCATATGAGCTACACTTATGATAACACTGGTAAGTTCTATACATCTTGGCCACTTACCTTTCCATGTTGGATATATTTTACCGTTGCTGACCTCTCAACCCCTTCTCCACCACCGAGAAAGATATTATAGATATAACAGAAGTCCACTTGGCGCTCGCCTATTCCTAGACCGTTTGAAATAAGTTTGTCTTAATTAGCGTGTATTCCACCTTTCTCGACGCTTCAGCCTCCATAAAGACTTCTCCACCTGCTTAAACAACTCCTTTTACGAATGCCTTAGTCATTCACGAATTGTTGAAGGTGAAAGTAGCACGGCTTGTAATGCAGAATGTCGCCCGACTGTGCGACATGCAGAACTCATTAAAAATACACCCACTATACGAATTGTCAGAAGAGAGGAATTTCTGTTGCATATTAAAGAAGAAAGCACATACTTTCTAACACTGTAAATTATTTTGCTAGAATGTAGTTATTGATATGCTTTGAAAATAATATATTAAGTCTGTCTTCAATTAAAATTTAAGCGTATTTCAATTCTGGATGATTCAGAAAAAGTATTAGACCTATGAAAACAGATCTCCGTCAAGTAAGACCAACGTAATAATTACTGTAATTATATGTAATAAATATTAAAGATTACAAATATTTTAATAACGCGTTACATCCATATAAAACATACTTTTATTTCACCTATAAAAATAACAAATTCCATTGCTGAAAGAGATAAATTAAAAAAAATTAATTATTGATAATTTTATTGCATGCGATTAGGGGAATTATTAAAATTGTCTTGCTGCAATATGTTCTTTTTTAAGCTACCAGAATGTAGATGCGCTTAAATTTTAATTATAATATTCTCTTAATACTTTATGATTTATTGTTTTATGCGCAACTTAAATCGTACTTTTCTGACTATTTTACTAGTTTGTGTACTACTTTTCCAATGAAGTCTGCATGTGGTACAGTAGGGTGCAAAGCTCCGTTGTGGGCCAGTCTATTTTATCTTAAGTTAGGGCGACGCACATATAGCCTGCGACCGAATCTTCTTGTCTTGTTCCGTATCCGTGGATTTCCTGGACCGTTTTCCAGCTCTCCTCCTTTTATGTCATTCTCCACACAAACCCTCTTACACCTACGGGATCTACAAGATGCAGGTAGGTATACTCAACCTTCATCGGACACTTCAATTTGCATGATGGCTCTACCAACTCCTTCCCGTCACGCGCCATCAGGCACCAAGTTTCGTGGCCCTGCCTCACATGTTTTGCAGTCTTCGAAAAAATGTGTGCGTGAGCATAGAAATTCTGATTTCACTTCCGTCCTACGTTGCCATTTCACATACCTCTGAAGGTTAGACTATTTCTAGGTTCGACAGCCGGAGCCCATCAACCGCATTATTCCAGCGATCTTGAACCGCCTAGGCCAGAGAATTGGCGCCGCTGGCCGGTAACGTGTCGGAACTGCGTTCTCCAATCAGAGCCCCGTAACTTACTTGCCAGCCGATAAACCAGCCAATAGGGAACTTTCCCGTGACACGCAGTAGGCCAATCAGACACACCCATATAGCACGACGACATCCAGAGACTATCTGACGTACGTCACTCTTCGACATTCAGGATATCCAAGGACATCCAAGATCAGCTAAGTTACATTCAAAGGACCACCAAAAGATATCCAAATGTCCGCCCAGTATCCAAAATTGGCTATAGATTTTTTGGACGTCGCATATACATCTTTACATGTAGTCACTTGCCTTAAGTAATGACCATTGTTTGTTTTGTAATATCTAATGGATAGAGACAGGTGTATTTCGCGAAAATATTTTTGGCCATGCTAGACTTCAATATCCTACATCCACAACCATATACTTCCTTTGGTTATTGATTGCATGTCAACGTGAAAATACTTGTTCTTATTTGACTGGGCCAATCAAAATTAAGTACTCCGATAATAAACGTCCATGATTCGCAGACAGACATTTGAGACGCGTGACATTTAAAACCATCCAACCACGAAAGTGCATACGAACAAAAGGGTTTTAAAGAACAACTTGTTTTGAAATCTTTTCGCGAAAAAATACCTGTCCCTACTAATGGATATCCAGTTTGTGGTACAATCTGGTATCTACTAGTGGATATCGAAAGGATATGCATTAGAGATACACTTAGATGACTTTTAGATATTGTGGATATAATTAGGATATCCGGAGGATATCCTGTGCTATGTGGGTCAGACCTGATACCAGAGGCTTACGCAGCTTATCAGTTAATGAGTACACCCGCATTGAAAGAAACGCAAATCCATTTATTTTTTATATGCTCACCCATTCCGTGGTTCATCAATGTTTGAAATGCAGAACTTTGAAAGTAACTACTTCACGTAAATAGATAAATTTTTGTGGAGACTGCGCTCAGGTCAAGGCGACATCCTCCTAATCATGGGCTTACAAGCTGGGACCTGCAGGCGCCGGTCATCCCCAGACACGACCTTAAATGAGACTCTAAGATGGAGCGGTGCTGGAATGCAAGTGCAAGGACAACGGAAGTACCCCGAGAAAACGCGCCTGTAAGCAGCATCTTCCAGCACGATTTTCACATGCGTAAAACAAGGAATGAACCCGCGGTTGGTTTTCTCGTGATCTCCATACTCCCCCACCCTCGCATTCCGGCGCTGCACCATACTCACCTCACTTCACCCTCATCGGCTCTCAAGACCTCGAATTTAAGAGCCGCCCAAATCTCTCCACTTCTCTCTGCAACTTTTTATTACGTCAGCAACATCCAATGTGTAAATTACTCAAATGAACAGGAGGGATTGTATATTATTCTACGAAGAAAATAATATTTCGTTGGGATATCTAAAACTAAGTATTATACTGGCAGAAAACCTGCCATAAATAAAAGTTGTATAGTACAGTAAGCGTGCACAGTGTTGTGTGAACTAACAAGACTGTTTTAAATGGAAATAGAAAGAACATGAGAACTGATGATTGTGCATTCGTGAATATAGGCGACTAACTTTAGCTTGTCATAATTGTTAGAAAATGTGTACCGCGCTCATGTTAAAATTTTCTTCACGTGCAGAAAATGCGTTTTTTTACAGCGATATCTTAGGCTATTGTTCGCTAATGACTGTCAAACTTGTACAAAGACTGTTCACGATAATGTGAGCACTTTAAAAATTAACCTAATTAAAAGGTCACTGGTATATTTTACTGGACGCACCAAGTGACATTCGCTCAGTAAAGTTGGTACTGATGGAGAGAATATAGTTCTTTATCTTAAAGCCGAATTAAAAGTGTTAGGTAACATTTTGTGTTAACTAAAATTATTTATTTCCCTTTCCGGTTTTTTTAATGCATCGAAGTATAAAAATGAGCAGATTTGTAACATATTTACTTGCCTAATTACTTCACAGTTTCCCTTGACCAGTGTATGAATAAAGTGATGAGACCCATGGCGTTAATTTTACATAAGACGGAAGAATACACAACGTGCAACCAAGTAGGTCTTAAGCAGGGCTTCCAAAAGTGCTCATTTTACCGGGAACAGTCTATAAGGACCTGGACAGAACTTAGTTATAAATATTCCCCCTATGAAGTTTCATCGAGAAGCCACTTAAAGACTCGCAGCTATAAGATTCACGACTGGCAACCTACATGTCAGTTCAGTGACTTGCATATAGAGGCGACGGGGCACTTGGTACTCGTGCCAGGGTCGCCCTAAAGGTGGATTTACAATGGGAAAATTAAACTTTAACTTATGCCTTATGACATGTACAGAATAACTGAAAATGTGTTAACTTACGTGTTGGTTTCCAATAGGACTTAGCAGATCGTGTGCGGTGTTGGGAATTTCCTTTTAAGCGTTAAAAGAAATAGGTATTTTTTGTATCTTAGGTAGGGAAATTTTATATGGCGGTAACCAATCACAATAGAGCAGTCGGTGTTGTTGGCGGGAAACTGTTATTTACACTAAAGTGAACGTCAAAAAAATTGAAGAGGCTTGTGTGAGCTTATGATTATATTTTTGATTCAAGTTTGCTCTGATAACATTCCCTTCAAGAATATTTCTGCTTTGAAGAACATAACATGTGTGTTAATGGTTGTGTTACACGAGGTTAGGTTTAAGGCAAAAATAAACAGGACAGGCATGCCGCAAGTTTTCATTGGTGGGACTTAGCACTTTAAACACTGAGCTCAAGTGTAGCCGGGGATACACTACTATTAATCTTTACGTGCACGGTTGGGGTCTCACGGTTTCCTATTTTTCTCAGTATTTAATAATAACAGCAGATCTCATTATAAGTAGATTCCGTTTGTAGAAGCATCATTAATATAAATTTTCTTAAATTTACACAGGTAAATTTGTAATTCTCGTTTACGTACCTGAGGCCACGATGATTATAACTAGAACATTTCGGCATTTCATTATGTCACTGTCAGCCGATAATGAAAGCTGCACATTAAAGTGTTAGTGTCCGGTGTATTGTGGAAAAATAGTAAGATATTAAATGGAAATAAAGAGACAAACACGACTGGCGTTGCTGCAGATACAGGCTAGCCGCTTCTGGTTTGTCTTGAATCCCAGTAAATATATACCGTCCTCAAAGTGGTAAGTATAATCAGGTTAAAAGTGAATCGTAAATAGAGAAGACGCAGTTCCATTTACGAGAACTTCAGGTACTGCATGATTCTTAATTCATAATTTTTTTTCAATTGTGAACCTCAGCTTTTAAGCGGACTATGTAGCTGCGCGTTCAAGGTCAAGAAGTGAGGGAGCGATACGGGCGACACTAACGCGCACGCGTAGTGCCTCATCGCTCCTACGCGCAAGGCGTGCTGTGTTTCCGTCGTAATGCTGTACTGTGCAAATTAGATATGTAACATGGGGGTTTGATTACACGCCGCGATGAAAGTACACAGATCAAACAAGCAGCATATAATCGTACTTTTCTCTTGCCGCTTAGGGAAACTGCACATGCAAGCTTTAAAAATGCGATATTTGACCACTTTGACGATTTTTTTTTCTCCATTAATACACTTAATATGATAAAAGTAAAAAGATAAGGATAAAGACGATAATTTTTTTAAATCCTTACTGGCAAAAAGTCGTATCTTCAGAACTTTAATTTATCGAGATAATTGTTTACGTGCAAACGACGATTTAACATACAACGTTTCAGTACATAGTCCTCGTAAGACCCCCTCGCTTCACTGTGTCGGACGAGGGATAGAGATCAACATCGACTGTTTGTATTTCAACGATACGATACGAGAGGAGTGTTGCATTCTACAAGCCGCAGGCGGTGCGCGCTGAAACACCCACGCTTTGCCCGTCGCCAACGTCGGGTTACTGCTCCAACAATATCAAACAACCGGAGGAGAGTCTGTCAGTCTCTCAGCAAGGCCTGACTCTGCGTCAGCCTTTCCTCTCTCTCTTATTTCTCTCTGCTTGCCACCCCCCCCCCGGGATAAAAGAACAGTTTAAAACACTGCGCCGACAGTTTTACGAGCTCGGGTCGTCAGCCACGTGTTGAACCAAGGGAAGTACTTGTTAATTTTCGGCTTATTTTGTTATTTCCCTCACATATGGATAAAGTATAAAAGCCGGCGTTTAAAACAGTGTTCATTATGTTTTTCCTCGGTGACACTTGGCCGAGCTCTGAATAATTTTACGATACCCTATCCTAGAGAAAAAAACTGGTGCACACTGAGTTTACCTGAGTAATATCGCAGAAAAATGGAATATCGGGTTTTTACTCACCTTATAGAAGTATTGTCGCGTAATTTAACCAATTGTTACTCAATTTCGAGGTTTTTAATTACGTGCTTTGTAGTCGTTTAGATTCACATGTTAGGCACAATTAGCGGATCTGTAACATTGCTCTGTATCTGAGGGTAGAATACTTTATAATAATACAAAGTATTCAGCTGACTAATTAGTGCATATATCGATATTTCAATATCGATATATGCTTCGTACATGCAGAATTCCTATCGGCACATGTTCCAATATTTATAAACCTTTAAACTTTATAAGAACGAATAATTCACAAAACTATTGGAATGATAATTATTCTGAAATATTTTCCACTAATTAAACAGCCGTTTCGTAGTGGCATTTGTACAAAACGCGTTCAATAAAGGGTCCGTGGCTTGTGGATAACTCGATACAAAAGGCCAACTCACTGATAAACGTATGCATATAACCACAAAAAAAAAACCGCAACGTAATACAAATACAAGAGGTGGTTCAACCAAACAAGCCAAATGTTCTTTGCAAACAGTTCAACCAACAAGGTCTCAACCAAATATATTTATATATATATCCGATTCAAAATGGCCGATTCAAAATAAATTTTATAAAAGGATGTCGAAAATATTTCAAAATCGGCCAGTTACAGTATTACTTCCAGTCGTGGTTTAGCCTATCAGGGATGTTAGTAAAAACAATAATATGGTCATAACATAATTAAACTTTTATCCCCCGTAAATTATCCTGGCTAAATTATTTGTTATTGAAGGAATATTTCTAGTTCTGTTAATTATTTCCAATTATTTATATTATTCGCTATCATATTTTAACTAGATGCTTTTAAATATTAACAAGATTCGTCCTAAATTTCACAGAAAATGCTTGTAGAAAAACTGGAGGGAAATTAATTTATAAAATGTTTGTGTCACATTTTTCGATCGTTTAATTATATGGCCTATAGTGTAAACGTAATTATTTGATTTTTTAAAACACGGTTTAAAATTTTACTTTAACTGGTTACGCTACACCGGTTATATATTTCCATGAAAATTATTTAAGTGGTTAAAATTATAAAAATGATTTAAAATAAAATATTAAGAAAATTGACTTTTTGTGGAACATATTTTCTTAATTTATAAATACCTAAATTTGCACAAGGGAGGTTTTAAGTGCTACGGTCTGTTAGTCAATTTTGACTGACTGCAAGTCTTCAGCTCGAAAATTTCACGAAAATCATTTCAGTGAGAATTAAATTATGTTCATTTGTCGACGTGATAAGTAGCTTCAAGAAACTGTAGGCAAAATAGATGTGTAACTTGTAATGTCAGAATGAACTATTTTAACGTATTATGCGTTACATAATTTAGGTCCAATTTCATTGATAAGATCTGCTAAAGTTCCATTAATGAATTTAATATGAACATCAGCAGACACGAAGATATCTCGGGAGAGATATAAATGCAAACACGCATAACGAAAGGCGATATCAAAAGGTGAATGGGATCTCGACCTATTTGGCGGAGAAAAGGGAAATAAATAAATTGCTGCAGTACGTGCTTGGAAAGGAAATGGAAAAACCATAAAACCACGTAGAAAATAAATTATCTCCCCCCGCCCCCCTATAAGTAACGTTTTTGTGTGACGCGGTTATCGCAGAAAGGTTCTCTGAAAAACACGTTAAAGTACTTCTTGAATACCGTTCATGTGATTGCTACCAAATAAATAATCGCCATCGTGTTTCAGTCGGTAGCTTTTTTTTTCTCCAGCCCAACGAATCAGTTCTCGATTTCCCAAAACAACCCTGAGAAGTTTTAGCATACACTCTAAACTCAAATCAGTGGAAAAAACCACTGATTCGCAGTGAATCAGTGGAAATGGCACCACGTAGAGTCAGTGGCAAATTACTGATTCTTTCAGTGGAGAAATTTCACTGATTGTGTTAGTGATGCGAAACTAATTTCACTGATTCAATAATTGACGGCCAATTGCAGTGGCGAATTTAATATTGTTTTTATTGAGTGTAACTAAATAATTACATGAAATAAACGTATTTACGATGGCTTGTTATTTATATTTCGTAATTTACCGTAATCGAAAGAAAAAAAAAAGGTTTTCACAAGTGGCCGGGATTGAACTTATTTTTAGATTTTTGCCATACCAGCAGCGCTGCTAAGCCAAATTGAAATCTTAAGAGGAAAACACAATGTCTTACAGTTCTTATCGAAATCGTGAAGAATTAAATTCTATGCCCTTCCTTTTCGTTTTTGGTTTAATTGGTTCCGTTAGGATTGTGAAAACAAATAGTTTATGTGAGTGCACTCTATTCACCACATTAATTCGCTGTTTAAACCTTCAAACAGAGCGCTGAGATGTTTTCATGAAAACGAACTGAAAGACGTCAAATTGAGTTTTGAAAGACGAAACACTTTTTAGAAAGTATTGTGTATTGGGTTTATTAGTTTATTCCTTGTTATTTCACTTGATACACGTTGTTTAACGACAATTTTTCAACTTTGTTTGGCGGGCATTTTTACACGCAGCTAAGTGATCCATCATTCGAAATTAAACCACTGAAAAACAATGAAAAAATTACTTATTAATAAGTAGAAAAGTCACTGAATCAATAAGTGAAGGATATCTAACTTTTTTTTTTCACTGATTCATAAATTAAACTCACTAAAGTGAGTGTTGAGTCAGTTATTTACTGTTGCCTGAAATAGTGAAATTCTCACTGATTAAGATTTAGAGCGTAGTTTCTTCAAACTTTTTTTAATCAAACCCTCGAAAAATCGCCCCATATATGACGCTTTTGATTTGTCCCTAAATATGTCGTGTATCACAAACTTTTTATCCTTGTGTTAACTTAAAAATTCCTTATACTTTTTGGTTAAAAATTTTATTTGTCAATTATAATGTTTTAATTGCAATTAATATAAGCGATTAATTACAATTAATACAGCGAGAAAAAAAGGTGTGTCGGTAATGCCCATTAAGAAATAGTTCTTATACTTAATATCATTACACTGTGTGAGCACAAATTCGGTGTGTTGTCCTTTGGTGTAATTTTATAGACTTGGTTCTACTTTGTTTGCAGGAGGCGGAAGAATAACCTGAAAGTAGAACTTTCGCAGGGCTTCACAAAATTCTAAGTATAAGCTGTTCACGGTAAAATGAGCACTTTTGAAAGCACTGCTTAAGAACTACTTGTATGCACGTTGTGTATTCTTCCGTCTTGTGTAAAATTAACATTACTAGGGCCTCGTCACTTTATTCATGCGTTGGTCAAGTGAAAATGAAATTATTTTAAAAGTAAACATTTTTCAAATTTGTTCATTTTACACTCCGAAGCATCAAAAAATTTCAAATCTAAAGAAATAACATAATTTATCAGAAGTGGTTACTTAACACTTTTTATTCGACGTTAAGATATGGTATTACTTTGCCTTTATCGTTACCAACTTTACTGGGTGCATGTCACTCAGTGCGCCTGTTAAAATATATGCAGGTAGGAGCAGTGACTTTTTTCTAAGGTTGATTTCAAAATTGCTCACATTATCGTGAACAGCCTTTAACCGTGAAAGGACTATAGTTCGATTGTCAGTTACACATTAACACAGAATACTTAAGAATACAGAGATGAAACACTCGCTTAATCGCGAACTCCAGATGCACACGCCCACAAAATGACGTCACTGACCAACGATGCGCAGAAACGCAGTTGCTAATCAGACACAAGGTCGTTCCCGGAGCCTCGTGCAGCCAATCAGAGAATGGTATGCCCACATTAAAGGAAATGTCATGTAATTTCGCCCCTATGCCCCGACCTATCCTCTACCTTCAAACTGCCTTTGGTCAGGACAAACCACATCAGAATCATTGCCAGTCGTCTTGGGTCCTAAGCGATTTCCACGCACAATAAGTTTTAATCATTTAGAGTTTCACTCTTTGAATCAGTTAATATCATCTGTCTTATTCAACTGTCACCTCAGTCAAATTAACTGATTAATTAGTGAAAAATGTCAAATTTTCTTTCGCTTATTTACTAAGTAACATTTTGCTCTGATACATAAACCATTTCATTCGCTGTTTATCGGTGATCTATTTTTTTTTTGACTGGAGGGATAGTTAAACAACGTGTATCCAATGAAATGACGATGCGCAAACTAATAAAACCCATTAAATGATTTTCTTATTTGCATTTCGTTTTTTATAATACCGTTTTACGATGCAACATGAACATTCAGTGTTTCAGTTCGTGTTTTATGTCTTTTTCGTTTCCACATAATTTTCGCATCGCTCAGTTTGAAGGTTTCAACGGTATTAAACGTGGTGAAGTGAGTATATTCATGTGTACTATTTGTCATAACAATCCTAATGATACCAATTAAACTAAAAACTAAGATATGGGGCAAACTTTTTAAAGCTACATATTTTAATAACACCTAAAGATACATACATTTTTCCCTTTGCAGTCAACTTTGGCTTGGTAGCTCGATTGGTAGTGAGGCATCAGGGGTGAAGGTGGTGGAAAAGCCTCCATCTTCAACTTCGTCTCCGACGAAGTTGAGGCCTCATGTTTGTTATATAAAAATTCTTCATCCATAGGCGCTCCCCGACATCTTGGTTCCGCGGGTCCTGGTGTCACTAGAGCGCTCGAAGGAGAAGAAAATTGAACCAATATGAACTGGAGGATTTTTTTCCAGTTATACACCAACATGGAGGAAACAACAACCCAACCGCTGGTCATTTCACTGCAGCATCTGAACAGCACGAATTGTAGTTATCCATCCATCCCGGCATGGTGGCCGTGTCACCCTGTATCGACACCACCAGAGACAACCTATCCCTTCAGCTACTGCGACAGGGCATTTTCGCATAACACATCGCACTTCGGAACTCATATTGGTTTTATACCAACTGCATTTCGAAAATATCTAATTTTCATCCAATTTAAGAAGTTATTTACCAATCTTCGGTATACCTACATGCGTACATGTGTAATCTATCAAATCGATATTATTTACTAAATAATTTTAAGTTCTCAAACACAAAAGTGATTTTTTCCATGTAATTTTATATTTTTACATACAGATATGGCCGTTTATACAATAATTTTAATTAAATTTATATTAATCCCATGCCGTTTAAATACTGTGCGGGTATCGACTAGCCAGTCACCAAGTTGTCATGTGATTGCAGCAGGCCAATTGCATGCAGGCCTTCACACATCCATGTAAGAGTTAGTTCGCAAGAGTAGTATTTCCATCAATCTTTCCCTCAATCTCGCAATATTTCCATCAAACAACACCACGATATGCATCGCAATCAGCACTGCATGAACCTCAATCAGTGGTCATTTAGGGGTCATTAGGGGTCATTTGTGGAGCAGGAAGGGTCATTCAGGGGCATTTGTGGAGCTGGGAGCATGTGGAGCATGTGGAGTGATTGTGGAGCATGTGGAGGGATTGTGGAGCGATTTTGGAGCATGTGGCGTCATTGTGGAGCATCAAAAGCGATTATGGAGCGATTAGGAGCAAGATAGATTATTTACAGGTTATTTGCGGAGTAAGAATGACTATTATGTGCAATTTAGAGGTTGTTTGGAGGTTTTAGGGGTGATTTGCGTACGATGAGGGGAGTCCTTTGTAGAGCAGGATGGGTCGTTTGCGGAGCATGAGTTCAAGTTGAGCAAAGAAATTGTCTGGAAAAAACTGTTGAAGATGTAACTGAATGGTAATGTGATCAAGGAAATAGATAAAATTCCTGGTTGAATGGATGCATAAAAATGCTTGAATGTCACTGATGAAATATGTTAGTATGTTTATATATAGAGCAGTAGGTAGGTAAAGTAGATACATACATTGCTACTGTAGAAAGAATGTCAGATTTTCATGAATATGATGTAAGCCAATGATTCCAGGAAGTTTACTAATAAAACTTACCTCTATGGACGTACCTTCTCCCACTGCTGGAAAATTACATAGAAAACAGTGTTGCTATTGAGGAAAGATCTTCAGCAAAATCTGCCATGCTCGGTGACACAAGAGAACCATCTGCACGATGAGTCCTTTTCGCGCAATGAAGCATTACGACATTGGTACCATGCAATTTATGCTAGGCGATGCATTGAAGGGATACATCGCGATCTGCAAGGGTTCGTCTACTGGAAGCCAGCTAGGGATTTCGCCATTACACCATGCTGAATCTGTGGGTACCGATTCGTCAAGAGATAATGACAGTGTTGGTGAAGTATCTGATAAGCAGGATGATGATTCTATCGACGTTCCCACAAATTTCACCAGCAAGTTTCCTTCGCCAAATGATGTGAAGATGGAGATTATTCGCACATTAACAAGATATATTCTATCATTAGGGAACTGAAGGAACTGTGTTATATCAGATAAGACTGTTGGCTACTATCCATGAATTGCAAATATCTGGGAAATGTAAAGATTGAATTTATGTCATAATTAGAAAGCTAGAATGCATATACTAAGTAAATCAATTAAACTAATTTATACATTATAACACGAATTTAATTTCTCTTTCAGACTGTTCTGCTTCTCTGAAAGACATATTAATTCAGTGGTGTGTTCAATCGATTGTGAGAGTCTGTTTTAGATAAAATTAATGCGAGTGTGTGCAGAAGGAGGGGTCTTCGTAGGATCTGGAGTGTTATACCTTACTCGGGTCGATTAGAAATTCGGCTGGGTTCTATAAGGTAAACGAATGAACTGGAGAATATTTTTAAGGGATGTTTCGCAACTTTTTAGTTGGCCTGGTCATGCGTATTAGTAGATTTTTTCGAGATTGGTTGTCATCGACTGTTGGTAAAGCTGGGTGGTATGGTGGATTGGTCTTGAACACAGTCCTAGATATTTTGTAGGAACTGGTTGGTGTTTCGTTTAGAGAAAGGGAGAGGGGGAATGGCGAGGGAATGAGCTATTGAGAGTTATTGTGGACGGATTTTTTTGGGAGGAGTGGGGCTAAGATATGGTAAGTAAATGGTGAGGTATGTGGAGCGACGAGAGTTTTATTGGTGGTTTTGGGGGAGGGTTGGGGGGGGGGGGGTACATATGTTACATAGTCAATAATTTGCTTTGGGGGTCATAATATTGATCGGCTATATAACTAATTAAATATAGAGGTGGGGGTTCAGATATCTGTTGAATATCGTACCAGGGAGTGGCTGTGCTCTACCATCTTTATGAGAATCGCAATTTTAGAGTCACGCACTTCCAACTTGGTTTTTCGTATTAGGTATGTTTTCTTACTCGATAGATTTTTAAGTTTTTTTGTAATTTTTTACTACTGTAATCTTGATTTTTCCGAGTTCAATGTCATTTGGGCCAAGGTCACAATCATCCAATATGAGTATATGAGTCAGTGATGTAATATTTTCCAAAATTTAAATTAATTTCTTTTGGTTTTCTGCGATTTTTCTAAATTATTTTTAGAATGGGAAAGGAGGATGGGGAGCGGAGGGGGGGGGGGTGAGGTGAGGGCAATGGGATAAGTGCGAGTTTAACATTAGATATACCTAAATTTTTTGAGGATTTTAAAAATACTGTTGAGATTTTTCTCAATTTTTTAATGATTGAGAGGTGCGTGGGATGAGGAGGGAGTGAGGTAAGGGTGATGCGATGAGTGTGAAGTTAATTTTATACGTTCCTCGATTTTTTAAATTTCGAGGATCTGGGAGGTGAAGGGCAAGAGCTGGGTGAGGGTGGGTGATGGTGAGTGAGGGTATACGAGGGTGGTGAGTGTGGCTGAGTGTGGTGAGGTGGTGTGGGTGAGCAGGTGTTGATGAGGGGGCGAGCGTGTTGAGGTGGTGGGTTTATGAGGAGGTGTTGACGTGTGGTTTTAGGTGAGGGGGTAATTGCGATTTGTTTGGGAAGGGAGGCTGAGGGGGTTGACGTGTGATGGTAGAGGGGTGAGGGGTGGAGGTAGCAGAGCGTGGACATGGTAGGTGCAGGATGTTGTCCGGGGGAGAGGGCCAGGTCTGCTGATCCTCCGCGATCCTCTTGACCTTGCTCGGGGTCTCTCATCCTCCTCTCCTGCTCTAAGGATTAAGTGGCTCATTCTGGTAAGAGCCTCTAATCTTCTTGCTCAACTGAGGATTTTTCGGGTTTTTTTCGAGGAGATTCATATCCACTTTCCTCATTTTTCAATTTCTTTTGAATTTTTTTAAATTGATTTTTTGGCGAAATAATTAATTTCGGAAGTGGTTTTTGCATTGAAACAGGCAATTTTGTCTAAAACATGATCGTCCCAGGCCACTGACCAAAATGGGCTCCGGCCGCACCCACTAAGATGACGGAAAACTCCGACTCGGATATGCTGGATGCCTGCACCAGAACATACATAATTATACTACTACGGAAATGTCATACGAGAAGGTTCTTTGAAAAAAGAAAAACGGAAGCTGTCTTGCAGCTAACTGAACATTTTTGATATCAGCTTCTGGAAAAATCATTCCATGTATTTTTACCTTGAACTTTGACTTACGTACACGCAGTCCTTTTAAAACGTTTAAATTTATAATCAATGGACGCGGTTTTTTTTACAAGCTCCAAAGTAATTACTGGACCAACTGTGCGATATCACGATTCCTAGAGAGTACATTTTTTTGTGGGATCGACGCAAACAAATCAGCTGGTGGTAATGTTAATATTGACACAAGGCAGAGCGATGATAATGGGCGGAAATAAGAGACAAATCATGACTTTCAAACGTGTTCGGTTGCACAAATGTGTAAATTAGTTTTTACATATCTTCAAAAGATAACTACTTTGTGCTTGCAAATTTCTTCACATAATTTCCTGTAGATTTGGTTTTTGCCAGCTTAAGAAGAAAACCCTCTAAGCCCCAAGCAATTATTATAAAACCATTCTTCCAAATTTTTTTCGCGATTGGTGTAGGTTCTGAAAATTAAAATCTGAATCTCTGATTACGTTGCATTATTCAAACAAATCTAAATTTAACAAAGCTATTGATGACTGTATTTATGCGTCAATCACGATAAAATGTTAAATTACTATACATGTAAATGTTATTTGCTATTTCTTAGTCTTAAAAGCATTTTAAAAAACGAAATAATTTCAGTATTCACGAATGTTTTCTAACGTTTTTTATTCGACGTTAAGCAATAGAACTACTCTCCCTCCACCATTACCAACTTTACTGGGCGCATGCCAGGCATTGTTCCCCTTTAAAGCATATGCAGGTAGGGGCAGCGACAGTTTTCAAATCTTGATTTCAACAGTTCTCACTTTACCGTGAACAGCTCCCGTGTTATCACTTTCGCGTCCTATAAAAATTCCTTCTGTACGTGGCTATTTTATAGCAATAAGTATGTTGAACATGGGCCTATCTCAAGTAGAGAGGAAGACTAACTATAGCATTTATTTAAGTATTGTTGCAACCCAGCGTACAATACGGGCCCGCATATCATGACGCTCATAACCACACTCATTAGTGTTGGCGAGTCTACAATGTACATCATACACGGTGTGATTTTCCAAAGCTTTTATTCAGAAAATGTGAAGAAACCACAAATAGACTATAGAAGCTTATTCTAAGTAGGGATACAAGAAACTGTCATGGACAGTATAATATCCCGGACATGAAAGAACAGCACAGCACATTTGCATGAAATTTATAAAGCAGAAAATATATTTCTTCATGACTAATTACAATTTTAGGTATGCGTCCATCGCACCTCTCCCAGTAGAGTGAATATGGCGTAGAGCATTCTGGCTGGCTGCACATAAGACGAATAATCGGTAGGGATACGAAAAATTCGCGAGTTCAATGACCTGTAGGCTAGACGACTCAGTCCTCTGGATACTGGAGCCTCAGCTGTGTGTTCATTGGCTGTTGCCCCACACCTGGCAGTTATGGGATTCACAAAGTGGTTTCCTTGCAAGTCTGCTATTGGCTCAGAGGCGTTAAGGGCAGGTATAATAAACTGCGATCCAATTATGAATGTGAAATCACTATATATGCGTTTGACGTCTATCTTGTCACGAAATGAATTCACGAAATTTTCCTATCCCTATTAATTTGAGACCTGCAAAATTCACGTTATTATTTGAGGACAGTTTAAATTTAAGATACTTTTACCTTTGCAATACGTTTGTCATTGTACCATACTTTTACGACACGCCCTGGGTAACTATGCGCCAATAAATGACCACTTGACAATCGTGTAGAGATTAATCAGAAACGGAGTGACATCACATCTGGGCAGCAGCCAATGGACGAACGACGCCGGCTAGAGTATATACAGTACTGTGAATTTTAGCTTGATGCCAAAAAAATAAAGTGAATTTTGCAGGTCCCTACTAAAGATCAGCCTACCTCATATTTAGTCTATGCCTCTTTCACGGCATATTGGCATCGCCAGCGCGAAGTCGGAGGTCCTAGAACATTATTCGCAGTTCTACGGTCCACGACTGTTCAGCTCGTACCGCTGACGTATGACAGTGCTTCTCGCCAGTCTGAGGTATATTCGGTCCAATGGAACATGAGTACTCCACCAAACTCACTGCATGCCTGGCTGAAATAACCTCTATGCTAGGTCCAAAAAGATCTTGAGCACGAAACCACTTGAGCATATCCCTCCCTCTAGGTGCCAGAGGAAAAATAAGTGTCTTCTTTCAAAGTATTACTGCGAATTACCTTGCTTTGTCCTAAAAAAAAAGGATATATATATGTTAATTGTTAATTTTAATCCCGTCATAAACGCATTAAATTAATGTCACAACTAACTTTCCTCGTGCTGAAATCTGCGAAAACATCATAACTAACATGACTGTAGTCGCAATTTTAATTCACTGTTGTGGTGTTCAACATTTCCCCCGCGTTTTCATTATGTAACCCGTTACTTCTTTTTAAACATCACGTGCATACGTGAACAATGCAGTCCTGATTATATCTATGAATGTGCTTAATTGGAATCCTCACTGTTTCATCTATAAATACACTCAAACTAATGAAGCGTTAATGAAAGAACGAGTGATTAATTGAAACAACACAGTTTCTTTTTTTTTTATATACATCACACGTTCCCTCGCCTATTACCCTACATAATACTGTCTGTAATTAACCGTCCTGGTATTTTTTTTAACTTAGCTCTGGTTGGTAGCTGCAACGTATGAGATTAATATAATCGCCTCTGGGCGATGATTTGAATAATTATATAACCATGAGCAACTTAATTTAAAGCTGTTAAAGACTTTTTTTTTTTTTTTTTTAGATTTTTAATATATTATATGGTTTCGTGACAAGGATCAATGGTAACTTAATTGGAATACTAAATCATTTAGGAAGAAAATTGATAGTGTTTTTTAATGCAAATTTGGGAATTATAACTATGGTCTTCCCTGGGGGTAATTTGATTCGTAAACCGTGCTTCTATTCTGCGGTACGGCTGGTCCGCATCCCTATAGGCTGTTAACGGTAAAATGAGCGTTTTTGAAAGCCCTGCTTACGATCTATTTGTATGCCCATTGTGTATCCCTCCGCCTTATATGAAATTACATTGCTATGGGCCTCATAATTTTATTTATGCGTCGGTAAAATTAAAGTGTGAAATTATTAATAATGTAATTACTTTACACGTCTGCTCATTTTTACACTTCGACGCATTAGAAGAACACAAAATGAAATAATTAATTTTAAGTTATCACAAATGGTTACCTAAGACTTTTTATTTGACGTTAAGTTATGGAACTACTTTCCATCCATCGTTACCAACTTTACTGGGCGCATGTAACTCAGTGCGCCCATTAAAAGTAGTAACTTTTTTTTTAAAGGTTTCTTCCTAATGAGGTCACTTTATCGTGAACAGCCTTTAATAACATTTTGCATTGGAAGTATTTCATAATAAGTACTATCAACATACCTATTTTTTCACTGTTTTCATTCTTACTGATTATATTTGAAATATTATATAATTTATACATTAAATGTAATTTAAAGCAGAATTTAATTTTAAAAAAGTGGAATTTTTATGTTAGCAGAAATATAAAACACTTGCGAAACATGGAATATTTAGGAAATAACCTAACATGTCGCCGAAGGGGTGATTTTTCAAAGGTTTGATTCAAAAGTGAGAAGAACTCGCGAATGTACTACAGAGTTTAATGTAATTAACAGCCGCTCGGAATAGTTCATGCTTAACGGGGTGACACCTAATTATGCTGCACATGTACGTCACTGGTCGTATTGCATGTGTCCAGGAAAAAGAACTTGGAGACGAGCTATGTGTAATGGCCACCACGATCACCTGACCTCGACCATATTGACATTACCAAAGTGGCCACTGTGGAATCTGAGGAGTATACTTTGAACATCTGAGATCTGTATCATCTCCAAGAAAGTATAACCACTGGGATTGCAGCTCTGGAGTCATACATGTTGACTATACTCAAAGGAAATATTGTCCGACCTTTGAAGGAGCGTTTTGTGACCAGTGGTGGACATACAGGGCGCATTTCGCATAAAAATGCTATTATAAGCGGTTCACGATAAAGTAAGAACTTTTGAAAGCCCTGCTTATGATCTACTCGTATGCACGATGTGTATTCTTCTGCCTTATGTAAAATTAACATTGCCATAGACCTCGTCACTTTATTCATGCGTCGGTCAGGTGTCACTGTGGGGATATTATAAAAGTAAATATGTTGCAATTCTTTTAATTCTTACTTTTCGACGCATTAAAAAAAATTATAAAGAAAAATAAATAATTAAAGTTATCGCAAATGGTTACCAAACACTTTTTATTCGACGTTAAGATGTGGAACTATTTTCCCTCCCTCGTCACCAACTTTACTGGGCATATATCACTCGGTACACTCGTTAAAATATATGCAAGTAGGAGAAGTGACTTTTTTATAAGGTTGATTTCAAAAGTGCTCACTTTATGGCGAACAGCCTTTAGCTTTTTTTACTATTGTGTTTCCAGGCTTTGTGACTATTCTGTAAAACGCACCCTTATCCGCATCAGGTGGCACTTTTGCGTTATATACGATTAAATAAACCACGAACTCTGCAGTTGTGTGCTAGAATGACGTCATTCAGATAATTACGCCACAGGTTGGTAGGGATGTTAGTCCAGCTACACGAGGAAAAAACTCAAAAATACAATTATTCTGCGCGAGGTTTTGTTTGCCGTATCGGCCGGCAAATTCGCACGATATACAATAACATTTTCGTGGGGGCGAAAATTATTTTTTTTATACTTCATTCGAGTGTCAAAGGTAACACAAAATGCCCTCTACGAGTTGTTTGAATGCAAATAAAGAGCAGTTCTTGATAATTCTGGTAAACATGAAAAGGTAGGGGGTTCTCTGTGGTATCAGTAATATATATATATATATATATATATATATATATATATATATATATATATATATATATATATATATATATATATATATAACGGGAATAGAAGCAACGATGACGTAATATCGTATGTATCACTCAGTCAAAATTTCATGACACTTCCACTGAATTTTTTATGCTTCCCGCACGAATGTAAATCCTGAAGAGCGAGGTTTCTGAGCCGACTTTTGAATGTTTTACAGGCAGCGTTAATTTGTCAGAGTGCGAATACGCAGTGCGAGGGCGAGGGCACGCAAGGTCTACGGACGTTTTCCGCCATCAACTTTCTCCCGCCTCTGGTCACGTGATGTGTTAAAAATGCATGCCACCGCCTGCTGGGTGGTTCGACTATGACCGGCTAAATTTTGCTCTATGGTCTGTTCGCAGTTTTTTTTTTCACACTTTTCGAATCAACCCTTTGAAAAATCACCCCATGTATGACGTATTTGGTTGTTTCCTAAAAATTTCAACCATCACAGGCGTTTTATACTTCTATTAATACAAAAGTCTCTTAAATTTTCATAAACTGAAATTGACCTACGTTACATTTTTAAATAAAAAATGTTTTATTTATTTTTGGTCTGAATAAAAACAGCAAGAAAACACAGTAGGTGTTTTGGTAATGCCCAGTAAAAGAGTTCTAATGAAAAATAATAAAGCACTGAGTGCGAGCACGAATGCAGTCCACTATCCAAGCGTTGTAATTTCCTAGACACGGTTAATCTTCGTTTGCATGAGGCGTAGGAATATCCTGGAACTAGAGTTCGCGCAGGGCTTAGTAAAGTTAGCAGTTAACGTGGATGGATTTACTAAACTACCCCTGCAGCGGCAGCAGTAGTAGTTGCCGTGGAAATTCACCTATACCTTAACAACGTACATGATGTTCGCGGTGAAATGAGCACTTTTGAAAGCCCTGCTTAGGACCTACTTTATCTTTTCATTTTGTGTCCTTCCACCATATGGTAAATTGACATCTTAGTGGACCTGATCATTTTATGCATGAGCTACCCTAGTAAAACCTTTGAATGCTTAGTAATGTAGATATGCTCCTCATATGCAAATTCATGCTGTAATGATTTAAAAAAAACAAGAACTGCTAACTTCGATGGCCATAAACATAAATTTTAACACTACGCTGTCAATACAAGCAATACAACGTCAAGTGTTCAGAACTAGATTTATTAATTTCATGCCATATGAACTGGGAGCATGCATGCCAGTGTATAATATAGTATATATGTAGTTACAGCCACTGATTTTTTTCAAAGGAGTAGAGACAGCGGCGGGCTCCCAATGCACTTTCTGAATGATATGTGGATGGGGCGGATAATCGATATGAATATCGATTAATTAATCAAATTAATTAGTGTAATTGTTTGATATAGAATTTTTATATTTTTTATTATTTGGTATCAATTTTTTTATTTTTTTATTGTTTGATATTCATTTTTTATTTTTTTTATTGGTGAAGAGGGGGCTAAGAGGCGGAGCCGCTCGAGGTGTCCTCTGTGACGTTCTGAAGCCGACTGACCAGATGAGTATCTTGTAATTCCTTATATAGGTGTTAATGTTGCTGTAAGGGAGGTATAAGGGAGATTATATATTTTTTATTTGTGAGTGGAACACACCCACGTGGCGGGCTCCCAATTCACTTACCGAGTGAGGTGTGAATGGAGTGAGAGCATGTAAGTATGTTCTGGCCCACTAAGATTTACTTTCAAATAGCCTACGAAACGAATTACTTTAAACCAGATTAGCCAAAGGACTTTAATCTTGCAATTACGGAATGAATCTATGTTCCTCATCAAAGTATTTTATCTCCACTTTAATCACGTAACATTAAATCGACAGAACCAAACATGTATTCATAAAACCGACTTTAATCATGCAATTATGGAATGAAGCTATTTAAAATGTAACTGAAGTCATTAAACAAAGTTAATTAATCAAACACATACAAATCAATAATGACAAGTGCCAAGCTAATATAAAATTACAACTCACCATTACTCCAGCTGTCATAAACCCCCTCCATCTGACAAATATCCCCTCCCACACTGAAACACATACACGTATATAAACACATACTTCCCTTCGCCCTCATCAGCTCTCAAGACCAATATTCTAAACTTGCATCAAAATACAAAAAACTAATGCTTTACAAAACTGCATGATTACACCAAACGACTGTTTTTAAAAACATGTAAAGTATAAGCATTTCACAAATGTGTCTTTTGGTAGCTCATGTGTCCATCACAATGTTCTCCTAGTGCAAAAACCTGATGAACGTACTGTGTTATATCACATGTGAAAATGTAGTACCACTGCTCTTACAAAAGTGTACGCCGGTGAATCGTCACTCTCAACAATCGCCTGTTGTGAAGGCCCATCGCACGTAATTAATAAAAACATGTTTCAATTAATCGAACCTAATAATTATATTTACAAGCGAGAGAAAATAGTAGTGTGTTGTATATGGGATGTGTTCACTGCTCCAGGCCTTACAGCCAGCTTCGCTGCTCTGGTAGAACTAACCTCTCATTGGTGGAGGCATTTTTGCCAGTTCACCACCACTCACAATCCTGCGAGATGCATCTCCACCCCTCTTTCAAACCCGAAATGCATACTGCACAGGTGTGGTTGAAACAAGCAAATATCTGGTCTTCCCCTCCCCGACCCTTAACTAGGACAGACCTACGCCACTAGCATAGCTTGATTCCCGATCCTCTCCACACAAGCCAGTATGGTTAAAAGTGTAGTTCAGAGTTTCCCTGCAAGAAGGTGTACAAGGTGCGCAAATCGCTCTACTCCCCTTTCTACATACCTTCCTCCTAAGCCAGGTGGTCCATCAATTTCAGCTGTCTGTACGCTCAAGTCGCCATGCTTTTTCTCCACCTCCTCCACCCATGCTGTCGGCAGGGCAAAGGAAACACCTCAGACTCTCATGCCACAAATAAATTAATTGATTGTTCCCCTAACTGCTTTGGGTGGTGAACAAAGCCTCATACATACCAGCCTTTGATACTCCCCTTCCCCTCCCCATCCATCCATCTCGACCGCCTATCCAAACACTCATCAAGGATGAGCGATGCTCCCCTAACCCCTCTGAACGAACTGCTATCCGCACATGCACACTTCCCACCCGTCCTCCGCTCCCCACACGGCCAGCAAAGCCTTCGTTAAGCACCACCCCAAGAGTTATGAAGACACTTCCCCCACCCACACCTTACTCTGCGACGGGCCAGTCTATGCAACTGCTGTCGACCGCCATGCTTTGCTCCAATTTTCACACACCTAACATAACCGATCCATCCATCTCGACTGTCTGCTCAGTCGCCAATGCTGAACATCGATCCCCTTTCCCACTATCATACTCCTGTCCCAGCCCGTCCATCAGCGATAGGAGCCATTTACACCCTGCTAACAAGAAAACAATTGTTAGTTTGTAGACTTCCAGTTTCGAAAGCCATACCCTCGACATCAAGCCTTATTTTGTAAGGACTCTCTCATTCAATCACATCTACAAATGTATTGTTTTGGTGTGTTTGCTCGGTCTTTATCCTGATGGAATACAAGGACTAATGAACTTCCTGGACATCTTCCCTCCGGCTCCAAACCTTGCATCAACAAAGACACTCTCTCTCTCTCTCTCTCTCTCTCTCTCTCTCATTCAAACACATCTAGAAAATATATCATTTTGACATGTTTGCTCAGTCTTTCTTCCTCGGCATTTCCAAAGCAATGCTCCAAAACACATAACTCACAGTCGTTCAAGCTCGATGACCAAGCTAGGATATTCTCCTTCAAACCAGAAAAAAAAAAGGATTTCAGCTCTAAACTACTTCATCAAATAAGGAATTCCACTATGGAATATGTGTATCATAACTCAATTGCATGTGATCTGGAAGAAATACTGATTCCGAAACCTCTATGTACTACATTCTAGTTAAACCCAAAAAATTTAACACAAAATTGACTATATAATTCATGTTTTATAATATTATGTTTCATCGATTAACACAGGAAATGAAATGATTACAAGTTAGATATAGAGCAATTTTACAACCATTAAGTAGAGAAAAAGAAGATTACAAAGAAAATAAACTCTTAGAATTAATAGTGCGAATGTAATGGTTTACTATCCCCTATCCCAAATAACATCTAAAATATCTTACCAATTAAATGAAAACAATACATTTAGCAATTTAATCCACGATAATTGTAATAAACTAATTTTATATTCAATCCTCATCAATTTCTATAGTTTTATCAATGAATAACTCATCAAATAGATTTCAATAGTTTTATTTAGTATAAACACAATTTACAAATCATTGTTTTACAATCTAAGATCCTTATTCTTCACCCACAAATTGCGTGCTTTTGAGAAACATCTCGATCCAACGAAGGACATTTTTTTTTTTCCTTTTAATGAGTTTCACAATCAAATATTCATTTTGAGAACTAACATTTTCTGTTCATGTTTGCAAAGAACCACCTTTTATGGGCTCTCCATAATAGGTTTCTAGGTAATACACTCTGGGAAATGAGTTTCTAACTGAAATAATTTTAAATATTTCATAAAACCAATTAACCATAAATTTTTTCTTAAAGATTATTTCTGTTTTGAGATACGTATATATTCGCCAACTCATTAGTTTCTGGAACGGTACAGAAAAATCACGAATCCTGTGTCGGTTCGGGGCAAACTTGGGGTTCTCTATTGTAAAACAATCTTCATAGCATTGCTAACCTGTTTACCAGTTTCGTTTTTCAAAGGTATAGACCACTACCATATTTTGAATAAATGTCAATTATATTTCAAACATACTTGTATCCCTTATTGTATGTTGGAAGCAGGGTCATTTCACACAAATCAGCTTGAAAAAGATCATTTAAACCCTTAGTAAAAGCAGGTCATCTAGGAATGTTCTTGAGAAATCTTACTGAACTCCATTGGCAATATAACCGCCTTCTTTCAACTCTTCAATAATCGAAACAATTTTGTTTGTATGTGAATTATTCCCAGACTCTCTCGAATCAATGAGAAGTTTTAATCTATTGATAAGTTCAGTATGATTGTTTCAATATACAAAAGAAAACCGATCGCCAACTTTATTTTTTCCAACAATATTGTTTAATAAATGTAGTTTCTGATGATTTTCATAATCTGAACATTTAGTTACATTCTTTCGATGAACAATATCCTTATATTTCTCCAAATCACTATCAGAATAACCATTCGGAACTTTAAAAAATAATAATTCAAACTATCCTTCACTAACACCAGTTAGGTAATCACCTACTTGAATTCTATTCTTAGGTAAAAATTAAATTAATGATTATCCCAGAAGCCATGCATTTCCATGAAGATATACACCTAATACCGTAATGCCCATTGGCGAAGATTGTTTTATAGCTAAATAATATTGTGTTAATTGAGACAACTTTTTCTTCTTTATAGATTCTTCTGATTTAATTTCCACTGGTGTATCATTAAATGTATTTAGCACGGAATGTAATGTATCCATTTACTCGTAATACGTTTAATATTTCTTCATTCAAAATATCCTGTTCCATTCAGGCATGTTTAGCTTGTCAATATTTCGCAATTACAGCACATATGACTCTTTGTAATTTTGAAACAGAGTCAGACATTTTATTTGTTTAAATTAATGTTTCACTATATATATATATATTAAATTGTTGGTTTTCTAACAGGTGTATTACATCGATTAATATGGTCTATTTCAATCTTATCTACTTTACTCGAAAGCATGTCTACTTTACTCCTGGATTTAACCCTCAAATCATTACTCAAATAGTTTATTCGACATTTCAAATCATCTATTTTTGATCACTTCCATTTGCATAGCTAAACAAGATGTTTTATTGATCAATACAACACTTATATATTGCATCATTTCATCCATTTGTGTGTCAAATTCATTTGTAATTGTAGTGCTTACTATTTCATTAATTCCATTTTTTTAAACTTCCAAACGTTTGTTTCCTCTAGTTTCTATATTTTGGAATGCAATCATAAGATTTGCCAATATTTTCGAAATATAACTAATATTAGTAACCACTTTTGTAATTGTTTCAATTAAGTTTATTAATTTATTTTGTATGTTGATTGATTGTGATTTAAATACATTCAATGTAATAGTATTTAAGTCTTCCACATAATCTTTATTTACCACATCGGTATCTTTCACAGCTATATCCACATTGTGTAATATATGTCCATTCAAATCACAATTCCCATCACAATTTCTCATTATACAGGCATTGTAATGATTCTGTTTTATACTGCTATGCCTAAACTTTGAAATACTCATTATCTTCACCAGGAAGTTAAAATCTGTCAAATCCAGATCTATATCTTACTTTATGTAGGAGAATCATTGGTATAATTGCCATAAAACCATACTTAATTTTCCAATAGTAAAAACAAATATCTCTAAACTTTGAAAATGGAACATGACCATTGTAAATATCTTGCAGATTCGTAGTGTCTATTTTAAACACAACTAACCTATTTTCATTATCGTGAAAATTATGTTTTGGAATACATGTGTAATTTTGTGATAGATAGAAACAATCAACTAAAGTATTGCTGTATTTCGACCTGCGATTCACACCAATCATCGTAAAATATAGATGCTGAATTGGGTAATCCTTCATTCCAAGCTACAATTTCTCCTTTATTTCTAAAAGTGAAATATCATATTCCTTCAATTAACTATGAAATAGTCGCTAATCATTTATATTTAAATTCTTGAATTGTTTTAGAAAACACATATATGTTTTCAAACTTAAGTCCATTGGATATTCAAATAGCAACATAAAAATACACATTTTTCCACATTTCCACAAGAAATACACTGTATATTTGGTGGTAAAAGAAACCAAGTTCCTGTTAAATTACATTTTCTTTCATATTTGCAATACAAGGCATATGATCATTTTGTTTTATAACCTTCATTTTTACACATTTAGACAGTATTAGGTAACATACTAATGTAAAAACTGTGACTGTGATTCTATATATAGGTTCATGCTCAGTTAAAAACAATGGCCCATACTAAACATAACAAAAAATGATGCAGAGTATTGAATACATTGATTAATAAATTTCCATTTGAATTGCATTTACCAAAATACAATTATTGCAGACCCTGTACTGAGCTTGCAAAACATCTGGCACAGAACAATCAAGGTATAAATACTTTGTATAATGTTTGTGAAGAACACAATATATTATACAATCGAACAAACAATTTGAAAGAAAAACATATAGCGGATACAATTCCAGCATATAAAGCAGCAAATATAAGGAACAATCCATCTACATCAACAGGGGAAAATCTCGGCACTTGGGTCGATGACAAAGTTATGCGTGCAAAAGTAGAAAGAGGCATAGGTGTAAAATGCAAAATGAAACAAAGAACCAAGAAAGGTGGAATATTAGCATTCATATTTCCTGCTCTATCAGCGCTTGGATACTTAATGGGGGGTGTTTCAGCTCTTGATAAATCAAGTGGAAACGGAATGTATCTTAAACCATATAAAGTCGGTCAAGGATGAAAAGAATTCCAAACGTGGAAAGAAACACAGAAGGTCCTAAATAGTATTCCAAAATATGCATTGACAAACAAATACATTAATGTATTTGTAAAGAAACTGGATATTCCCTATTTCCGAGGTGTATATATGAGGGAAAAATTACCAAAGACACCAAACCTTTGTGAATGTATGATTGTTAATTCAGATTCGAACAAAAATGAAGGAGCATACTAGGTTGCATTAATTAAAAATGTAAATCAATCATTGTATTATGACAGTTTTGGCAATTTTTGTCCTCCAATTGAAATATGCTATTATTTAAAAAACACACAGTTAAGATACAATTACAAAATGGACAATTACCAAATGCAATCAGTTGTGGTCATTTATGATTACATTTTTTGAATATAAATAGGTTTTATAAGTTAATGTATTAGTAAACACCTTCAGTAATTTGCCAATTATGTTTATTTTAACTGGAAACACATCGCAATTCCTGTTGGTATTTTTCTCAGCTTTGGATTTAGAGGGATAGTAGCAAATAAGCTTAATATAATTCACTACTTACAATATCATATCAAACACCGACATATCCAATCAATCATTTATGTTAAAAAAATGGTGGAAAAATATAATACTGTTATACTGGTAGGTTCTTATGAGTTGGATGATTCAGAAACATTTATTAAAGTGACATTACATGGTAATGCACGTTTCCAATAACGTAGAAATTCAAATATGTTAACTAGTGTGATGTATAGTAATGTCGATATTGATTTCATGGAAGACATTTCAATTGCAAATGGAGAGTATATCCAACTAATCAATTGCCCAAATAGTCGAAACAGGTTAATTTATTGTTGGTTAATGTATGTTGTATAAATGTTAATATTGTAGACAGATCATATTTGAATGGAAAACTAACAAAAAAATACACAAATTCACGTGTGTGGTGGCTCCATGTCACAAAATAATTGAAAACTAATAACATTGATATATCTTCCAGTAATGTTTAATCGAGTGGATAAATTAAATGTTACAATTGTCGATCAAGACAGTAAACTGATTTATTTTAGAAATGAAGAACTTACCATTTAGTTACATATAAAAAACTATGTAAACATTTGCATTCCATGTTTATTACAATCAAAATGGTTATTTGTATAATAGTCTATACAGTCATAAAGAAGGTGCTTCATTTAAAAACTATATTTCTGAAAATTTATTTCGAAGAAAGTAACTAAAAAATATTTAAACAGTACCATAAAGAGTTCATTTCAAATAAAGTACATGTTAAGTTAACATGAGGCAGCAAATAGTTTTTTAAAGGAATTACAATATACGGTTAATTGAAATTGATATACTTAATGTTGAAGAACCACTAAGCTATGAAGATGCAATCAACAACATGAAAATACTTGTATATGAACAATTCCCAGCAGGTACATACAAATTTCCATTGGAAATAAGTATTTCAATACAAAATCACAATATTTACACATTACTGTCGAAATCAAGTTTAAGGGTTAGAGGAACAATTAAAAAGACAGAAGGTGCACCTAATCCAATAACTATAACTACAAAAATAGTGAGAAACAGAATACTTCATTTAATCGATAGAATTGCATATCTGCTCAATGGTGTTGAAGTAGACCAAACACAAGATGTTGGAATCACCTCCATGATAAAGAACTATTTCTCAGGAACTGTAAACGATCTTTACACATGGCTTGTGGCTGGATGGAGCAATGCTAATAATTTTACACTTCAAATAAACCCAGGTGGAAAAGAGGAAGTTTTTATACCATTAAGTATGTTACTTGGCTTTGCTGAGGACTATAAACATGTAATATTAAATACTAAAAAAATTGTTATTCTATTTGTTAATACACATTTGAATGATATATATGATGTCTAATAATGGGAAGGTATTACTTTGAATTAAACACTGTTGAATGGCTAATGCACCACATTGAAATTAACACTCGTGAATGTGTAATGTTTTTTTTTAAATATATCGATAAAGGGAAGAATTTATATATTGCATTCAGATCATGGGCTTTGGAGTAATTTTCAACTGTACCAACATCACAAAAAGTAGTATGGAATGTGAAATCAAGTTTTTCATCTGAAAAACTACAATTAGTCTTTATTTGTTTTCAAACAAATCAACTTAACAATTTAAAAGCTGATAGATCAGTATTCTATAATTGTGATATGAAAAATATTAAACTATATCTAAACAGTCATGCTTATCCCTATATCGATTTAAATGTGAACTTTGGAAATGGGGAATTCCTTATTTGCTACAATATGTACTCAAAGTTCCAGGAATTGTATTATAACAAAATAAGCTCCCCGATCTTGAACCAGAATCATTTAAAACCAGAGGAATGTTATTTGTATTTTTTGGAAGCCAACAAGACAACACAATTACCAATAGCATAATTGATTCAGAAATTGAAATTATTGAAAATATACTAATTCTGGCAATTACACAAGCATTTGCTTTGATAATACATGATAGATTAGCAAGCTATAATGTAAGAGATAAGCTGGTGAAGATAATGACTTTAATCAGTAGACAATAAAACACAGTATTAACCAGATGTTTTGCAATGTACAAGGATTTCGATCTCCAGAAAAATTGATAATCAAAGAATTAGCTATTACTGATATGGAAGAACACAACTGCATTCAGCTTCAAACCATTGTTCCATTGGAAATATCTAACTCTAAAATACAAGAAAACAAATAGATGAGTAACCAAACACCATCACAGTCTAACCTAGAAGAGTGGATGTATGGAGTATGAAAATATAGATGATATTTGCAAATAATACTTAAATAATTGTGAAAGATATGTAGGTGGAGTTGAGCAAAAATGTAATTTCGAAAGTGTGTGGAATGGGAAAGTAACAGATATTAAAAAAGAACACAATTGTCTTTCATTCGAACAATTGTGTAAAACATCTGGTTATAAATCGAACTTCTTCTCTGCAGAGGAAAACTCTCACTTAATGTTAAATTAGTCATTGGTGACTGATTGTGGCGAAACAGACTATGGCGATTCTCCTCCTGAATATTTTGTGGTTATTATATGAGTGATATGGCATTATTTGGGATTAGACCATATTGTGGACTAATGAGGGAAATTTAGTACATAAAAGTATTTCACTGTATGTAATCCAATATTTCTTAAAGATGCATCAACAAGACAATTAAATCACCTGTTTGTGCATACAGAAATCGAAGTGTAAATTGAATATTAGCAAGTTAATTGTGTGCTAGAGTAATCATTTTACAAAATGGTTTGGAAAGTAATAGTCTTTGTAAATATGTCTTTTTTCCACTCAGTTGATATTTACATCTCTTGAAACTCAGGTGTGAAATTTAAAATATTTAATGTACATTAGAAGGTGAAAAATTGTAGTGATTTTATATCTTGTCCTGATAGGACAAAATGTCCTGTTTACCATGTGTCCAAAAACTAGTCTACCATCGAAGAAATATATTCGCACTTTTCCTGCTTTTACCAGAATTTATAATAATACTAGAAGACAATCAAACAGATGGAAATACTACAAATATTGTCAAAGGGAATAAATGATGTGAATGTGTGTTTCTGTAAACATCTATAATTCTCAATACGTACTTCATAATACAAATGTAGTGAATGCATTGACTGTAATATCGACACATAAACTAATTCTGGCAACTAAATATTAGTAATGTGAATTTAACAATCAATTCTAAATGTGTTTGTAAATATAGGTTTGTGGGCAGGATATTGATGAAATAATAGTATTTTGAATGTGATTTAATACTTAAACATACATTTCAAACATATTCTGTTTAAAAAACGAGTTTATGGTTCGTAGAATTAGCTATAAATGTCTATATAAGAGATACACCTGTTAGTTCCATTCTAGACTTGGAAGAGTACAGAAGCACTGATGCCTTTGCTGTGTTGCTTTTGCAGTAGAACATCTACAGTTATGTGCAGCATGTATCGACATGAAGCACAGTTTTCTCAGAGTGATGCTTTAAATATACACATATTTTGCAACACTACATCACAATAATACCACATCCTGAGACAGCATCATTTACACCACATAGTACCACCACACTAGCATCACATAGCACCACACTAGAACCACATAGCAGTACACTAGCATCACATAGCACCACACTAGCACCACATAGCAGTACACTAGCATCGCATAGCACCACACTAGCACCATGTTAGCACCACATAGCACCACACTAGCACCACATGTCACAACACTAGCATAACATAGAAAACACTAGCACAACATCCTGGAACAGCTCCACAATCAGCTCAACAGACTGTACCAGAGTTAAAATTTCCTTCTCCGCCCATTGTATTTCCTTCAACATGGCAATACCTTAATTCATGATTGGGAAGTAAATTGCTTTCCGGTTTGCCCCAGCTCAATTATGAAATACTAACCACTGTGTTTGCAGGTAGACTGACTGATGAGAAAAGCTTACAAATTCTACCTCAGTACTTGTTTGGTCATCATGTATTTGCACAAGGTTTAGGAAGTCTCTGGTAGATTGAACTACATCATCACCTCGGCCAATAACTTTTAGTGTAAATATATCATGTAAGTATCTGAAATCCACCACAGCGGAGGAATCCTCTACAGAAACTTTCTACTTTCAAACTCAAGCTCTCCTCATTCTACATTCCACAGTTGTTGGTGACCTTTATAACTCTGCCATAGTACCTTGCCTCACAAACAGACTTGAAGGATTTAGGGCTATGGAAGTGGGTGGACTTTACAACTGATATAAAAAATTGATGTTCATATCTCCCAATATAGACTATTTACTGCTGGTCGAAAGTAATCCAAGTTATTGCATATAAGACTATATGTAATACACCACTGGTCCATTACTTGCATCGCCTCACCCTCATGAGCTCTCAAGACCCTGGTTTCGAGATCTGTCAAATTATCTTCAGTTGCTCTGATGCACAGATAAAAAAATATATTTTTCTTCAAGACTACTCTTGGGGTCATCATAAATTCAGCTCAGCCACATTCAATGAGGTATTCAAATGGTATAATATCATCTATTAGTGAATCACGCTTACAACCACATCAAGAATTTGTGAATCATCTAACACATAGTGGTTTATATCTAATCTGACTGTCAGCGAATCATCGATTCATCCAGCATTCTATGTGAATAAAAACACCTCACATATTTAAGAGAAAAACCAGTTCGTCTCCCTGCAACATATCGCCAGCCTCATCTCCAGGTATGAACTTCACTACATCATTACAAAGAGTATTGCTTAAATGAATAAAGGTGATTGCTTGTATATGTGAATAAATATTTTAAGAAGAATGGGATTTTTGTATATGTAAATAAATATTATGTTTGAAAAATGGAAAATAATAAATTGTTACTTCAAACTGAAACATTTAACATTAGAACTGAGTTATTCATTGTTTATACAAAATTAAAAATAAAATATATCTATGTTCCTAACTTTACAAAATGTTTGTGTGAGGACCATGTATTTAATCGCGGGTGTAACCTTTTTACATATTTATCTTGAACAAGCATATCAACATAACAAAAAAATGACTTGGTGTGTATTCCGTAACCAAAGTATGAAATTTCCATTCCCTCAGTCTAATGACTTGCATATTGTTTTGTTAAATCACATTCCTATATCAGTAACCAATACTGTTATAAGTGGTATTCGCACAAACAGATTTCACTGAGAAATCATTAATATTTAACACACTAAGACTTGTGTATATGGAAAATCATTCAAATCGCAAGAGAGCCTTTCCCATAGCGCGCTAAACCACGACGAGGTTTTTTCTTTTCACGAAACCAGGCGGGAATGTGGTCGTAGAAATCTTCCTGGCTAGAGCTAGGTAGGTAGATGATCCTGGTGATGAGAGTAATGATTCATAAGCAGTGTGCGCACAGCGGGGTGATGGAAGAGCTGGGATGAGCGTGACAAAGCGAGAGGCTGACACAGCTGCGTGAAACATGGCTTTTGAGGTAACATGGGGAGGGAAACATTGCATGAAAGAGGCGAGTCGATGATAAACAGCAGAGTGAGGGAAGGAAGGAGCGAAGCATGATGTTAAATAAAAAAATTTTTGTCCACCGAAAGCATTGTCCAGCTATCTAGTAGTAGCACGCAGAGAGCGGTATTTCAGGTCGAAAGCCGAACTCGTAAATAAGATTTTTTTGTTTTCTACCTACCCCAAGCCGCTACTGTCTTCCCTGCTCTGCTGAGAGTGTGGAAACCTTTTTTTTTGGGGGGGGGGGGCCTAAAGCAGCAGTCACTGAATACAAGTCCTGTCCCATCCTTCCTCTCACATCGACCCGGCCTAACAAAAAACTGGCATGCCTGTCTTGCTCTGGGCCTTGCAATACAAGCCAGGGCAATGATATCCATTCGTTGTATAAAATCCTAATTTTCTACTGTTTCAGTTTGCTATTTGTGTTAAAACATTTTAATATAAAATATTTAATTTATTTGTTTAAAGCGTGAAATCGATAGTATTTAATTTTAATTGGATAAGGAGGTATTTTGATTGCATAAGGACGCTTTTTTTACAGCATGCTGGGAGAGGAAAGTTGTAAGGGTGTTTTGTGGATGGTGTGTGTATTTTGACAACATTTGGAGCTATTTCAGCAGAGAGGGTAATGTTGGGAGGGAATGAGTCTCACTTCCTGTGCGTTGACCTGGGAGTTTGGAAATTCGTATAAATAGGGGTTTTACATTTACACCCCTCCACTATTTGATTTCAATATCTGTTGCACGTGTATCTTTGTAAATACATCTGATTTCTACGATGAGTATTTCTTTGGAATGTCCACTCAAGCATTTGAGAGCGAACTTATGAAGTATGACTGGACTGAGTATTGTCATAATTGTGCATCATCCGATCTTTGAATGGCGGAAGAGTTGGAGGTGTTGCCGCAAGCAACACCTCCAATGATGCACCCGACTGCGATGTCACCTTCAGCACTTCCGATGGCGCCTCCAGCACCTCTGATCACGACTCTGGCAGCTATGTCGCCTCCAGCACCTCCAATGGTGCCTCCAGTGCCTCTGATGGTGCGTCCAGCGCCTCCGATGGCGCCTCCATCACCTCCGATTGCACCTCCATCATCTCTGATGACGACCCCACCTCCGATGGCGCCTCCAGAACCTCCGATTGCGCCTCTATCACCTCCGATTGTGCCTCCATCACCTCAGATGACAACCCTGCCTTCGATGGTGCCTCCAGCATCTCTGGTGACGACCCTGGCTGCGATAGTGCCTCCAGCACCTTCGATGACGACCGCGACAGCGATGATGCCTCCAGCACCTTCAATGATGACCCCAGCAGTGATGGCGCCTCCGATGGTGGCCTCGGCTTCGTTGGCGCTGTCGACACATCTATCGAACTTACCTAGTACATCAAGGTATGTTGAAGTCCTCGATTTATGAGTGCTCAAAAACGATCACTGATATGTTGAGAAGAAGAGGAAATGTTGCGAACCTATGGACCTAAGCCTTAGAAAGACACCTTTTACTCAACCTTCTTTATTTTCTGAATAGGCTGAATATTTAAATTACTTAAATGATCCACAATCGCCACCTCCACCAGCCTTTACATCGTCTCCGCCACCAATCTGTTACAGCCTTGTCACTCCTCCTCTCATTTGAACCCCATTTCCCCCTCGAAACCCAGTTACACCTGTGCTTGTTTTTCGTCGTCCCGCCCCTAAAAGGCGACGATTATCCTTGAATCCGAAGTGTAAAAACATTTGAAAGATTTCTTTTTTCAGAGAAGACTTTTAACTTCAATTATTTTTCTTTTTCAAGAAGACTTTTAACTTCACTTATTTTCTTTTGAAAGAGGATTTTGAAATTTGAGATCGGTTGTGAAGAGATTATTTAAATGGTTTGGTTAATGTGCTTGTTTGATGTGTTTGTTTTAAATATGTTTACATTGGGGTTTGTAATAAATTGTATAAGGAATTTACATAACTTGTTATTTAATAGTTTGATTTCCTTTTGTCAAAGTTTTATATCATAATTGAAGTTTGAGTATTTGTGGGTGAGTTGTAATATTTATTGTTTTTACACAATGTGAACAACACACGTATGAAAATGGAAGTGGTTGAGAAATGAATGAACTCTGAAAGTAAAGGAATAGGAAATTGGAGTGTTTGAGAAAATCTTGTGAATTAACTCTGAAAGTATTGAAATGGGGGAGTTTGAAAGCCTACCTGAACTGGAAACACACAATGGTGAAAGAGGGCAAGGTTTTTGGAAGGGGGAAGTGGTTTGGGAGAAGTTCAGGTAAATGGACTCTTGCCCTGCAGAGCAAGGCTAAGGAATGTTTAGGGGGGGGGGGGCAAGCCTCACATCACTAGCTGGCATCGACTTTGTCTTATAGCAAGCCAAAATATTAATTTCAACAAGCTTTATCAATCACTTAAAAATTACTATGGCTGTGAATCAACATATTAATGTCTGCTGTGAACAGATTTTATTTTTAAACTATATGCTGAAATGGATGGTATACACGAAGTCTGTATATCGCAATGAAATACTGTAATATATCTTATACATATAACTATAAACAAATATTTTTTAAAATGAAACTGTTTCTGAACTAAACTTTGAGAGAACTCTCTGAAACAGTTTTACGGTGTAAACTAATGTCAGTGTTATAACATGACATGGAAAGGGCTGTGGAAATGGGAGAATCTTGAGAAATCATGTGAATAATATGTTGACTATCTGGTATGGGGATAAACCATATTGCATTGGTAAGCAGGTTAACTGTAACACCGAACACTCTTGGCGGTTGTAAAACATATTTTTAATGCCAGAATACAGTAATTAAAATATTTACTGTATAACAAAGGCATTAATATATTTTTGAAATACCTGTGTAGGTTTGTTAATGGTTAATCGCGTATTATTTAGTATTCATATCTGTGTTTTACAAAATGAAATCCATTTTTATGTATTTGTTCTGCGCGGGAGTAATATTCGTTAGTATACTTCTTGCTATGGTAAACGTCTTGGAGTGAAATTTTAGAATTTAGGTTTTACACATACAAGTTTGAATTGTTTAACTTGGTTTGAAACATATGTGATTCCATACAGTTTTTAGTAAGGATGCCAGATTTTTTTGCATTACATACACTTTATATTATAACATTTTAAACTGTATTTTAACAACATTTTTAACATGATGTTTTAAGTACATCAATTAAGTTCACAGTTTTTAAAAATAAGAACTTGTAGGTTTCACTTCTTTAAATATGTTAATGGAAAGTTGAGTCTTTTTAAATTCCAGAAAAATAATATAAAATGATTTTGATCTGAATTGAGTTATTAACATTGAGTGTTTAGGAAAATATTGTAGAAATAAATTCCCTCTACATTTCACTTGGGGTGTGGCATTTGGAATTTCCTCGGCCAGCCATGCTTGCCTCGACAGGTTAGTTTGGTCCCCATCAGTGCGGCGCTCCCACCTGTCTCGACATGAGAAATTGTGCTTGACTCTTTGTCACTGCTAGGAGACCGTGGTAGAGGAGGGGATGAACCTGCAAAAATGCCTCCACCTGGGAGAGGTTAGTTCTACCCGATCAGCCGAGCTGGCTGTAAGGCCTGGAGCAGTGAACACGTCCCATACACAATACACTACTTTTTTCTCTCGCGTGTTCGGATAATTACTAGGTTTGATTCATTGAAACATTTTTTATTATTAATCTACGTGCGAGGGGCTTTCGCAACAGGCAAGTGTTGAGAATGACGATCCGCCGGCATACGCTTCTGTAAGAGCCGCAGTACTGCGATATTACGTGTAATATAACGAAGTACGTGCATTATATTAGCTTGGTTCTTGTCATTATTGATTCTTAAGTGTTTGATTAATTAACATTTTTAATTACTTCAATTAGCACTTTAAATAGTTTCATTCCATAATAACATGATTAAAGTCGGTTTAATGAATGCGTGTTTGGTTCCGTCGATTTAATGTTACGTGATTAAGGTGTAGATCAGTTACTTTGCTAGGGAAAATAATTCCATTCCGTAATAGCATCATTAAAGTCTCTTGGTCAATCGGGCTTAAAGTAATTCGTTCGGTAGGCTATTTGAACATAAATTGTAGTGGGCCAGAACATGCATGCGTGCTCTCGCTCCATCCACACCTCACTCGCTAAGTGAATTGGGAGCCCACCACGTGAATGTATTCCACTCATAAAAATAAAGTGTTTCTTATACCACCCTTACACCAACATTAACACCTACATAAGCAATTACAAGCTCCTCCTCTGATCAGTCGGCTCAAGGACGTCTCAGAGGACACATTGATGCTGCCCAGCCATCTTAACCCTTTCAACAACAATAAAAAAAAAATTGATGTCAAACAATAACAAATTAAAAAAATTAATGTAAAACAATGACACTAATTAATTTGATTAATTAATCGATTAATTAATCGATTAATCAATATGCATATCAATTATCCGCTCCATCCACGTGTCATTCAGAAAGTGAATTGGGATCCCGCCGCTGTCTCTAATCAAAGGTTTGCTTCAAAAGTGCTTAGTTTACAGTGGACAGACTTTAGCAGTGAATATGTGCGAAAGAATTTGAAGGATTCGAATTGTAAGGATGCATAAAACAGGGAAATGTACGGTATGAATGCTTCCTATGTGCAGCAACTTGTACAATATTCACCATATTCACACACGCCAGTGGCTTCTTTTACGAACTGTGCTGCGCTGCAAAACTGCCAGAAAGTTTGAACCCAAGTCTACGTTGCATTTTGTCAACAGTCCTATCTTCCACGCATTAGTAAACTAAACAATTAATACCAACATGTTAATTTAGAGTTTAATTTGTACTGTCAATTGATGTGTTCTCTATTTTTTGAAAAGCAGTTTTAGGAAATTCCGACGAAGTGGAATACGAATTGCGCCTTTAAAAACGAGTTGCTTGAAATCTTTAACTATCATCAGCGAAATCTTTAAAGCTCACTCGCATGCAAGGTATACAAAATGATGTTCAGTAAAATAAAAGAAGCATCGAAACATTTGCACGACAAACACACACACACACAGATATATATATATATATATATATATATATATATATATATATATATATATATATATATATATATATATAAACTTTGGCCGTCGATATTAAAAACTGGTAATCTCGGGGGACAAAATGTTAAAACCTTATTTTAACTTGCCATGGCTATAGACCCTGCGACGGCCATGAATTAAAACGGTTGCAGCTCCCTTCTTGCAGGATGGCAGGTGACGTACTGTCGAAGTATGACTGAATTAGTGGTGCCCACACTTTTTTATATAGTCTACGTTAGTAAAGTTTCAATAAATAAAAATACAAAGTACATCATCGTTATCGTTGTTATCGTTGACACCGCCTTCCTTATAATATTCACCGCTGTGGTCATAGTCGGCATCGTTATCACCATCATTATCGTCAATGAAATTATCATCATCGTCCCCATGAATAATCATAATAATATTTCCATTAATGTTCTCTCCACAAAGTTATTAAAATATGTCCTACCACCTTTCTAAGAATGTCCTCTAATTCGTTTGCGTAAAGTTCTTTATGCACCATTTGAGGAAATATTTAATGTCCATTTAATAATAATGGCTAATCCATACAGTATGACATATTTCAACTTCGTCAGATAAGCTCTTTTTATTTTCCATCTTCGTCACGGGTTCGTGTAGTTAAACGTGTATCTTAGAATTTATTGCATAATGTAAAGTTATGCCTTTTATAATCAACGATTGTGGTGTTCCGTCATGGTACAGTATATCGCTCCCTAAATAAATATAGGTAATATCCCAGTAAGGCACACTCGTTGCCATAAAAATTTAACTGCACTTAAGGAGGTGTTGAAAAATAATTAAACTTGGCCTAGGCAACGAGAACAAAGAACACAAACAACTGGTTACGACATCATGACAAATCTGTCACATATTCAAGCAAACGTTAGCAGTAAAAAAAAAATTCTTTTGGCCCATTGTTTCACTGACTCTGTAGTGAATAAAAGCTGTTATAGAATTCGATATGGGGAGCCTTGGTGGCTGAGTGATTAGCACGCTCATGCATTAGTCATGTCAGGATGTGTTGCATGTCACGGTGGAGAGGGAGTACAGGAGGGAGAGGCAGGAATGCTGGATCGAAGAGGGGTGGAAAATGGTGTGACTGGCCGTGGCCGTGGCTCAGTGTGTTTGTCAGGCGTAAAAAACAAAAAATAATGGTCAGTTTTGCCACGCCTACACGACAGAATGGCACTGACTGCGCTATGTTAGCCATACCAATTTTTTGGTAGACGTACCGATTTTCTGATGATTATAGAATACACGTGTCCCAAGAGTACCAGTTTTTGTGACATGTATACCAGGATTTCGGAGTATTACGGATTCGCTGCGTAGGCGTGGACAGCATAAAAAAAAACACACGGCCACGTAGTTATGGGTTGGATTCTGTCGGGATGTCGGGTTACTGTAAACATGTAATTTATTTTTGTGCCTTGGGTTGGACGGTGCCTTTAATCCAGTTTTAGACTGTAAGTAGCAGATATCGCGGAATAAATACAGCTTGTAAACAAACTTTCACGTTATTCCCGCCTAATTTTTTTCTTCCACTTTTCGTATGTTAGTATGTTAGTAATGGTTTGTGTGTAATAGAAATATAAGTATTAGTAGTAGAAATTGTGTGACGGTACCGTAAATGTGGTAAAATGTTGTTTCAATAAATGCGACAATGGAGTCTAAACAAAGAGTGCAAAAGGAAAACAATTATCCCTGAGTAGGAATATTTTACATTTGTTGACAAACATTTCACATTATTATTTTATTGTAGTGATCTAAATAAAGGTATCGGTAGGCTATCTGTGTATTTTCAGAAGATTTTTACTGCAGAGAACGGACATTGCAAAAAATAAAAATAAATAAATAAAACACAAAGTAAATTAAAGATTTTATAAATTTATTTAAGTAAATAAATACCTTTAAAATATAATATTCTTTAAGTATTAAATTAACTTTTTAGTCGGTACTTTCCTCTAGACAAACATTATATCTTTTAAGCCACAGATGTTTCAATTGTCATATTTTAAATATAAATACTACACGTCCTATATTTTAACGATTAACGTAGGATTATATTTACACTTTAAAGTTGAATCAGTGAGAAATGAAACACTTTGGTTCACTTCAGTTGAAGTTGAGCAACTGAAGTTAGTGAAACCATACCGGTTATTTCAATGAATAATTGTCACTGATTAAAATGCGATTTCCTCTTTTCTATAGGGAACAGGCCAGACCAGATGGTCTGCTAAGTCGGAAGCTGTACAAGCCCTTACCAAAAATATCCATGGAGTGATAGAGGCTCTTAACAAACTTGCAGAAGATCAGTACCAACCAGAAACCAAGTCGGAGGCTGGCAGTCTCCTTCGTGCATTGCTAGATTTTCGGTCCATTTCGTATTTGGTCGCATGGGCTGAACTCTTGAAAGAAATCGTCAGAGTAAATAAAGAATTCCAAAAATGTGGCATAATCCTGTCAAGGTCGATTGAGATATTGAAAGGACTGGCCAACGCGATAGAAATATTGAGAAATACGCCAAGTGAGTGGCTAAAAGGAGCTGAAGTAATGGCAGACAGTATCGACGTGGAAACACACAGAGTGGCAAAAAAGAAAACCATGATCGGCGAAATTACACAGGATGAAGCAAACCATTTATCTGCTGAAGAGCGGTTATGTCAGTCTGTAAAATAAATGGACGTTATCTTGAGTGAATTAGCAACAAGGATGAACAGTGCTAAACAGCTTAACGAAAACTTTTCATTTTTGCATGGAGAAGAATTACACACTATAAACGATCAAAACCTGAAAACACGAGCTGTAGATTTAGCTAAGAAGTATCCAGAAGATTTTCACTTAGACGAGTTTCCTACAGAAATTCCTGTCTTTCGGGATCAAGTTAGGAACATGACTGAACATCTACAGAAGTTAAACGCTCTTGATATACTGAACTTAATTCATAACTGATACCTGGTGGAAGCTTTTCCAAACGTTTGTGTAGTATTAAGGATCTTCATAAGCCTGCCAACATCTACTGGGTGTGAACGGAGCTTCAGTAAGTTGAAATTGATTAAAAACTATCTTAGGTCCAAAATGACTCAAGAGAAATTGACGAAGTTAGCTATACTGTGTATCGAGAGTGATGAAGCTAATTTAATGAATTACGAACATGCCATCGATTTGTTTGCTGAGAGAAAAGCAAGAAAAGTTATTTAATGACGTACATCAAGAGATGCTATGTTGTAGTGACGTGTGCACTAAACATTTTCTCATGTTTATTCATGATATGCCTGTAAATAATATCTACATCTTTACTAACACTGTATTAACGACTGTGATTGGTTTCTTTCGCTTAATCAAAATACCTCAAGAGAGACTGGTGCCCTTAGCTATACTATATTTTCAAAGTGAAAAATCTAGTTCCAAAAATTATATACATGGCATCATTTGTTTGAGATGAAAAAAAAAAATCAATGTATAGCTGGAGGGTCGATGCTTTAGTGCACACTAGCACTCTTTGTATTGAAATACTGTATTTTTGTTTATTTCAGCTTTTTATAAACACTTATTTAGAAAATATAATTACAACTCTTTAGCCATATACAATACATTGCATTTAAAACATAAATCACGAAGTATTGCAAAGTTAAGATTCAATTTTAAGATTCTCCCCTTTTTGTAACTACAGTATAGTTTGTAAATACAATGGAGTCAAAATTCCAAGGCATTTGTAAAATATAGAAGAGCTATTGCTATAATGAGACTTTTCAAGTATTTCATCGAAAAGAAAGTTAAGGCAAAAAAAAAAGAAGAAAAACTTTAATATAGCGTGTGAGACCCCGCCTTAATGCTTTTATGTTTATGTAATATTCCTGTAAGTAAACTCTCTGCTGAAAGAGAAGAAGTAATTTCCAAGAATTAGGAACATTTCTTGAAAACGAGACTATAAAGCAAACAAAATTATACTATGGTGTGCAGTTTGAAGATCTGTTTTATATTGTACATTTTACGTTTTCATGTTTATGTGATATGCCTGTAAATACATTGGGGCCTATGTTTACTTACACTGTGTTAACGATTGTGGTATATTTTTATCGCTTAATCAAAGTACTGTTGCTGAAGAGAGAATGATTGATTTAGCAATATCATTTTTTTTAAGTGAAGCAGCTAATTCAATTAATAATGAAAGTGTAATCAGTTTTTGGCTGAGAAAAACTCATTTAAATTATTTTATAAATTAAAGATAGTGTGTGTTGCGGTGTGTAATTAACATGTTCATGTGTATGACAACGCCTGCAAATTAAACTGAATTGCACTTTACATCATATAATTTTTAAGTAGAGGTTTTTGCATAGCTAAAATATTCATTTTTTAATTTACCACAGTAAAAATAATATCACATCAGTATTAACTATGTTTTAACCCAGTACTTTACTCTCCTTAAAGTAAGATTTTAAAAAATGGGGGGGGGGGGGTAATCGGCAGAAGAACACTTTGCCCCCCTTACAAAACTGCCTGAATCCAGCACTGTTATGAATAGCCAACGTGGACAAGCCAAGCGTCGCGTTGGTATCCAGGCAAGAAGAAGAATCCATAACACGTTGCAAAAATTATATTTTGTAAAATATAACCAAAATAATGGGGTGGCAAAGAAAGGGTGTCAACAGTACTAACGCAATCCTGGGAAGCCCGTGATATATGCGGGAGGACACATTCCTGTTGTAAAAACTGCCCATTGGAGCCGTGCCACGAAATGAAGAGCATGTGGCTCCAGAATCTCCTGGACGAACTGGAGTGTCATCAGAGCTCCCCTGATCACGATCATAGAGCAAGTAAAGAGACAAAAATCGACACTTCCATGTTGTAACGATCTTCTTATTATAAAGTATTTTCCATGGGTGGTGGATGGGTGGTAGGTGCATGGATTAATACCAACAGCAGACACGTGTTACGGAAAATAATCACCTAGTATAATAAAACAAAAATAATAGTTTTAAAAGATTGTTCTGTGCAAAATACGCCTCATGGAAGTAGTTAATAAACACGTTGTATTCAAAGCTTAATAAAATAGCTGATTTGCAAAAAATAAAATTTTGGTGGTTTTTTTTTTACGCTATTGCCTGGTAGCATTTACAGCATGTTTACGGCTTGCATTATTCTTGGGAGGTTCTAGAACGAATTTTTAAAATTGCGTAATTAGAACCTACTTGACTAACACCATTTAGTTGCCGAATGCTGTTTTCGGTAATAATTAACTGTACCTTTGGTGTTTCTGTTAGCCCTGTCTTTGAAATATTTACGTTATATCTAAATGTAACTAACAGAATTGAATCAATCCTGCCGAAGCAGCGCAAAAAACTTATTAAATATTTCTAATAGTTTTAGTAAGTTATTACATCATCACCTAAAAGATATGTAGGTTAAATCAGTATGTTTGAGATACGAAACACTCATAGTTTTGACTCAAAAGCGATCTGTTCCACAAAATCATTAATTCTAGTGGTAAAATATATATGTTGGTATATCCACAGGCACTTACTTCAAATAAAGCGATTGTAAGCTCTATCTAGTGTCACCCCCACCTGATCACGATCAAGGATGACCGAGAATTATAGGGATTGATTTCTACGCCATGGCGTCGCAAGATCTGGCAATTCTGACAGCGTGTCACTCAGATTAGTGAGATGTCCAGCGCTGCTTTGTAACTGAATATGGCTGTCGTCCGTGCCCAAACAAAATCAGAATTCTTCAATAAAACTGTGATTTGCCGTTACTCAGCCTTCCACGCTATCCAATTCTGGAAGAAAAACGCTGCAAATATAGTCGCTGTTTTGGTGATGTCAGTGAAAGATATCGTAAGCGACGTCGAGAATGCAAGACTTCTTTTGCAAGTAGCCTCGCAGTTTTGAGGTTTGGAAATAGGGGAGAATATTTGATGTCCCTGCACGTTTCTGTACGGGGGAAGAGACACTGTTATGTAAGTTCGCACATGTCGGGTGATGAGATGTTCCTCTGTTCTGGTGGTCATGCTGGGTCAAGCAGCGCGTATGTCTTCCCTCACGTCGCCACTGCTATGAATACCGCCACACAGTTCGGTTGCAACGATATAAGTTGCGCCATTTCGTCTGAACGGCCATCTCCTGTCATCCGCAGTCTAACTTCTCGCCTACCCTCAAACTCTTCAAATTTTCTTTGCCAGCGTCGAACGTGTAGACGAGTCATCGTAACTACTCGCTGACGTCCACTACACGCGCACCTCGGCTATACTCCACGCAGTTTCGTCCTACAACCATTCGAGGCAACCAGATTTGCAGTGTGGCTAGCACACCATGGTGTCAGTTCTATAATCCATTCACGGTTATTTCACACTTTGCTGAAGCCCTGCTAAAGTTCTACGTCCAGGATATTCCTCCGCTTTATGCAACCGAAGCTTAACTAAAACTAGAAAATTACACCAAAGGAAAACGCGCTTAATTCGTGCGCACTCACTATTAATAATATCTTGCATGAGGACTATTTCTTTCTAAGCGCTACCAACACATGTTTTCTCACTCTGGTCATTCATATTTATTATAACTTATAAATAAAATATCAGTGAAACTTTGATTTAACGACAATTAACAGAGGTATAAAACGCTTGTGACACATGGAATATTTATGAAATAACTAAACACGTCATACATGGGTTGATTTTTCAAAGGTTTGATACTAAAAGTGCGACGAAACCGCGAATAGACTATAGGCGGCCAGTCGTAGCCAATTTTGTAATAATAATTGCAGTTCTACCCTCCTACCAATGATGAAGATCTATGCTAACCTTCGCCTCTTGTGGACAATTAGTTTGAAATGCAGCAATTTTATGGTAATGAGTGTAACATGCATAAAGGTTGACAGTTGAAAGGTTCGTGTCTGCGCTTTTAACAGCGAGCTCTTGAGCGCCGTTGAAGGCGGAATGCAAGAGCGGGAGAAACGGGAGAGCCCTGAGGAAACCCGCCGGGCACCGGTAACATCCGCCATGTTTACTACACGCCAAAATCCGTTTGACCCCGCCGGGAATAGAAGCCGGTCCGCCTTGGTCGGAAACGCATAGTCTGACTACTAGACCACCGTTGTCCCCTAAAATGCGTAAGGAAATTTCGATTGTCACAAAGTCGAACCAACTTCCCCGTTCAACCCCTTAATACTTCCTCTGGTAATAGCAGTTACTGTCGGTTCGGCTAAAAAAAATAATAATACTTTCGCTTGGTTTGATAGCTTCTAAGGGCTGAGGAGGTTGAAGAAATCAGGAAATGTCTGAGGAAAGAACTTTTAGGTAATCAGTCTCAGAATCGAACTGAAATGTGAATAAACTATCATCTTACAGAATGATTTCTAATTCCACCCGAAAAAGTGTAGGTGGATGTTATTAGATAAAAATTTAATTACCGTGATTTTATTTTATCCTAGCGGTGTTCACTAGCCGGTCGTCTGACTAATCCATTCTTTCCAAGTTATTTTATTCGTGTTTCTCTGATCGATCATCACATGAAACCTTAATGTAGATATTTAAAATATGACTGAACTTTATTCACTGAACTCTGTGATAAATCTGTAGTTTTGTGAACTGTTTTACCTACAAGTTTTCAGCGAAGAAAATATTTATAAAACATTGATAACATGTCTTTCTGTATGAAAAATTTACCAAACAAATCCACCATTAAAAAATAAATTTTTTATTAACTATTGAAATAAGAACCATGTTGCTCCGTATTGTTGTGATTTAGAGGGATGTAGCCGTATGTCAAGATTTTTTTTTTTTTTTACAAAGTGTGCAGGTGGTATGGTGGAGGAAAATCCGAAACTTTCAAACCTCCATCATTCCGAATAGTAATCAACTTGAATGTGTAACTAACACGAGTGTTTACAAACTCACATAAGAAAGCGCTTCTGGGTTTTATATTTTTTAAATTAATAAATACTTATAACCGTAATATTGCGTTATTTTGTACAAAGAATGACATTCTTACAGTATGGAGGGGGCGAATGATAGAAAATAGTCATATGTCTCTCACAAAGAATGTAAACGTTCGAACTGCCTTGTCGAAACAGTTCTTTATTCGTATACTGTATAGTGAGCAATATCTTAAAGGATTCGGCAATGTGGCGCATTGGTATAAATATATTTTATTTTAGCCTTAAACTTGAACTACCGAGTGCAGTGGAATGTACACGCTGTGTTAATTACTTACATCGAAATATTAACTTACAAAAGATGGTTAACGGATACAAAATGGCTGAAAGTAAACAGTAACCAGGGCCTCAAAAATGCTCACTTAACCGTGAACAGCATATAACACGTCATGACTTCGTTTTTCCTTGGTTCTTCAGAATCATTTGAGGCGAAAGAAAGGCTGGTCCCTATAACGGTCCCTATACACGTCCTAGATCTATATTGTCTGAGCTGCTGATTCAGTTTCTAACGAGTCCTTTCCCCTCGATACGTTAATCCATTAATGCATACGGTACACATAGAGACCTGAAAAATACGCGGATTTATTTTGGGACAAGCTAGAATTCAAATCACATGTATTTATATAACGTAAGCAATTGGTCCACACAGTGTTTGACACCTCCTGGAGAACGGCGGCCCAATCGTCGTCTTCCGCTGCGACAGCAGACAATCAACGTGCAGTGGATATCATCATATTCGTACGTAAGACTGCAGAGTCTAGTCTGCTGGTCATTGAACTCGCGAATTTTTCAGGTCTCTAGGTATACATATTTAACGTACATACGCACTAACAAACGCACACACACACACACACACTGTAAAGAAAAATTTGTTTAACTTCCTAAACTGTAATGGAAGTTTTTAACCTATACAGTGAATGGAAATAATACCACATACCTGGATGAAAACATGGGAACGTTTAGCATTTCTGCTAAACAAAGTTGGGAACTTCCCTATGCATTTGGCTATTCACAAACGATTGTAGGAACGTTACCATGCATGTATGGGAAAGTAATTTACCATACGCGCTTTATCACTGTACGTAAAATAATGACATAGAAAATGTATAAATAAAATCTTAAAGTGCACAAACGGATATGCATATGGAAATACACACGTATGTACATACGAGTTCACGTACGTAAATTCGCACATACCTACATATGCACATATAGACGCAACTACCTACAACTGTAAATATGTATTTACATGCATATATATGCATGTATATACTGATTCATATGTATATGCATTAATCCTCACATTAATCCTGGTAAGGCCTGATCAATTAGACACTCATGAAAAGTAACTCTGTTTTGTTTATTCATTTGGTAAAAATCTTTTCATCCATGAAATACTGCATGGCTGACACAGAGGTGCACCAACTTCATAATTATCTCGATCATTTAGAAAATACTGTAGGTTTGGTCGTTAACGCAAATACGGAGTTACGCCGTAACGGCTAGCCGAACAGGCAATAGAGCTCCTATTTATAGCACCAGAGTGGATAACCTCTGACAGCAATGTAATGTCATTGGCCTGTCACCAACTGCCTGCCACACCCTTTAATCGACTGGAGAAACCATCGATAGATACACCTTCTTTTCGCAGAGTACTCGCCCTTTATGAGCATGGTCGAGTTGGACAACACTTCACTTCAATGTGCGATAGGTCGTTCGCGAGTTACTGCCTTTAAATTTAATCTTTGAATGGAGAAACTGGCCATAACCTACAGCGCTTCTACGTAAGTACTGACTGGTATACTTACATAAATATTGGCGGAGATTAAGGAAACAGTTCTATTTCAAAGTGCGATATTCGTATTTACGTCGCTGACATTTAATGTTATTATCTTATACACGGTAGAACGATAACTAACGTAATAGAAACATATTTATATTAACAACAATTTTACAATTTTCCTGAAACGATATTTTAATATCGTTTCAGGGGCTGTAAATTTGTTAAATATAAATTATCATCATGACGAATTGGTTTTTATATTTTCTTATCGGTATAAAATTAGCCTATTTGTAAGCGTTTAGAATGCACTTAAGTCTGTGTTGCCTGCTGAATGACATTTCAGTCTCCTTTTATCTTGCTAAAATAATTTACAAGAATTAGCAAGTTTTTACTTTCTGTATCATGATGAATACTTGAAGGTACAGCCCAAAAACACACACATCTATGTCAGTGCTGGCAATAACTTCTACATGACTATTATTCTTCCCACTGAGAACAGCTGTGGAACCGGAGACATCAGGAATATTAGACAACTTAGTCACTAACTCACTCGTAGATATTGGAAAATATTGCTTTGAATTTTTTTTCTCAGTAACCTGCATCCCAATCTTAGTAAAACTGTCGTAACAGTTATTCGAATTTATGTTTTAACTTTGGGAAGGTTTGTTTTCTTTTAAATCGTAGTTTACTTAAATATACTGTAAGATAATATGCCACAGCTTCCAAACCAGAATGTCTACCTCATTAAAAGAATGGCTTTATGAACGCATGAAGTTTTAATGCGGGGAATAAGTTCGTCATTTAGCGTTATAGCTGCAACTTCAAATTTTGGTGCACAATTATTCACCTGGAACAGTTCGAATTGCTGCATTCCATTTCAGTACAAGAGTAGAAAATTAAATCGAAATAATATTCCCAACTAGGCAACGTAGGTCATTTGTGTTTTCAATAGACATATAAATTAAATTCTATGGACCCTGTCTATATTGTTTAGAATACGTGGATACAAAAGATTTTAAAAATGAAATGATTAACTTCATTTAGTTCAACAATTAAATTCATCAATGTAGTTTGAAGCGATTTCGCCCTTATTTTTGAAAATATTACGGATTTACGAACTTACGGCTTTAGCTTTATATTTTTAAGCAGAGACGAAATAATTTAGATTATCGCAGATAGTTCTAAACTATTTTTCATACTTAAGAACTTTCATAATCTTTTTTTAATTGAGATAGTAAATGAATTTAAACCAGCGCACATTGTCAAAGATGAATTATTGTTAGGGATCTGCAAAATTCCCGTTATTATTTGAGGACAGTTTAAAATTAAAACACTTTTACCTTTGCAATACGTTTGTCATTGGACCATACTTTATATGACACGTCCCAGGTAACTCTGCGCCAACAAATGACAACTTGATAATTGTCTGCCCCAATCAGTCAGAAAAGGAGTGACCTCACATCTGGGCAGCAGCCAATGGAGGAACGACGGCGGCTAGAGTATATACAATACTGTGAATTCTAGCTTGATGCCAAAAAATAACGCGAATTTTTCAGGTCCCTAATTATTGTTATGCACTTTCTCAAGCAGGTACAAATGTGAGTTTACACAGAAGAAAATTGGTTGTAAGCTTTGGGGAGAACATTCTGAGTTTTTTGTTGTGCTCCAATTAATTTCATTTCCGACTTAGCATTTAATCTAGACACTATTCGTTTCAATCGAGGATACTGCAGAAGAGCGAATGTGCCTGTATAGACGGGGGAGAAAAAGTTTTGAGAGGAAATGGCCCCCTCTCCAAATGTCAAGATTTCACTTCCGAGAAGTATTTGTTCCGTTTCCTCATCCTTCAAGCCCCCTACATGGATTGAGCTTGATACTAAGGGAGATGTGTGCCCTCGAAAATCGAGATTTTATCCTGTATACTTCGACAAATTATCGGAAACGAAGGGAAACTAAACTACAATTCTCTGAAGATTGTTTTATGTCGGGAATTTCGACCTAAATGCCAATTCTCTTTAATACTGTTACGCGCTCGCTGCTTAGTTCCGCGCGAGCGAATGGAAGTGAAAGACAGAGCAGTTATATGATAGCGGCAGCAGCGTGACGGAAAGTCAATGAAATATTTTGAATGACAGGCGAGCGATAAACCAGGAACCGCATATCTGTTTAAGACAAAGTGAGCCGACACGATAATCTTTTCTGCGGTGCGCGCTGCTGATATATAGTTTCTGTATTTATCTGAAGAACTTTCTAGAGTTTTGCTGCTCTAGTTTCTCTAGCCATGACTTGGGGGTGCGTCGAACTTTCCAGGTCAAGGCCAGCAGAGTATAAATAGTGCGAGGGGCCTCCGGGCCCGCGAGTTTTTGGATGATTGGCTGGGTGGCTGGAGTTTTTCCGATAGACGACGGACGAGCTAAACGAGCCTTGCATTCCGACACTGCTCAATAATTACCTCACCGACATCGGCTCTCATGACCTCTGTGTCCATTAACTGTCCAAAAATCTACGCACAGCGCGCTCGATGGCCATTTTACCGCTGCCTTTCGTACTCTCTATTCTCTCGTGTCGCACGCACTAGGTATTAATGGTTGATGTTTGACCTCTCATGCCCCTCGGCACAGTTTTCCTAGTATCAAGTGCTCGAGGGAACTCGAGGCAGTCCTTCGTGTTGCGTACACCCCCGCGTGATCCGATCCAAGGACACTGGCATGCGGGGAGTGTGACTGGGGCCGTACATCTGTCAGTTGATAACGCAAGAGTCCTAAGGCCAGCTCAGCGAGGACAGAAACCTCGCGTGGACCAAAATGGCAAAATGTGTAGGGATTGCGAAAGCACTGTCTATCGACCCTTTTGGCTCGAGGAGTTTTCAGCAATACTATTGGGACGGCTATTGTCTTGAGAGCCGATGAGGGTGAAGGGGGGTTATTATGGAGTAGCACGCAATGCAAAGGCGGGGGAAACGGGATACCCCAGAGAAAACCTGCCAACCAGCGGTATCATCTGGCACGATTCCCACGTGCGAAGATCCAGGAGCGACCCCGCCGGGAATCGAACCCGTTTCGTCTAAGTTGGAGGGGAGTAGTCTATCCTCTACACCACCGCGGCCCCGTGAAGGAAAGAGTATTCTTCACAATACCCTTTCGGTTGCTGTGACGTCACCTTCTGCGAAGCGTGGCATCCAGGACAAAGTCTCCCAGAAATGGTAACCAATTCGGCAATGGGCCAACAAATAAGCGAGAGGAGAACCCATAAACATTAAGAAGGTCTGAAAGTCAATTAGAGTTTAGTGCTCCTCTAATACACTCACTGGGATCGTAACTATATGGGGAGGCTGTGAGGTCCACCAAGACCGTTATTGTAATAGTAACCGCGCCTGGGAAATCGTTCGAATAGTAAGTCGTAGACCGAGCAAGGCAAATTAAACGAAAATAAGAAAAATCTAAATCGGTGATGCATTAAAAAAATTTTTCATTTCCTTTTGGGTAGATAGTAAAAGGCATTTTTAATACTAAAAGCAGTAGAGTTTGGATAGGTTGAGAGCCAACAGGATCTGGGATAGAACCTACGACTCGACCTGCCGCCATGTTGAAATTTCCCTTTTTTCCCTCAAACTGTCCGCTTTTTTCACTCAAAATCGACCAAATTTCTGCAACAAATTCTCTTTTTCCCTTAAATTTTCCTGTCCCTAGAAATTTCTCTAAAATTTTCCGTTTTCCCCAGAGTAGGAGAGGCGGATCTGCGACTCCAAGCCAGACAGGAGAAGCGGATCAGTGACTCAGAGCCAGGAGAGCAGGACTGACGGCTCAGGACCCTTGATATTTGACCCTTAACGTTTGCCCTTTGACTCCAAAAATCAAAAAAGTTCCGATAATATTCACAAAAATTTCTTAAAAATGGGTACCAAAAATGTATTATTAAAAAATTATTTAAAATTTATAGTTAACATTTCTAAAAATGTATTTAAAAATTCTGGTCCCCAGCAGCTTTATTCCTTTAACAATTATCAGTAAACTTTTCCCTTTTTCTCTGGAAATTTACCATTATTCCCTTAAAAATTTTCTTTTTCCTTTTAATATTCGGTTTTTTTCTTAATAATTCCAAAAAATTGCAAAAATACATGAAAGTCAGCAAGCATATTATATTACAGACTACCACCGCCATATTATATTACAGATTACCGCCACCATATTGGATGGAAGTGAACTTGATCTTGACCCAACACTTCGAGTGACCTTGAAAAACAAAACTCGAAAAAATCGATAGAAGTCACCAAGCATATTATGTTTATGAGTACTGCCGTCATATTGGATTCAAATGACCTTGTATTTGGCCCTGTGAGCTTGAATGACCTTGAAACAAAATAATCCCTTAAAATCTCCCTTTTTTTTAATAGTTTAAAAATAATCCCCCCCCCCCCGCTCCAAGCCCAGCATATGATTGACTTCCTCGCTCCCCCCTCCCCCACACTAGTACACATTCTATTGTAAGCCGCTATAGTTTTTGTTTGTCATTTGTTTTGGAGTTTGTCTCTCACCTCGTTCGACTAACATCTTGGATTTCATATGTTTTCGTCACCTTGGTGGCACTAGCGTAATAATTCACCTATCAGATGGCAGTCGTATTTGTTTATGTGTTTTTAAAGTATAGGTCTCGCTGACAGCTGCCCTATATAAGATTATATTGGCAATACATATGTGCCATTATTTTCTCGATTATGCAGCCTGCTATCTGCCTATACCGGATGGTGACATTGTCCATTCCTGCAAAGTACGTAATCTGTCATATTTAATTTTTTATTTGTTTCATTCTTAAATGTGAATATTTTACATAATAATTGTTATTTGATGTGGAGGGCTTTTTATAAAATAAATAAAATGCAACATATTATATTTATTTATTTACAAAATTTTGAATACATACATTTATTTGCGATGATTTTTTCGAAGGCAAGAAGAGGATATATAATATAGGAATAGAATATATATGTATTTATAAAATAGGAAAGTACATAATTATGCATATTTAAGTAGGAATATCAATGATTATGTATATTATATATATAAAATAGGAAAATATATAACTACGTACAGAATAATATATATGTATTTAAATAATATATGAATAAACATAATTATCTATAGATTAATTTTGTACCTGCGTGTGTTGTGAGGCGAACGAATATTTGGTTTTTCAGAGTACTCCCATAGCACAAAAATGAATTGTGAATACGAAGGCCTGCATTTGACCTCGACGGTCATGGAGCTGCATCATCGCTAACCGGTTGTCGCCAGTGCCGATTCTATGATCGAGTTTCCACCTATGTTTCAAATGCATGCCGGCATAAGAGGGCGGTCTGCACGAAGAATCCTTTTCGCGCAACGACGAGCAATTGGGAAGCATGCGGTGGTGGCCTGTCGTGGTGCTGCATTGTTCAGTACAATGTCCATATTGCGCATCGACCAATAACGAAGCGTAGTGGGGGACTGCTATAGTTCTAGGCACTTTTATTGCAAAGTATAAATATAGTTTACCCAGGAAGCGATGAAATATACCGAGATAGTTGGGTATATACTTTTTTAAAGCAAGATTCTTAAATAAAATGTTCATATTTCAGTTCTTTAAGGTAGGACTATATAATTTGTATTTTAAAATATTGGGAATTTATTATAACTTGTGACCAACATGCACGCACCTCAATCAGCACCACAGTCGCTTTCAACACAGCAATCAGTACCACGATCAGCACCACAACTTTAATCAGCACCACAACCAGCACCACAATCAACACCACCAGCACCACCATATCCACCACCATCATCACCACCACCTCACATGACTGGTCAACTGCAATCACATGGCAACTAGGTGATTAGCTGGGCGGTGTCAGCACAATGTATTAATGGTGCAATACAATTGGTTCAAAGTCAATATGACGTCATAGGGCTTGCATACTAGTATATTATGAGCACTTGGAAGGTAAGCTGAGATGTTTAGTTGGTTTGCAGCTTTCGTGAAAGGTGGATCGTCTCGGCTAGCATCTGCATATTTGTATCTGCATCCGCGATGTCTTCGGGGACTTCAGACCTAATGGTAGCTACGGCATGGCCATTGACTTCTTCGGGTGGGCCACCTATAGCAGCTCCATCGGCATCGCGATCCAAACTAACAGTGTGAATACTTCGATCCATGTACTGTGATGAAGTCTTTGCGAATAGCAGCAATGTTAGACGACACTAAAAGCATCAATTTAAGATGAACCCGCTCCTCGTGGCATATAAGTGTGAGAAGTGCCTTCGCCTGTTTGCTCGTACAGGCAAAATAAACCAACATTCGAAAATATGTAAAGGACTTGTCCCTCCGCCAGCAAAACAAAAAGATGTATTGTCGTTGCCAAAAACTTGTGATGGACTTACAGGTACTGATGTGTGCAATGATGATGTAATTATGTCATCGCTACCTTGTACAGTCAGTGATGATGCAGTGGTGCTGCCATCGGTAAGTGAGGAGGTGCATGTGGACGGTATGGACAATTCGCTGACAATATCGGGTCGATCGTGTCGCTACTGTGGAAAGATCTTCAGTAAAATCTGTCATACATTTAGGTACGAGAAGAGTGATGAATGCAGGAAGAAGATAGGATGGCCTTATTTGACTCTTGGCTGTCACGCGTGTGGTTGTATGTTCACGTGTTATGAAGTAACAGGTATTCCAGGCAACGTTTGACGTGAAATACATCACCGCCAGAGAAAACTGTGTGATGAGTCGTATAGCAACCATGCCAAACAGTGTGAACCTCCTGCTCGAAAACCTGTCCGTGTTCTAGGCAAACCTAATTTCAATGGATTATTTTCTGAAGCAATCAGCATTCAGGGGCATTCTGAAAGATTGCGTTGCTCCGAATATGACAGTTTCGTCGAAAGATAGTTTTCTCGTTTCTGTCACGTATGAAACAACATTTAAAAAATCAACTTACAGAAGAGATTGAAAAACAAGGACCTCTAAAATATAATATATGGCTGGAATGTATCTACTCGAAACCAGAATCTAACCAGGACGAACATTGCAGAATGGCATTCAAGGCCCAGAATGTACCACTCTGTAATGTATATTATATAGAAAAGAGTGTAGATGATAATATATACAAATGTGTGTTGCGAGGAAGAAGAAATTATGATGAAGGGTTCGGGCTGGACACTCGATTCGGTGGATCATCTGCAGCTTAGCACAAGTGCATTCCAACCTCTTACGAAATAATGTGACGTCCTCTTCTTACCTTCGAAAAAAATCATCCCAAAGAATTGTTTGTATGTAACATCTTGTAAATAAAATATATATATTAAATATTTTGCATTCAATTTTTTTTTTGTCGGTGAACATATTGAAGACGCGTGTAAATGTTAAATTCCAAGCGAATATGGACACATTCTGTTAGGAAGGTGAAGTACAGAAATTAACGCTGAACACTTTAGTTGAAGTTTACGGGTGTTTTCTGGAAGCCAGTATATAAAAATTCTGTAATGCCAATCCAAATTACAGTTTATGCTTACTTTATGAGAAAATATTGTGACGGAATGATAGAGTCCTTTAGCTTGATGAATCACGCTGGCAAAATTTTCGTTCGCAAAGTTATCGAAAAACAATTTTCTAAGACTGTCATTTCTTAGTTTTCTTCTATATTCGCTTCGATAAATCTGTAGATTCATCGATGTATTTAGTGTTCATTTACTCCCTCTCGAGATTATATCGACTACACAGTGTAAATAAAGACAAAGAGACGAAATAGCGTGTGTGGTACCTCTAATGTGCACGTACCCATTTATCGATTGGCTACTCAAATACCCAGGAACTGGTCTTGTGTCTGATTGGCCACTGAGTGATGCTGAATGTTCCCTATTGGCTGGGCTGCAGGCTGGTCAGTAAGCTACCGGGCGCCGATTGGCAAACGGCGTTATCGAAGCGTTGATGGCTAGTGATGCCATGTTGCTGGCGTGGTGACGCTGTTGTTCACGGAACAAGCGGTTGTTGTTTCGCCTCTGTATTGTTAATTACTCTGTGTCGACAATATACAACCGAGGTAGAGTCACCAGTGACAGTCGCTGACGGTGGACGACTGAACTGGACTGTGTGATATCCGCACAGACGTGGCTCTAACTCGCCATAGGAGGATCACCGATCTGGAGGCCAGTGTGCAGAAGCTGAATATACAACAAAATAAATTGGGTTTGACTGTGTTGGGGACAGGGCAATTTGTTTTGCGTGAATATATCTACGTTGACGCGCTCGGAGGTCTTGATGTATTTTTTTTGTACCGCGTCACTCGATCATATGGGTTTTATGGGTCTCACTGGATTACTTATGAGGTGCTCTTTCCAAACCGTATACGACTTCTGTATTTCCACTTGGCTTTTTGACGAGAATAGGCCGACATTGTCTTAAGTTTTTTAAATATTTTTGCATTAAACTCATACAGTTTCACCATAATCACGCCACACAAATGTTTTATACACGCAATATATTGTTCTTGACGAAAGCTGTCGATAGAAACTTAAATGAGTGTCGTAACTTCTCCTAGTCAAAAATTATACTATGCGGAAGTTATGAGACGTGGCGAAACGAACACAAAATTGCGGTGCTCCCCCCCCCCCCCCTCCCCAAGGCAACGCGCGATGCTTCGCAGTCCTCCCTCAACGTAACATTTCTTTGATTATTTGGCAATCGAGTGGTGTAATTGAATTTTGAATGTAGACTATAAATTTGGAGCTGCAATGCCAAACTCTATCCCCCGATTTTGTTGTCATAGAATTTTCTGGATTGCCTCCCACTATGGTCGCAAATTTAAAGACCTATTCACGTCAAAACATGAGTCATTAGCTAGAAACCTCAATGGTCAGCTTTAAGGTACAAGGAAAATACCTTTCACTGAAGCGTTGCATTTGACTATACATGCGAAATTCATTCAAATGTAGTACACACGCTACCAAAATTGTTATAAAAATACGATATACCTTGGGGGGGGGGGGGAACCATATTTTGCAACCCTGTAAAACTGTTTCGTAAACTATTTTTGTTTAATTATGTTCAAAAAATTAACTAACAAGAGTTTATTTTCTGGTCGAAATTTAGAGATATTTTCATTTTCGATGCTTCAAAAAGCACTTCTCGCAAAAAAAAAAAAAAAAAAAAAAAAGTTCGTATGGAAGACTGTTACATTAATCATAGGCTTTTCTCGGTAAAATGAGCTATTTTGAGGCCCTAGTTACTTTTTTACTATCAGCCATTTGTTGTCCTTCCTCCACTTTTTAAAGTAAATATCGACATGTAAAAAATAAACACAATGTATAAATTTCACCGGACTCGAGAGTTAACGTCTAACACTACAATTAATTTAAAATATTTATTATTGTTCTAAATGAGAGGGCTTCCAAAAGTGCTCAGTTTGTCGCGAATAGCTTATACCTTCGGTTTTATGTACCTAATAAATAATTATACTTTTAATGCAATATATTTGGTGCACATCCATTTCAGTTATAAGAATGGTAATTTTCATGTCTAGAGTGGTCTACATATACAAACAATTATTTATTAAAATATTTGCAAATATCATTGCTAATTTTATTACGCACGACCATATTAATTATTATGATAGTCTTGCTTGACGGAAATTTTCCTGAAGGCACTCCCATATCCTATAGGCCTTTAGGAGACCGCAAGAGGATGATAAAACATTCTTTAAACGATGAATATTTCTGCATTCGACGAGAATACACATTGGAAATGAATCCCAAACAATAGCAATAAAGGCAAGCTGCCGCTACAATTTCACACGATGCAAGGAACACGATACGAAAACAACGCTATAAATAAAAATCTGCAGCTTAACTTTGCAACAAACCGTGTTTTCCTAGCTTCCATTGGCTGGTTGCTGAAATCCTTCACTGAAAACACATTTCTAAAATATTAAATATTTCTGTTGCCACATATAATTAAAAATCTGCAGCTTAACTTTGCAACAAACCATGTTTTCCTAGCCTCCATTGGCTGGTTGCTGAAATCCTTCACTGAAAACACATTTCTAAAATATTAAATATTTCTGTTGCCACGTATAATTAAAAATCTGCAGCTTAACTTTGCAACAAACCGTGTTTTCCTAGCCTCCATTGGCTGGTTGCTGAAATCCTTCACTGAAAACACATTTCTAAAATATTAAATATTTCTGTTGCCACGTATAATTAAAATTGGTTATAAGTATTCCTGTTTTAACCTGACAAATATGTGATTTAAAAATTCTCCCTCGCCGTGATCCTTCTCGACCAGACAAACATGTCCTTGGTCGAATACGAATTTATTTGAAAATCTAATTCCCCATTAATATAAATACGTTACAGTACTGGCTGACTTGCAGATCGAAATTAAAGAATATGTAAATTCCAGATAGCAACCAAATACAATGAGTTTACGCGAACCTGCGATTATTTACTATCAATCTCGCCACACGTAATAGTCCAGCGAAAATTAATATTGTAGGGGTGTGTGACGAAAGAGTCGAGAATGTTATACTTTATTTCAACGGGTAGAAATAGTTCAGTTTTTCGTGTCATTGACGTGTCATTGAGGAGTAACATATTTTACTTGCGTGTGATTTCCTTGAAGTACGGCTTATGCACTTTGACTGCACTCTCTGTCAAACTTGGTGTACCATGATTTTACGGGCAAGAAAGCTATGTTGATTCTCGTGCAATGAGATAAATGTTTTTTTATTTTATTCAAATACAGTTTATTTGGCGTATCGAGTTTAATTGTTTGTATATGAGCAATTAAATATTTGGTTTTTGAAAACATATTATTTTGTTGCTCTTACTTGGTTGCCCTAAACAAAGATTTAGTTTGTTGAACTAAAGATTTGTTTACGTATATTAAACCGTTTCCTTCAACATATAAAACAATCTGGAAGCTCGACCGTAATTAAAACCTGATCACCTGACCGCTACGTCATAGCAATCACAACTAAACGGACTACTAATAAATTATACGCTAATCGCGGTTTATTTACACTTTTTGAATCAAAACTATTTTAAAAAGCAGGAAAGTGCAAAAAGGCGGTGTCAAAATGAATTCATCGCTCTGACAACGCTTGCTTTGCTGTAAAACGTAATTTGTTGCCGCAAATGTATTTATGATTAAATATTAATCACTAGGCCTACCAAGTAAGTAAGCTACAAACCAAATTCTCGTTTGGTATAATTATTAACGATAAATATAATATTTCATTGTCGTTACAATAGTCCAACAGTGTTATTTCTTGTAAAGTACATATCTGTAGTTCGAAGGTTGGACTTTTATTTTGATTATCTAAGGATTTCTTTATTTTGTATTGTATCATTAGTAAGTTTCGTTACGTACCAAAAACCTCGACACTAAAGGAGGATTGTAATATTACGGAACACTTTCTTTTGGTAAACCGGAAGATTTCTTTGCTGTAAACAAAACAAGCTGAAAGAAAGATTCTTCTTTCTTACAAAGAAAGGTAACATTGCCGTACTACAATAATGTAGAAAAACATTTTTAACTGTTAATAAGTTGTTTTTTAGTGTTCCCTTTGAATTAAATCAAAACTGAAAGTAAAGCAGCACAAATAAATACATTTATTTGTTACAGAAAACTCTATTCGTGTGTTTTACAGTGTGTCTTTATCATGATAGAAATGCATACAGAAGTTTTGTAGAATGTAATAGAGGTCTATTCGCAAATACAATGTATGATAACGTTGGATTATCCCATTAAAACATCTGGCAATATTTCTTCAACCTGCACATTTGGATTACATTGAAACTCTCCCTCTCCTCCTTTTGTCTATAGTAATTTAATCAAATCCTGAGTATGACACACAGTGTATTTGTGGCTGACTATAAACCTCACCCGTGACACTGTGTAGTAAGTCCAAAAGCCAATGGCCAGTAAGACCTCTCTATCAACATGGCATTCTACTGTTTTCTAACATTACTTACCGGCATTAACAGCTGTGCAATGTTTCGGTACTACTAAAAGAATCCCGAATAAGAAAATACAAGAGACTTGTGAGTATATGTATGTAAATTCACTACTATAGTCTTTTCGCTGTTTCTTCACACTATTTGAATCAATCCTTTGAAATATCACCTCATGTATGATGTGTTTGGTTGTTTCCTAAATACGTCATATATCAAAAGCTTTTTATACCTATGTTAAAGTATTTTGACTTGTATTTCATTGTTGTTTTATTTGTACATATATATACATATACAGGTTGAGCAAAACTAAAGGGACAATCACCAGGAGATGATTTCTGGCCTGAAAAGGAACAACAAATTTCATATCAACATATGTCCGGAAATGCATATATGCCAAGGTAGATGGCACTGATGAACGACTTCATTATCTCATAACAACAATCCTAGTGTGCATTTGTGTGTTGTTGATTATGTTATTGAGGCCAATATGAAACACAATGGTCCGTTATTCATTCCAGGAACAAGCCGAGATGGTTCGTATACGATGAAGCACATGGAAATGATTGAGAGGCCGAACGGATTTTCCGAGCCGCGTGTCCTCACAGACAGCACCAGACAAATCACAAAACATTTGCAGCCCTTTTTGTGTGTTTGTGTGATCATAGGTCCTTTCATACAGCCCACGAACAGTGTATCCATGTAACTTGTGACGCTATTCGGGTACCTACGGTCTGGAACATTCGAACGAGTGAGGTAATCCATGATGTGACATGTGGATCCTTGGATTGCATTGCATCCCTTGGTGGCCACTTTGAACATCTGTTTGAACATGGAATAACTTAATGCCATGTAATGTGTGCCGTACTAATGGTTTTATTACAGACTCGCCGCCCATTTCCGGATATGTGTTGATACGGAATTTTTTTGTTCCTTCTTCGCTCATGAATCACCACCTGAAGTTTGTCCCTTTAGTTTCCGTTTATTCTGTGTATTACGAAACTTCATTCATATCTAATCAGAATCAAACCAGGAGAAAATAGGTGTGTTGATAATGCCTAGTAATATATAGTACTTATGAAAAATATTATTAAATTGGGTAGACACAAATGCGGTGCGTTGTCTTTTGGTGTAATTTTCGATTACGTTAATCTTTGTTTGCTTTAGGAGGCGGACGAACAGTCTGAAAGTAGAACTTCAGCAGGGCTTCAGGAAAATTTGGCATTAACCGCCGTGAATAGACTATATGAGATTCAGTAAACGGTCGTTTGGAAGGATCTTATTCCGATTTAATTTTCAAAACTGTTTCATTAGGCTTATTCAACACAGTATGCAATTTATCCATTCTACTCATAATAGGTTTATATATTTCTTCATTAAAAATATCCTGTTCCATACGACCTATCCCAGGACCCCTGGCCGCGCTAGGCGGAAAGCAAGGCGCCCCCCCCCCCCCGATGATGCACTCTGTCACACCACCAGGAGGACTCAACAGCAGGGCTGTGTTCCCAGAGTAGGAAGGACTTATACTACACCGGGTGGTGTCACCTTATACTGCCACCTCGGAAGTTGGCAAGGGGTCTATTCCCCCCAAACTACCCCCACTCCAGCCGGTTGGGCCTCAAGGCCCGGGTAGTGCTAACACCCCTGGGTCCCAGCAACTATTTAAGCCTGCCCTACGGCACGCTAACTGCCACTTCTACCATGCACCAGGATATCCCTTACACCTGGTCCTACCGAGACCAACTTATAAATATGTTCCTTCACAGCAAAAATAACATTATGTAATTCCGAAGCATAGCCAGACATGTTTTGATTATATAACATTAAATTCAAACTATCTATATAAGAGTTAAATTGTTGCTTTTCTAACTGTTGCAGTAGTTCCATTAATTTCCGCTTTTTCAATCTTATCGACTTAACTTAGAACAGCATGTAATTTAGCCATAGTCTTAACTCTCAAATAATTAATAAAATAATTTGTTCATGTTTCTAAATCATTATTTTGTTTTCTCAGATGTTTGCATAACTTAACCAAATTTTTAATTAACGAATTCATCACTTACATATTGCATTATTTGTTCCATTCCTGTTTCAAGTATTTTTGTAATAGTAATGCTTACCACTTCATTAATCACATCTCTTAAATTATCTTGCATTTCTGCAAGTTGTGTCGTAAAATGTATGTTTGTCATATCTTTGAAGTCCTTACTAAAACCATTTAAATGCTTTTCTATTCTAAATTCACTACTCTGCAAATCATTACCAATATTGGTTAAAATGTTTGCAATTACAATCATGTTTTTATCAACGTTATCATTCAAACCCACTAACTTTATTAATTTCTTTTGAATATCGTCTGATTGCGATTTAAATACATTTAGCATAATAGTGTTTAAGTCTTCCACGTAATAACAATTATTAACCGCATCGCTGTCTTCTACAGCCATATCCATATTACGTAATATATGTCCATTCAAATCACTATTCCCATCGCGATTTTTGGTTAAACAGCTATTGTAATGAGTACATTTTATTCCGCTATTTACAACCGAAATACTTATTGTTCTTTGCTTGAAAGTAAAAAACTGTCAAAACCAGATGTACATCTGCCTTTATATAAGGGAAGAATTGCTATAATCACCAAAAAACCATACTTGTCTTTCCAACAGTAAAAACACATACCTTTAAACTTTGTATATGTCATATCGCCTAAAACATGATCATTGTAAATATGTTGCAGATTCATATTGTCCATTTGAAACACAATTATGATATTTGCATTATCATGCAAATTTTGTTTTGATTTACACGCAAGCTTTTTGATAGATAAAAAAATCAACATTTGAATGTCGACCAAAACTAAAATATTACTGTATTTCACCCTGCTATTCACGCCAAACATCATCAAAATTAATCCGGAATTGGGTAATGCTTCATTTGGAGGCACTATATCTGCTTTATTTGTAAAAGGGAAATATCGCACTCCTTCAATTAATGACAAAATGGTCGCTAATCGTTTATATTTCTCTTGTTGAAATGTTTTAGAAAACACATGAGTGTTTTCTTCAAATTTAAGTCAATTTGGATGCTCCAACCACGGCATAATAACAAGTTTTTCCACATGAAGAGGGACCACTTATTATACAATGTATATTTGATGGTAAAAGAATGCCATGTTGCTGTTCAATCATGTTTTCTTTCGTATTTACAATCACCAGCAGATGTACATTTTGTTTTATAACCTTCATTTATACACAATTACACAGTATTCTGTAACACACTAACATAAAATCATAAATTTAGGTCTACATATAGGTCGCATTCAGTTGAAAACAATGGTTCATACTAAAAGTATCACAAAAGGATGTGGTGTATTGAATACATTGATTAATAAATTACCATTTGAATTGCATTTACCCAAATACAATTATTGCGGACCAGGTACTGAACTTGCCAAACGTTTCGCACGGAACAATCAAGGAAAAAACTTTTTGGGTAATGCTTGTAAAGAACACCATATTGTTTATGATCGAACAAACGATTTTAAAGAAAGACATATAGCATATACAATTCTATCCGATAAAGCTGCAAATGTAAGGAAGAATCCATCTACATATACAAGTGAAAAGCTTGGAGCTTGGGTTGTTGATGAAGTTATGCTCGCAAAGGTGAAGTGAGACATGGGCTTAAAACATAAAACTAAAAGAAAAATAAAGAAACGGGGAATCATTCCATTGCTATTTCTAGCAGTAGCAGCTCTTGGATCAATCCTCGTAGGGGTTTCGGCAATTAGTAGAGCAGTTAAATTAAAAGGTAAAGGAATGTATTTGAAACCCTATAAAGTTGGACACTGGCGAAAACACTCTAAATCTGGGGAAAAAAATGCAGAGAGTCCTGAATAGTCTTCCAAAACGTGCATTAACAATCAAAGATATTCATGTATTTGTAAAGAAACTGGATATTCCCTATTTCCGAGGTGTGTATATGACAGATGATTTACCAAAGAATCAAATCGTTGTGAATGTATGATAGTTAATTAAGATTCTATACAAAATGAAGGAATGCATTGGCTCGCATTAATTAAGTACGTAAATCAATCATTGTATTGTGACAGTTTTGGCGATTTACGCCCTCGAATAGAAATATGTAATTATTTAAAAAACGTCATTAAGGTACAATTACCAAATGGAACAATTGCCAAATACAATCAATTGTGGACATTTATGTTTACGTTTTTGACTATAAATACGATATATAAGTAAATGTAATAGTAAAACATGTAAGTAATATGTCAGTTATGTTGAATTAAGCGGAAATTCGTCGCAATTTCGTGCAGTATATTTCCCAGCATTGGAGTTAGATGGAGAATGGCAAATAAGTCTAATCGAATTCGTTACTTACAACAGCATACCAAACATCGATATGCATGGCCAATCATTTACAGCTAATATTGGTGAAAAAACCTACAGGCTGTGACACCAGTAGATCTTATGAGTTGGATGACTTAGAAACATTCATTAAAGCGGCATTACCTCAAGATGTGCATTTCCGATTATGTGGAAATTCAAATACATTAACTAGTGCGATGTATAGTAACATCGGTATCGATTTTTCGGAAGACAATTCAATTGCAAATATGTTGTGTTACGAACAGAGTGTATATCCGGCTAATCAATTGCACGAATCATCAAAACAGGTTAATATATTATCGGTAAATATATGTCGCATAAATGTTAATATTGTAGGAGGTTCATATTTGAATGGAAAACTGACAAATACAATACATGAATTCACGTGTGCGGTTACTCCAGGATATAAAATATATGAAAAACCGAATACATTGATATATCTGCCAGTAAGAGTTAATCATGTTGATGAAATAATTGTTTAAATTGTTGATCAAGTCGGTAAACTGATTAATTTTAAAAATGAAGAAATTACCACTTGTTTACATTTAAAAAAGCTATACAAACTGATTAATATTAGAAACAAAAGCATAACCATTCGTTTACATAATAAAGGTATATAAACAATTGCATTCCGTTGTGCATTACAATCATAATGGGGATTGTGTATAATAGTAAATTCGTACGTACAGTAGGGGGTTCTTTTAAGAAGTGGTTCTCGAAGGAACCTATCTCGAAGGAAGGAAGTATTAAAAGACGTAAACGCAATCCACTTGCCTTCGTCTCCCTCCTTCAGACACAAAGAGGGTTGTGTTCCCAGGGCGACATGGCCAGTAACCGGAGAAGGGCAAGCTGGGTAACACATACTGCGATAATGCTAACACTGTACATGATGACCCTACCGGAACTGATGCTTCTCCCATATCTGGAAGACTTTCTACAAGATTTCACTTCCATACCATAATAATATGGTCAGCATATTTCGAAGCAATATTGAAAAGTGTATAGCGCAGAGCCTTAGTTGGTGTAGCATTTTATACATATACACTCTAAATTTGAATCAGTGGGAAACCACCGATTCGTACTGAAATACAACTACTCTAAATCAGTGAAAATGGCTCCACTTAGAATCAGTGGAAAACCACCGATTGTTTCAGTGAAAAAATTTCACTGATTGAATTAGTGACGTGAGACAATCTCACTGAGTGAATAAGAGACGGCCAACTGCAGTGGCGAATTAATATTACCTATATTGAATGTAGGGAAATAATTACATTAAACAAACATATTTATGATAGTTTACTATTTATATTATGCAATTTACCAAGAACATTTCGCAAGTGGCCGGGATTGAACTCGCGCACCCTTCGACGTTAGGCCATTGCCTTCCATATGAGCTACGATGCCAAATTGAAGTCCTAAGAGGGAAATAGATGTGTTATAGTTTCGCTGCGAAATCGTGTACTTTGAAGTTGTCTGCTCATACGTATCGTGTTTGGTTTGATTGGTACAATTAAGATTGTTTAAACGAATAGTGTATATGAGTGTATTCTCTTCACCACATTAAATACCATTTAAACTTTCAAACAGATCGTTGCGACGATTACATGGAATCGAAATGAAAGATATAAAAACGGAATTAAAGGCTGTGTGCTCATATCACCTCGTAAAATGGCGTTTTGTAAGACGAGGTTTAGTTGTTTCGTAAATATGCCATACATCACAAGCATTTTCTAAAATTTTCAAATATATATACTAACAATAAAACATACATTTTCTTACTGTTTTAGTACTATTAATTAGAAATGAAATATTACAATTTACAGACAAAATAAAAGCATGAATTCAATCTAACGAAAAATAAGTTACTTTGATGTTAACTTAACTTACATGGGGTGATTATTTCAAAAGTTTGATTATATTATGTGGGCGCATGTAGCACACTGGCCTCTTTTACGCTGTTGCTCTGGTACCTCAAGAGTGATTAATGTACACTTCCTACAGGCATTCAATTTCTTCTTTTATAGATATGTGTGTGTGTGTGTGTGTGTATTCCACGAAAACATATGGTTCTAGGATGTTATCACACTATGATTAGTAGATATATATATTTTTTAAAGTAACAATTACGGCCTCCGCGTCACAAAATTTTATCGAAAAAAGGGCAGTAAGTTCAACACACAAAAAAATTAATGAATAGCAGAGTCATGTGATCGTGTATACGAAAGAATTGTAAACACAGACAAAGGAGAAAGAAGAGAGAATAGTGACTGAGAGATAGTAAAAACTCGACATACAGGGACCAGCAATTACTTAATTTATCTCTTACAATTTGATATTTTATTGTACGTGATATATTTCTTTTTGATTTCGTATACAAAATCACTGACATATAAAAATTATTATAATTTTATAGTTTATATTCGTAGTAAGGAAAGGCCGACCCTAGTGCAGTGCTCGAATAAATGTTATTTTATCGTACATTGCAAGAAATAACAGTTTTTTATGCCTATAGTGATATTTGTAAAAAAAATTCTACAAAAATATATAAATCTAAACATAAAATGCTATGAAAACCAGCTTAAAACCAAGCAATTTTAATCGTTTTCGCGCAACTTTTTCGCGTTTTTAGAAGCTTCATTTGACCTCAGTTTTCACCTCTCAGAATCAAACGAATTTAAGCTAAAATCATGTAATTTCAAGCCAAAAACAAGCTAAGTTTACCATTTTTCAAATATAGCCATGCTGGATTCGTGTTAATTTAAAAGACAGCGAAGTTAAGCAAAAACAAGCAAAATAAGCTAAAAATCAAATTAAATATTAAAAAGATTAAAATTAATAGAATTTATAGATTTATAGAGAACTCTATATAATGCATAAATTTTCCATTTTTCGTTCCCTTTAAGCCTTTATATGCTATAAAAACTTCTTTCACATGTATTAATTTTAAAGCATTTTATCACAAATATTTAAACAGCTACTTGTTTTTTTTTTTTACCGAATTTAGATTCATAAATTTGAAAATCTGTAGCAGGAAACCATTAATTTTTTTCTACGTCTTGTAGTTTAGTCAATTTGAATGAATTGTTCAACAAATTTAATAATAAAAAATAAAAATATGATATATAATATAATAAAAAACTTTCTCCATTTACAATCTATTTTCTTATAAATAAATAAAATTATAATTGATACCCTCTTACAAAATGGAAAATAATACCATATGTAAGCAATGTAAGAAGTGTGGGGAAGTATTAAACATAGAAAATATTCACTACCATAAAACAAATAAGGATATACTTTATAATGCCTGTAAAAAATGTGTCATTGAAAATGCCAAAAATAAATTTGTTTTAAAAAAGTGTAAGTATTGTGTGAAAATGGAAAATATGTTAGTGTTGCATCTCTCAAAGAGCATAAAAATACTAAATCACGCAACGTGTTAATAAATATTCTAAATGAAATTAACCATGATAATTACCGAACAAAAACATGCCGAACATGTAATGAGAATAAACATATAAAATTACTATCAGTTCATGCAAGAAATAAGGACAAACTTAGAACAATATGTAACTGTATTAGTGAATACAATAATAAATATCGTCTTAACAAGAAATTTACTGAACTTAGTGGTGTCCATTCGGAAGGGACACCTTTAAACACACAACCAAATTAATGTTGTATGGTTGGAAACGATTTCACCTAGTATCAATATTTAAACATTTTATAGATTTAGTTTTTCAATATATTTACTATTTTTATAGCTTTTCATTGTCAATATAAAATTTCAAAGCTTTCAATTTTTTTTTATAAATAAAATATAAAATGTCAGCGAGCAATTCAATAAGTGAATTGAATGAAAAGAGTGAAAAAAAATAAAAGTATAAAAATAAAAAATATACACAAATTAAGGAAAGATGATTAAAATAGGAGTATTAATACACAACGTCTTTAAGTATGAGTATATCCATTTAAAAAATTCTCCAGAGAAACTAAATTATTTAAAAGTTGTGGAATTAAGAGCTAAAACTAGAAGTTCAAAAATAAAAAAATTACGAGAAACTAAGGAAAGATCATTTTGCTACAGCTCTTATGCAATCCATTTTAAATGAAGATACAAAGAGAAACTTTGCAAATTTGCTATATTCATATGCTATTGTCAAAGAACTATATTCAAAAGATAAAAATAAATTAAAAGAAATATTTCCCATTTTCTAAATTATATGTATTATAAAGAAGATAAGAATGATTTAATGAATTTCAAAGAAATGTTTCCTTTTTCTAATGATATATTTTATAAAGAGGAAGATAAAAGTGATATTAAAGAAATATCTCTATTTTTGAATATATATTTTTGGCTTATAATTACACTAGCTTTAACCCACTGTTTCGCACTGGCCCCACTATCAGTTATCGGGTGGTCTGCATGCTGGGCTACTGTGGCCCCACTATAGGGTACACACTGAGCTACTGTGGCCTAACTATTGGGTTCTCTACCCACTGGGCTACTGTGGCCCCACTATAGGGTACACACTGAGCTACTGCGGCCTAACTATTGGGTTCTCTACCCGCTGGGCTACTGTGGGCCCACTATAGGGTGCACACTGAGCTACTGCGGCCTAACTATTGGGTTCACTACCCACTGGGCTACTGTGACACCACTATAGGGTACACACTGAGCTACTGTGGCCTAACTATTGGGTTCTCTACCCACTGGGCTACTGTGGCCCCACTATAGGGTACACACTGAGCTACTGTGGCCTAACTATTGGGTTCTCTACCCGCTGGGCTACTGTGGCCCCACTATAGGGTGCACACTGAGCTACTGCGGCCTAACTATTGGGTTCTCTACCCGCTGGGCTACTGTGGCCCCACTATAGGGTACACACTGAGCTACTGTGGCCTAACTATTGGGTTCTCTACCCACTGGGCTACTGTGGCCCCACTATAGGGTGCACACTGAGCTACTGCGGCCTAACTATTGGGTTCACTACCCACTGGGCTACTGTGACACCACTATAGGGTACACACTGAGCTACTGTGGCCTAACTATTGGGTTCTCTACCCACTGGGCTACTGTGGCCCCACTATAGGGTGCACACTGAGCTACTGTGGCCTAACTATTGGGTTCTCTACCCGCTGGGCTACTGTGGCCCCACTATAGGGTGCACACTGAGCTACTGCGGCCTAACTATTGGGTTCTCTACCCACTGGGCTACTGTGACACCACTATAGGGTACACACTGAGCTACTGCGGCCTAACTATTGGGTTCACTACCCGCTGGGCTACTGTGGCCCCACTATAGGGTACACACTGAGCTACTGCGGCCTAACTATTGGGTTCACTACCCACTGGGCTACTGTGACACCACTATAGGGTACACACTGAGCTACTGCAGCCCCACTATAGGGTTCTCTACCCACTGAGCTACTGCGGCCCCACTATTGGATTCTCTACCCACTGAGCTATTGCAGCTTTTGGGAAGGAATGCAAGACAGCCCATAGACAAAAAAGAAAGGAGAAATTTATATCAATGCTTTTTTATGCAGTAATCCCAAGAAAAGTTTAATCCAGTACCTATGTGCATCCCTAATCATCATTTTTGGAACCGTTTGAGTTATTTTTCTGGGATAAAAAGTAGCCTATGTCACTCCCTGGACCTCCAACTATATCTGTGAAAAAAGATAACCTCGATCCGTTGGTCCATTTTGAAGTGAAAGAAGGACAAACACAGTTTCACATTTATATAGTAGTAAGGATTAATAATTTTATTTCTCGAATCTTACAAATACATCAGGAACAAACGGAACATCAAAAGTTTACCTTTTTCAAATACTAATGTTATACAAATGTTCAGAAGTTTACTTTTTAATATACTAATGATAAGCAAATGTGCAAAAACATTTTACCTTTTTAAAAGAAATAATGATAAAAAATGTTCAAAAGTTTACCTTTTTCAGATTCTGACATCAATAAAATATATGAAGAAGATAAAAATTAATTAAAAGAAATATTCCTTTTTTCTACTAATGTACATGCAAATAAAAGAAATAAAACAACCATACCACTTACTTACTCTCTAAAGATTTTAAAACCAGAATATCAACATATAACATTTTAAAACCAGGATATCAACATATAACATTTTAAAACCAGGATATCAACACATTACATTTTAAAACCAGGATATCAACATATAACATTTTAAAACCAGAATATCAACATATAACATTTTAAAACCAGGATATCAACATATAACATTTTAAAACCAGGATATCAACATATAACATTTTAAAACCAGGATATTAACATATAACATTTTAAAACCAGGATATCAACATATAACATTTAAAATTCCTTTAATTTAATACAGCCACATATTTTTTGTCTTCAGTAAAAAATAAGGTATTTGAGATAAAACATAATAATCTTAGAACATTTAGAGGGTTGAAAACTATTATTAAATGATATATAAATTGTCGCAAGCAAGATAATAACCAAGTAGAATGATTTACATTTCAGTAATATAATCACACAATATTAAATGAAGGAGAAATTGGAAAGATTTACAATATTATAAATCTCGAATTACTTACACCATTATCTGAATTTCAAAGAAGAGTATCAGGATAGACTTTAGATAGAATAATTGGAATATAATTAGCCATAAACAAGTATAATCCATTAAATGAAGCATCATTTGTTGAACTATCAGACTATATCAGGAATAAAAAAGCATGTATTAATGTGATAAATGATTTAAAATGTTTTCTTTGGGCAATAAAGTTTGCATTATTATCAACAGAGAAAGATCCACAAAGAGTAACTAAATATAAAAATTTTGGGCTTAATATAGATAAAGTAATAGACGAGTATGAATATCCAATTAAAATTTATGATATAACAAAAATAGAAAATCAAATTAGTATTTCTATAAATGTATACTCTTTAGATGACTGACGCGATGTATATCCACTAAAACGTACAAAACACAAAAATATAAGCATATACATTTACTTTATTTCAAGTAGGATATAACTGCACATTACTGTTGGATAAAAGATTTATCCAAGTTGCTTTCTGCACAAAAAATAATAAGCGACATAAAACTTATATATGTGATATGTGCCTTCAATGTTTTTATTCTCAAGAAAAATTAAATAAACATACAGAGAACTCTTCTAAATATGAATCAATAAAGATCACTATACCTTCAAAAGGAGAGAAAATATATTTAAAAAATTACAAACATACAATGAAGGTGCCTTTTACAATACATGAAGATTTTGAATCAATATTAAAGAAACTCTCGACAGTTAAACCAAATACAAGAAAAACAAAAACAAATTAATTGGTCCAAAAATATCCAGTTTTAACATAGGATGATATTGATAATGGTTTTTATATGGATGGATAATGTCTCAATATTTAACATATGGAGGTTTTGAATGGGTTGATTATCCTAAATTTAAATTAGATATTCGTAAAAAAATATATGTATTAAATCTAAAGAATAATTCACAACATGAATACATACTAGAGGTTGATTTAGAATATCTCCAAGAACTACATAATTTGCATAAAGATCTTCCATTTTGCCCAGAAAATAAAGTAGTTCCAGGAACAAATCAATCTTAATTGTTAACATAATACACGACAAAGAAAAGTACGTAATTCACAATCGCAATTTGAAACAGTGTCTAAATAATGAATTAAAGCTTACTAAAATACATAGAATAGTCAAGTTTAATCAGTCTGATTAGTTGAAGAAGTATATAGATTTAAATACATAGATGAGAACTAATACAAAAAAATACTTTGAAAAAGATTTCACAAATTGATGAATAATTCCGTGTTTTTTAAAACAATGGAAAATATAAGGAATAGATTAGATATGAGGCTGATATAAAATAAAAAAGCCAGTGAGACATTAGTAGCAAAAGTGAATTTCAAGAAAAGTACTATATTTAATTAGAATCTTGCGGCTATACATATGAATATAACAAGGGTAAAATTTAATAAACCTATTTATGTTGGCATTCAATTTTAAATCTATCAAATGAATTAATGTATAATTTTCATTATAAAGTAATGAAACAAAAATGTGGTGATAAAATTGAATTGGTCTATCAAGATACAATTCATACATATATAACATAAAATTAGAATACTTATATGAAGATGTGAAAACAATGATATAAAAATTTGATACAAGTGATTATTTAGATGTCAGTATCTATAACATGCCACACATAAATAAGAAAGTTTTAGGTAAAATTAAATATGAATGTAATGGGAAAATAATGAAAGGATTTGTTGGTTTAAGAGCAAAAATGTATGCATGTAGAGTTGATGATAAAGAATATAAAAATCGAAAGGCGTAAAGAAATGTGTAATTAATAAGAGAATTACATTTGATGATTATAAGAATTGTTTGTTTAATGAAAAAATACAATATATAACAATGAATTTAATGAGTGAGAAACAAAGTATATACAGTCGAAGTTAATAAAATATCACATGGTTCTTTCTATAACAAGAGAACTATACTAGATATAAAAATAGATACATTACCATCTGGATATCAACATATTTAATTTTAATTCGTTTTCTATTATATTATTTTATATTTCGAATAAATTATATTTCTATATGAAATTTTAAACATCTTTAATTTCCAAAACAATATCGGTATCAGACCCATCGAAATCAATCAGTTTACCATTTCCATCCCTAATTTCTAAAACAATAAAATCTAACTTCGTTATTAATTCTATAAAAAAATGGATATGATAGCTCATGAACAATATAATCTCTAAAACTAAACATATTTTTGGCGGAAAACTAGCAATTATATCTGTCTCTAAGTGATTTTATTTATCACCTTTTATAAATATGCCATATGCTAAGTTACAATGAACATTTATTGTTTTAAATAGATTAAAATTAGGTAATTTAGTACCCATAACAATATTCGTCTGTATCAATAATAATATTTCTTTCAAAACCAAAAATACCGGAGAGCCGATAGTCACATTTAATATCAAACTTAGATATAATAGATATTCTGTTTTTCATACTGTCTGTTGTTAATTCAATTTTATTAGTCGAAAGTGGATCAATTGAATTTATAGTTTCTTTTAATGATTCAATATTATATTGTCCTTTAGGAACAGTTATATCTTCATTTATCAACCACAGCACTCAATTTTTCAATTGTAATTATAGTATTACTGACTATATCAGGAGCTAAAAATTTCGCATAAAAACTTATTAAAGCAACTGATTTATTTTGTGAATGATATCATAGTGAAGTTTCTTTTTTAGTACAGAACTGTTGTTTGTTAACTTAAATACTTTATTCTCCATTTATTACAAAATTATCTTATTAAATGAAAAAAAGTTGATTGTTGTGTTGGTGTTTTAATTACCGAACAAAATGCCAAGAATAAAAAGAATGGCGAACTTTTGCCTGACTATATAAGGGCACTAATAATAGGTCCAAGTAATTACAAAAAAAAAACTAATTTGATGATAAATTTTATTTATAAGGCAGGATGGATAAATTCTAATAAATTGTATGTTTTTTAAAAAAGTTTTAATCAAACCAAATATATTCAGTTACAAAAATATTTTGATTTGTTCTCCAAAAAGCTAAGAGTTCAAGGAAAATGGCATATTTTTTTAAATAATAATGATGAAATGACTCCTTTAGTTCAATGTGAAAATGATTCTTTGATTATATGCGACTATGTTATTTTAGACGATCAAGGTATAATTCGAGATTATTTCACTAGAGGAAAAAATAAAATATAGATATATTTTATTTATCTCAAACTTATATAAAAATACATAAACAATTGGTAAGAGATAATACGAATTTTTAAAGTATATTCAGATAATATGACACAAATTTAAAGATTATATATATAATGAATTTGTTCATGGAGTCATAACTTATGAAAAATTTAAAGATATTCAGTATATATGTTGGGATAAAGATAATGGTTTTATTACAATAGATTTGAGTAGAAAAATGACAGAAGGAAGGTATAGAAATAAAATCAAACCATTTATTAGATTTAAAAAAAAAATTTAAAACGTGCTTACGTTAAAATGAATGTTAAAATAAACATTAAAGCGATTGTTAAAACGAGCATTAAAGCAAATGTTAAAATGAGCATTAGAGTGAACATTACAATGAACGTTAAAGAGAATGTTAAAACAAGTGTTAAAATGAATGTTAAAACAATGAGCATTGCATTTTTTTCATTTGAATTAGATGATTATAAAGAATATTTTAAATTCACAAAACATATGTCTTATTAATCCAAGAATTGTGAGAATTATCAAACCCTAACAATTTAACATAAATGTTATCTTCTTTAGTTTTTAAGACTTTTTCAACTAAATATTCATCGGCATAATTAGTGTTCACTATCTCATATTCATAAAAATTACCTTTTATTTCTTCTCCATTAATATATTTTAATTTGTAAGTTGATACATCATAATTTGAAACTTTAAAAGTAGTAAATAATTCTGTTGACCAATTAGAAGTATAACCTTTTTCAAAAAAACAATTAAATTTTCTCACACGGACAACATCTCCAATTTTGTATTTCGGATTCGTAACCATATATGTTTGATATAATTTTTTTTCTTATTAACTTCAATTGGTTTCATGCCAATAGTTCTATGGTTTGAATTGTTGTATTCGTTACCTGTATCATCTAATATAATTGTCAATTTATAATTACCATTCAAATCTATTTTTCCACATTTTATTATTCATTGTTCTATTAAATCCTTCTGCAACAGTAGCTGTTAATTCGCTATATGTAGAATAATGATTAATATTATATTTTTGTATAAGATCTTTAAATGTTTTATTGTAAAATTCTGAGCCAGCATCACTTTGAATATTAAGTGATTTTCTTTTACTCAATAGTCATTCTGAAGCATTTGCTACATTTTTAGCTGTTTTATTTTTTATTGGGTTTTGCAAATGCATATTTTGAAGGGAAAAAACATCAATAATTGTCATAATATACTTATACCTATTATTTATATGTTATATGTCTTAAAATTTGCCAGTATCCATCTGAACAAGATCAATTTGCCATAAATCGTTTATTCCATTAGAAATTACTTTTCTTCAGGGAAATTTTATAAATTATTTCTTCTCTTACATTGTTTTTTTTTTTTAATTTTGATTTATTAGAATTAGATACAGAACATTTACTTTTCTGAACTAATCATCTCTTTTTAGAATTTTAAATTTTTATATTATTATTCTTAGTAACTTTATTACACATCAAACACCAAGTATTCCCATTTGACTGTAAAATAAAATATACATATAATCTTTGTATTTTACGAATATTCCTATTGTAGTTTTCCACCACTCTTTATAAAAATATATATTTTTTAATGATTTTAAAAGATAAAGTGTCGCCTCTGTAAACATCGAAAGTCTTACTGTAATATATTTTTGTAGTTACCTTAATAACAGGTACAGTATTATCGGAAAAAATAAGAATTAGTAGTAGTTATTTTATAAACAGTAAAAAAGTAAAAAGAATTAGATTATTATCTAAGTTAAAAATATTACTAATTGTATTCCACCATGCTGGTAAATTATATACATATATATGTGATTTTTCTTCCTTACATGTTTCAACTTTCGAGTTAACACGTGTATCACAATAATTCGTAAGTGAATGGTTTAAATTTCGTAATTTAACATTGCTTTACTTATCAGAAACTTCTTTCCTTTTTTCAACTTTTGTGTTACAGTAATTCAAAATTGATTGGTTTAAATAAGCTATTTCTTTATCAAAAATCTTTTATTGACTGCATCTTTTCCATCCACTGTGTCAGCCATATTTTTAATTCTACTATTTTGAATAGAAACATGATCTGTTTTATAAACAAAAACTTTACTAAGTTTATCTCGTAAAACAAAAATAATAATATGTTTTCAAAGCATAATCAGAAGCAAATTTTTTATATTTTGAATCTACGTCTTTTTTTAATGCATAATCAACTATATTTTCATAAAATAATGTTTTATCGACTGCATCATTTCCATCTATAGGATCAGTTATACTAGTAATTTTATTATTTATAAAATAAAATTTACTTTTTGTATAACTAGAAACTTTATTTATGTGATCTCATAAAGAGGAAACAACACTATAGTATTTTGATTCTGAATATGTTTTTAAAGCATAATCAGTCAATAGTATTACATTTTGAATCTACATCATATATTAATGCATAATTAATAGCAATAGGTTTGTATCTTGAATCTAAATCTTCTTTTAAAGAATAATTTGTATCAATAGTTTGACATGTTGAATCTGAGTTTAAACATTCGTGTTAAAAAATTTGTTTAATGATTTTATTAATGGTTCTTCAAATATATCCATCATTTAATAATAAAGAAATTATATAATAAAACTTAAAACCATTCGAAAAAAGATATAATACAATTAAACCTAGATATCCATAAACAACTGAATGAAAATTCTGAATTCGAACATCATTGTAATAAACATTTATATTTTTGAAATAATTAATTAAATTACTAGGAATACTACCTGTGAATGAATCAAAAGAGTAAACATCAATTTTTATTTAGAATAGCAAACCCAATGAGTTCCCAGATTTGTTGAAATGTCAAAATTAACCACAGCACATTCATTTTTGTGCATACTTTTTGGTAATTCATCAATCATATCAACATTTCTGAAATTTTTTAAATTTAATATTTGGACATATTTTTCAATATCGATATTAGATAGTGGCTATATATTCAATTATTTTTTTTGGCCTTCCCCTCTTTTTGCAACTAAACCACCTCCTGATTTATTTTCCATTGCTAAATTGTGTCTCTGTTCGTGTAATTTTTTTTTTTTTTTTTTTTTTTTTTTTTTTTTTCGTTTGTTCAACAGAATTATAAACTGCACAAGCTCCTCCAGCTAAAGCTCCAAGTACAGCTAAAACTGGAATTATAAATGGTAAATTGCCTCCATGATGTAAACCACTTCCTGATTTTAAATTTAATTTTTTTTTTAGTATTGGTTATATCAAAGTTAATATAAAGCCTTTGCCTTCTTTTAATTTTTAATTTTTTCTCTCAATTTGATCTTTTGTTAAAAAATTATCTATACCCAAATCTCTTATTTGATCAAAGGGTATATCAAATGTTATATTTTTTATCTTCATTTATAAATATATATATATAATAAAGAAAGTTTAAATTCCCCATCCTAATTTTATTTTTGTAAACGTAGTTGAATGAAAAGTCGCAGAAGCAATTTTTTCACCAATTGGTGTATTTTTATCAAACATAATTTATTTTGCTTCTTTTTGTAAAGTTTTATGAGCGTCATGTCTAGATTCTAAATCTTTATGATCTATTTAAGTAATATCGTGATATTTACATGCTTCATCTAATTTATTTATACCTGTGTCGCCTCTTACTGGTCTTTCGTTTAATTTTGTAAATGGTCTACAACAATTATAACCAGACAAATGCCTTTCAGATAAATTTAAATTGTTTAAAGTCTAATTTATAACACCTTTTCCATGATGTTCTGAATTCCAAAATGAATGTGGAATTACATTTAAAACTGTTATAAGATAATGTATTCCTTTTGGATTATTAACAACAAAATCAGAACATTTATTGGTCAACATATCGATTATGCTTACATTTTCATTGTAAAAAAAAATTTTTCCAGCATGTATAACTAATAATCTGTCGATTAGATCTGTAACACCATTTATCCAAATCTGTTCTATTGGTAAACTATTGTATTTTTTATACTTTTTCCATATCTAGGAGTTCTTGGAGAAATCATTCTTTCAGGTGTGTTTGGTACTGATCTTGATTGTGGTTTTATATAATTATCATAAATCGGTTTAATTATATTATTGTACTTCCAACTTCCACTCGAAGCTACATTTTTATTAGGATCGCGAATTTGGAACACAGCATTCGTTAATGAAACAGTTTCTGTGTCATTTTTATCATCCTTATCATCAAATTTATCCTCAATAGCTTCTGATGAATTTTCTGTTAACAAATTGCAAGGTCCGGTTGTTAATTTATATTATTTATCCTTGACAATTAGTGTTTAATTATTTATCGTTACTTGTGTATCACTAATGTTACATTCTTGCCCAACTCCACGTAAACCAAATTATTTTTATTTATAACATCAATTCTTTTAGAAATTTCTGTTCCGGGATTTATAGTAGAATCAGACGCGCGCTGCGGCAAATCTTCCAATGGCATAATGCCCGTTTGCTCTTCCAAATTAGGAGATTTTTAGTATTATTTTCTTTCAAATGACGTTTCTTAGGGAGTGGGTGGATAATCTAATTTTTTTTCTGCAACAGAAACTAGTGCTGTTATTAAAATTTTTAATTTCTTTGCGTACTTTTATATTTATTTTTCCAATATTATGTAATTCATCAATTAAAGGCATCAATTTTTTCACATTCTTTTTCATGGTGCAATTTATATTTTTTATATCTTTCAATGAGTAATTTAACTCGAGAATCTCCCTTTGATTCATTCATTTGTATATGATTTTTTAAACATATATATTATTTTTTACTCTTAAACGAATAATAGAAGTATTGAGAGTATTGAGAGATAAACTTTTCTCCCAAATGATCAAACTAAATTTAAATATTTACAATAATAGAATAGAGTTTGATATTCCTATAGGAGATGGATTTTCTTTTCTAAATGATGCTTATGTTTATGAACAATATTGTTTATTAAAAAGAGGTAAATAATGAAATGAGGCGAAAAAAATCGTGAATCAGACAATATTGATGTTTGTTCTAATTTTTTCCTTCTCGGTTTTCTAGAGTAGAAATCTCAAAACGTGGAAATATTATTGAAGCAGTTGATAATCCTGGAATAACATCGACAATGATGAATACTTTGTTAACATTACCAACTGAACAAAATTATTTAGAAGTTACCGGTGTTGATAATAAATTACGGGAAAAATCTGTTTACAGTGATAAAACAAATGAAATAATCTATACATCGAGATATCTGTTTGGTTTTATTAGAGGTTACAATGAAATTTACTGTAAAGGCGGTTATAAAATTACGTTTTTCTGTAATACAACTGATGACAATTGTTTATTTGTTTATCCACCAAAGAAGAGGGTAGTTCGCTTGGTGATTACCCCGACCCCGGTAGAATTATTATTCAAAAATTGGAAATTATTTGGCATTTTGTTGAATACAAATCTAACACAGCCCCTACAATTAAAGAAAAAATATACAAAAACCCTCAAATTCCTATTAGTTTCGATTGTTGGAAATTTTTAGAAAAAGAAGTTCCCACTGGATCAACTGTTTTTAACTTTGATATAAAATACCAGGTTAATAATTTACTATTTGACATGCCCGATCTTGTAATTGTACGATTTCAAACAAATAAAAAAATTGTGCTGAACAGTATGTACACGCATCTATTTTTGATCACTATAATGTAAGAAATATTTATGTTAAGAATGGAAGAAATTAAATATTTCCAAAAGAAAATTAGAATCTATATACTGAAAATGGTCTTTGTGATAAAATGCTTCATGCTTATAATGATTTTAGAAATTCAAAACAAAACTAGATTCAGTATATAGAAATAACGAGCTATATTATAATTTAACTATGTACTTTGCTGTACGTGTCAATTATTATTAATTTTGGGGTCGAAGATCGATATGTTACAGATTGTTTATATAGAAAAATTGCTGTAGTTAAAGAAAAAACAAACATTAAAATTTGTGCTGATTTTATTAAAACTGCTGAAGCAAAAACAATGTGAAATGTTCATTTAATTAGTAAAAGAAATCTAACGTATGATTATTTGAAAGAAAGAATTACTGAAGATATATAAAATTTGAACATTATTAAATGGAAGAAACATCGAAGTGTTTCGATAGTTTAATACAAATTTTTAGATATATAATTAATTTGCATAATCGAATAAAAAAGTCATTTTCTTAAAAATAAGTGAGTTTTTCTTTCTCTTAATAATTGTTTCTTTATAAATAGAAATGTAATGATTGTGGTGGTGGGGGTTCAACGCCGCCTTCATATAGATTAGATAATGCCTCCCTACGAAATAAGAGAATTAATTGACAAATTTTAGTACAATTATCACTCTTAGATAACATTGACGATAAATATGAGCTTCGGGAAATACGTGAAAATCTAGAGCAAATAGAAGTTTTAAAAAAATTGGTAGGGCTTCGAATATAAACTATAATGAATAATAAGATAATGTTTAATTTGATTATAGCTTAATTCGCTTGATTTTAGCATAAATTTGCTGCTTTTTAAATAAACACGAATCCGACATGGCTATTTTTGAAAAATTGAAAAATTTGCATGTTTTTAGCTTAAGATTACATGATTTTAGCTTAAATTCACTTGTTTTCGAGAGTTAAAAATTGAGGTCAAATGAGGCTTTAAACGTGAAAAAGTTGCTTGAAAACGATAATATTGCTTAATTTTTGGCTGTTTTTAATCGAATTTTAGGTTTAGATTTTATATTTATTTTATATTTACATTTCTTGCAATTTAGGATAGAATAGCGTTATTTATTTGGGCACTGCGCTTGAGTCAGCCTTTCCTTAGTACGTATATTATAAGAACAGTTATATGTAATTATTAAAGGAGTATCGTCAATCAACGAAACGCACAAGAAAATTTGGAAATTATGCTGTTAATTTTTCTTTGTATAATTAAACAATTACAGTATTCGAAAAATAGTTGCCAAGATTCTTTTTGTGACACTAAAAAAAAATTCGCAACATATTGCTGTGTAATCGTATAAAAAAGTTAAAATTTAATGAGCAACACTCTTCGTCTTTATGTATTTTATAAACACGAGCTACTTGAAGCATTCCGTATGCTTCGCATAACAGTGTGCTGTAAAAATAAAGTTTTGAACTTGTAATGTTACCAGAAAATCTTAACAACTACTTTTCAAAGATTAAAAAAAAATTATATGTTTGCTGTGTAGCTTATATCTAAAAAAAATGTATTGTTTTAAACCTAAAAAAAGACCAGATAACTTAATTTTGACTGGACTGAGGCTCGGCCGGGTTAGACGCCGAGTGAGCTGCCTGTGTGACGAAATACGAGAAGACAGGGTGAGAGCTAGGTATGCACACTGTTAGAAAAATTTCTAGTAAATTTCGTAATCTGCAAAGAAATTGTATGGATATAGTATTACATGCGAGGCTGCAAATATAGGAACGTTTAGCGTTGGTACAAAGCAAAGCTGGGAACTTTCCAACGTATCTGTATATTTCCTGTGTAAATATAGAAACGGTATAGAAACTCTACAGTGAGTGTATGGGGGGAGGGGACGTTACCACTCGCTGTTTCTCACTATATGTACTAGGGGGGGGGGGGTGGCGGCGGAGTGGCTAGGGCGCTCGCCCCCCACCACGGCGATCCGGGTTCGATATCCGGAACTTCGCTTGTGGGGATCGTGCTGGACGATGCCGCTTGCCGTCGGGCTTTCTCGGGGTACTCCCGCTTCCCCCGCCCTTGCATTCCAGTGCCACTCCCTCCTAGGTGTATCATTTCATGTTATGTCAGCTGGAACGCTCGTCACTCGGGGAGTGTTGCCTCGCCCTGGGTTCACTCCCCACTCGGTATTTCTTTTACTATACAGAATGATTCACAATTAGACCGACAAACTACGGGATGTTATTATTTATGAAAAAGTAAAAGGATAACATATGTGTCACCTTATACCTAAACCGAATAAGGGAGGCGTGTGCCCTAAAAAAACGAGGTTTTAAACCGTAACGGTAACGTAGTGAAATACAATGACAACTCTGAGAACATTATTGTATGGTATCAGGACCTTCAACTTAAGAGCAGATATTTTGCACAAATACGGCTTAAAATCTCGTTTTCTTTAAAGGGCTCATACCTCCTTTAATATTCGGTTTAGGTATAATGTGTCACATATGTTTTCCTTTTACTTTTTCATGAAGAATCACCTCCCGAAGTTTGTTGGTCTAATCGAGAATCACTCTATGGTGTATATATGCTCGGACTGCTTACTGCGGACTTGTGAATCGCCCGCCGACGTCCAATCCACCGCTGGTCCAGAACCAATCCAAAATTACTTCGCCCCCGGAGAGTGTGTCGCAAAGACCGACGCTGCCTTACAAGAGGTGACCAGTGTTGAGGGGGAGGAGGGGGGTAGTTACCACCCCGCTCCTGGCCGATGGCCAAATTACAGTCGTCCGCTTTCACGCGTGTTCCACGGCCCCTTGTACGATCTCGCAGGGTCTAGCGCCCTCGAGAGTAGTGCCCACTTCGCACACCGAGGCGCTGTGAAACGTCCACGCGCCCAGCTTAATCGGACGTCGCCCTGAAAAGAAGGCACATCCTCCTTTCCAAACACGTAGGTGTACTAGACGTCCGGCTGAATAAGACACGTCCTCCTTTGTAAGCATTTCTTTTATGCCCGACTGGAATTTTTGTGGTGATCACAAAAGTCCGTTTTTTAAGTAAAATATAGCAGTTTTATACTAATTATTTCCTGATTATTTGATTTTTGCAACAAAACTTGTTATAGCTGTGTTATCAATATTTTTTCTTAGTTAACCATATAAAAACGTATGTATTGTTACATACAATCTTTCGTGGTAATAGACACTATTATTTCCTTTCAAAGATATGTATTTCACTCCGATTTTCGTATCTAGATATTATTATCCTACGTGAGGTTACTAATTGACGTACGTATTTTAATTCTCAACATTATGTGTTAGTATTTAATTAAGTTCAATAATAAGCTAATTTTTATGTTTGTAGTATGAGTTAATAAGAATATGGTAAAATGAGGGTAAAACGAGGTGAGCATGAAACGCCACCGAAATGCAGGAGCGGCGGAAACGGGAGATCCCTGATAAAAACCCGCCGACCAGCGGCATCGTCCAACATGATTCCCAGATGCGAAAATCTGGGGGCGACACCCCCTGGAGCCGAACCCAGTACGCCTAGGTGGGGGGCAAGTAGTCTAACCACTACACCACCGCGGCCCCACAACTCCAGTCGGCGCGAAAGCTCAAGCAGTGCTTAAAAGGAGAACTTTGAAGAGCTGCATAACGTAGGAGTTGGAGATGTAAAATTTAATTACCAATTACACTCAGTTTTCTGGACCCCTTTGTTGTCCGACAGAACCATCTCAATCGCTACATCCAGGATGGGTACACTCGATATGTGACAGTTGGCTCACTTAATATTGTTGACTTGACTAAGTTACGTTTCAGTTAAACGATGTAAAGGCTGTTCACGATAAAGTGAGCACTCTACAAATCAACCTTAGACAAAAGTTACTATTCCTACCTGTATATATTTTTACGAGTGCACTGAGTGACATGCGCCCAGTAAAGTTGGTAACGATGGTAGGAAAGTAGTTCAGTATCTCAACGTCACTTAAAAAGTGTCAGGTAACCATTTGTGATAACTTAAATTATTTATTTCGCTTTCTGTTTTTCTTTAATGTCTCCAAGCGTGAAAATGAACAGACTTGCCAGATATTTACTTTTCTAATAATTTTACAGTTCCAGAATACCGGTGCATGAATAAAGTGATGAGGCCCAGGCCAATGTTAATTTCCTATGAGGCGGAACATTACACGACGTGCATAGTCTACAAGTAGATGTTAAGCAGGGCTTTCAAAAGTGCCCAGTTTACCGTGAACAGCCTACAGTAAATGGCAAAGTGGTTGGATTTGACGGGGGAATATGCACAAGTAAAAGGGGTTACACGAGTGCGGCCAATCAAGTTCGGGCAAAAGCACACACGAGGCGGTTTTAAACTACGTGTTGAAATTAAAACCACTTCATCTAAATAAAGAATAAATCCTTGCAGCAAAATAATCGGAAAATTCACCCAGTATATTTTAAGTGGAATCGAATTGATCAAAACAATGCCGTGAGTCCACAACTTTACGTACCTGCGTGCACAACATGTTGCATAACCACCATGAAAATACGCGCAGGCGCTACATCGTGCATCGCCAATACTGCTGTTTGTATGTTGTTGGGAATAAATTGCTATCACTTCTGGCAGTCTTTATTACTCAACTGCTATAGTCAATTCACAGTTACTTCCAACTTTCCTGTAGCCCTGCTTAAGTTCTACTTCCATAATATTCCTTCGTCTCATACAACCCGAGCTTAACTGACTCTAAAAAATTACAGCACGTGGCAACGCACCGCAATCGGTCGTACTCAGTGTAATAATATTTTACATGGGAACAATTTCTTACTAAGCGTTACCAACACACGTATTCTGTCCCTATTTTATTAAAATAAATTATCAATTAAATATTGTAATTTACATATGAAAATAAAAGAAAAAATCCAAGTTAACCAGAAATAAGATTATTTTATTTTCACATAAGTATAAAACTATTGTTACATGGCATATTTAGGAAACTACCAGACACGTCACACATGGGGTGATTCTTCAAAGGTTCAACTAAAAAAGTGCGAAGAAACTGTAAATAGAGTGTAATCTTCCATTATTCGTGTAGTTAGACAAACATGTAAAGGCTGTTCACGATAAAGTGAGCACTTATAAAATCAACCTTATAAAAAATGTAATTGCTCCTACATGCAAATATTTTATCGAGCGCACTGAGTGACATGAGCCAAGAACAGCTGGTAACGATGGATGGAAAGTAGCTCCATATCTTAACGTCGAATAAAATGTTTAGGTAACCATTTGTGATAATTTAAAACAATTTATTTCGCTTTCTGTTCTTTTAATGCATCGAAGTGCAAAAATTAGCAGAATTTTAAGTAATTTTTTCTTAATAATTTCATAGTTTCTTTTGATCGACGCGTGAATAAAGTGATGAGGCCCATGGCAATGATATTTTTCATGAAGCGGTAAAATACATAACGTGCATGCAAGTAGATCTTACGCAGGGCTTTCAAAAATACTAACTTTACCGTGAACAGCATATACTAATAATCAACCACTATCGGCGCCCACGTACCTCGAGTTTATGACATCCTGTGTGCAGGCGCTCTCCACGTGGCGCGCTAGTTACGTGCGCCTTCGTCATAGGCAACTTCATTGCACGCAGTTATGTGAAGTTGCAGACACCCGGCGCTGTTTTGCTAACTTCAATTTCAGATTAATAATACTATATGAATTTCCCAAACATTTTGCTACTAGCATTTGTCGTTTGAATTAGCCCGAAGGTGCCGTGGTTTGGATATCGATATGTAGTTTAAAAACACCATGCCAAATCTATTCGCAGTTTCTTCACGTATTTTGAATTAAACCTTCGAAAATCACCCCATGTACGACGTGTTTGATCGTTTACTAAATATGCCATTTATCAGAAAAGTTTTATACTCGTGTTAACATAAAAGTGGATACCTTATTTTTGGTTAAATTAAACTCTTACCTGCTTATATTTTATTTGAAAATTTAAATATTTCATTTATATTTATTATTAACAGAACAGAGAGGAAATGTGTATGTTAGAAATGTCAAGTAATAAATGGTCCTTTTAATAAATATAATTACACTGAGTACGCACGAATGCGGTGCGTTGTCCCTTTGGTACACTGTAAAAAAATAATATCTAGTAAACTTCCTAAATAGTAATGGGAAGTTGGTAAGCTCCCTATGCATTTGACTGTTTCCAGAGCAAATGTAGGAATGCTACCACAGATGTAAGGGACAATAATTTACCACCCGCTCTTTCTTACTAAACGCATACACTGGTGTGGTATATTTGCGATCAATTTCACAGAGTGTATTTTTATGATTTTCTACACCCCGTTAAGCTTTGTTTGTATGTGGCAGAGGAATATCCAGGAAGTATAACGACAGCAGGGCTTCAGAAAATTTGGAAGTAATTGTGAATGGACTGCATAGCAGCATTCTGCATGGGGCGCCAATTTCCTCTCCCAGTGTCTCATAAATTCGTGTTTCACGATTTGGATGAGCGACTGTGTGAAGCTATGTCGGTCCGTTTACCTACGAAATTTGGTTCTTCAGAGACAATAATTTGCGGCACTTTTGAAAAGATTGTCCTTTTTAATTAAATGCTCACCTGATCCAAGTTAATGTCTTTATTTATCGCGAGTGACTGGTATAGTCTATTATATGTTGAAACCAACTTTTGAAAAGTCGCCTTGTATATAACGTGTTTTTTCCTAAATAAGTCATGTACCTTAAGTGTTTTATATAAATCTGTTAACATAAAAGCAAATTACTTCTGGCTATTATCGAACCTTTACTTGTAATTTACTTATACAATAAAATTATTTCATTTATCATTAACATGAATGTTAAGAGATGAAACAGGTGCGTTGATAATGACCAGTAAGAAATAGCTCTAATGCAAAATATTACTTCACTGAGTGCGCACGAATGCGGTGCGTATGCGGTAGTCCTTTTGATGTAATTTTGTAGACTCGGTTAAAGTTACTACTACTCAGTTTGGGAATATCAATGTTAAAAGTTTGGCAACCGAATAATTTTCACCACTAGGTAAGCGCTAGTGTCGCATGTGTACCAGATTTTCTTTTTTTTTTTTTCTATTAAAAAAAGAATAATTAAAATAATCATAAATCAAATATAAATTAACTTCTTGACTACGTAAAATATTTTCCGTTTATTATTCGCGTAGTTTAAAACTTTAATTGAATGTAACTTTTTTGAACACTGTGCGCCTAGTGGCGGAAATTTTCCTTATGCTAAACTCTCCCGTAAGAAATAACGTTTTAGTTCCCAACCTGAGTACAATAAGCCTTAATCGGTTAAACTTTGTTTGCACGAGGCGTAGGAACATCCTGCAAGTAGAACCTTAGCAGGTCTTGAGAAGGAAACGGAAGTAACCGCGAGTGGGATATAATCTTACCACTGGTCGTTCAGCTAGGTCGGCGGTCGACAAGGGGATGAGAATTGCCATCAGCTTATCCGCAGGCGTTCACTGCCGGGGTGAAACTATTTGCTCCCGCGAGTGCTTTTTCCACATTAACCACCATCTGAACAAAAAAATATATACATCCCGCAAAGGGGCCATCGCGATTTCACCAAACCAGTCACTACCCCATCCCCACCCCTTCCCGACACACCTCCCCTCCTCTTATTCTCACTGCGTCGCTTCTCGGGTTTAATTCCCACCCATAAACACAGAAGCAAACATCCCTGACCATTAGAGGCAAAGGGCGCTATTTCACAAATATGGAACTTTACTTGCAGGTGTGATCTTTGCCTCGATGCCATTATGGCCCATATAGGCTGTTCACTGGTAAACTGGGCACTTTTGAAGCCCCAGTTATTTGTTCCTCCCAGACATTTTTTATCCTTTAATCGCCTTTTTAAATATTTTTGACACTTACGTAATAAACATAGTGTGCATGTTTCTCCACACTCGGAATTTAACGCCAATGCAAAAGTTAAATAAATAAATATAATATATATATATATATATATATATATATATATATATATATATATATATATAGACTATTATTCCAAATGAGAGGGCTTTCAAAACGTGCTCACTTTACCGTGAATAGCCTATGATGCATTTTTCTACCTACTAAATTGCGTATCATTCCGTGTAGGAGACAAGAGTTTTGCACCCCGGAACAGAGCGCGGAAAAAAATGTGGAAAGTACAATAAGATAATGACGATGACGATGACACCTGATGACGATGACACCTGATTGTTGCAAGGACAGATCCCATCAAGTTGTATTTCAAAACACTTTAGCTAGGATCCATTTTTGGGATTGGGTTATTTTTAATTGGGTTAAGATATTCATGAGCATCTGAAATGAAAAAAAAAAAAAAAAAAAAGAAAAGAACGCGACAAACACATTCGTGTTACACAAATCACATTTATTTACATACTCTGTACTACTATAACCAATACGTACATCTTTAAGATAAACTCTCTGTAATACTAAGGTAAAATAAGACAATTTTAAAAAGTAATTTTTTTCCCCCGTTCTGCGGTATTCTAATAAAACAAACAGAATACAACAAAGCATAGCAGCCATCGCACCTATATATATATATATATATATATATATATATATATATATATATATATATAATCAAGTAGCATTCTGCTCGCGTATTCGCTATTACAGATACAGCGCAGAGACATCCAGAGACGTCTGACGGATGTCCCTCTTCGACATTCAGGATATCGTCGGACATCCTAGATTAGAAAAGTTACATTTAAAAGAATACCAAAAGGTATCCAAATGTCCACCCAATATACAAAAAGTGATATAGATATTTTGTATTTCCTATATACATATTGGTGGTTTTGTAATATCGAACGGATATCCAATAAGTGGTACAAACTGGTATCTACTACTGGATATCCAAAGGATATACTTTAGAGCTACACTGTAGCTACACTTAGGTGGCTTTTAGATACTGTGTATATAATTAGGATATCCTGTGCTATGTGGGTAATTTCCTTTACCAAAGGGCTTTAGTACACCACTCACCTCGGCTTACCAGTTGCTAGGCATAGGAAGTTCAGGTATTGTGGTCTCCCCTTTGATTTTTCAAATGTTTTTCAGAAACTATATTAAATATTTTACATTCGTCTATGGCATATTACAGCGTTATATGTCGCTATACGCTAAACACATGACCAACACCTTCAATTAAATATTTGTGCTTGATATCGTGATATTCGTAGAAGTCTGCAAAGGTCCACTTTACCCGCACTGTTCGGGTAAAGTGAAATCTTTTCGCATTCGAAATTATTAAAAAGCGTAAATCAAATCTATGGTATGTGTACAGTTGCTACATGTTTTGGACACATTACAGATATAACGCGATAAAAGAGAATGTTCCACTTAATTAATATTAAGACGCACTATACTGATTCTCTATAAATATGCGTAAAATAGAGACTGGTTACGATTTGCAAATATCACATACAAAGACCAAAATCTAAATATCAGCATATTTTTCGTGACACCAGTCTAAACACTCTAAAAGCTGAACACATTTTCCTCCATATTTTTCATCCGAAAATTTCTCACAGCAGCAGATACACACAGCATCAGTTTCATAAATCCTGCGATGTTCAACACATCTCTTTTTGTTCCTAGTCTTCTTAGATGCTTCAGTCGTTCACTTTCTGTACTCGTGAATAGGTTATAGATCACAGTCATAACAAATTAACTATAACTAACGAAAATTTAAGTAATGTAAATCACGGCGCAATTGGCTGGTACACTTTAGCCGACCCACGACATTGTTTTTTCGAATGGTGTACACTAAACCACTTACATACGACGAATTTGAAACCCCTGCCATAAACATACACACACCTGTATCATTACTTCAAAATTTGTTATCTTTCATTATTTTAACACCTTTAACAATCGTACTTACCTGCAAAATATTTGAATTCTGGACATCGATTCAGGCGCACCCCTCTGGGCGTCCAAGTAACTAATGTATTGTGACCGAGTACTTCATGTTACTCCTACTAGGTTGCAGCACCTACTCTCAATCTCACAGCATGGGTCCACTTTAACCGAAGGGTACACAATACCCGAACTTCCATTAAGCTTATTATGGAGCAGGTCACATAGAGCTGCCCGCTGTGCAACTGTCTAAACAACAAGCCAGGGAGGAGCCAACAGGCATGTTTGTAGAACATAAAAGTAAAACACCGGGTCAGAATATGTGGATCCAGCCAACCTAAAGACATTCCAGGGTAATTAAAACAAAGGGTCCGAGACATGGTGAGTTCCTTTCAATCATGCCCATTCTCTAAATCTATCTGAACATTCCCTATCGTCCTCTCCATTCGTCTGGCCGTTTTCCATGTAAATTCAGTGAATTTTATAAGCTTTAATGTTCCAGTAAATGCCTTATCTAAACCTCAATTAGTTCTTCTCTTTTAGCTTCAACTACTGCCTAATCCTATCCATCTATGACCTAACAGTTTATGAGCTAGCTAAGTTCATAACACCACCACGTGACAAGCAATCCTTCGTATAATTTCCCCTTGGGCGACTGTCCTTGGACCTCGCTTGGGGGCGTGTTTGTGTAGTGGTTAGACTACTCGCCTCCCACCTTTGTTGAACAGGGTTCGCTTCCCGGCGGGTTCACCCCCCGGATTTTCTCATGCGGGAATCGTGCCGGACGATGCCGCTGGTCGGCGGGTTTTCTCGGGGATCTTCCGTTTCCCCCGCCCTTGCATTCCGGTGCTGCTCCACACTCACCTCGCTTCACTCTCATCGGCTCCCAAGACCTCTATGTTAAGAGCCACCCAAATCTCTTCACTCACTCACTTATAGTCATAACGAAACCGACCTTGAGGGGGGAACTGTAATGTTAAGATTTTCCGTATATTAATAGAAATTTTTACGTAAATGCACAGTAAATATACGGAAACGCAATCTGTAATGACGAAAAACGGAGTTATGCGCGTAAATACAGAATACGGAAAATTTTCGTATTTTCTATAACTTAGGGTCTCGGGCACGAACAATGCCGAGTCTACACGAAACTTTCTTCGCCACTGTAACCAGGAAATTATCGTTTCTGCGGCAGTTAAGGTTATCCGTATCAGTAAGACCTGTTCTTTCAAACATTAAAAAGGAGCAACAGGCGTATGTAACACTTAGTCAAAATTAAAATACACCAATTTTAACAGAAACTGAGAGAGTTACTTATGTGACTAAAATATAAATACGAAAGTTATACCAAAATTACCATGTAAGAGCATTGCAGGAAAGTGGTTTGAATCGTGACATTGCAACTTTTTGACTCGAGTTCACATCTTGTTTACGTATACATTTTTTGTTTAACTTTTTTAAATATCTTTTTTATTCGCAGTAGAACACCGACATACTAAAAATCAAGCAAAAAATATATATATTAAAAATTATATGAACTAGAAGTCCGGAAAACTAACTAGCGAATTAACGGAGAGGTTCCGTGAATTTTACGGAACGACCGTTTTTGAAAATCAATGTGTCCGTAATTTTACGGTGTGTCTACGGACACCTGTGGATAAAATTTTACCAGCACTTTTCCGTAAAATGAAGGAAATGTTTTTTTTTACAGTTTGCAGTATCGCAAATCCGAAAAGGTACTCGGATGGAATGAGTGATGCACACAGTGTCGAAGCTTATTCTCCCCGTACACATTCGCTAAATACTGCGGTCTCATTTACATAGTTTTGCCGAAACTTCACTTGAAGCCTGATGTTATAGCAGAGTTTTAGCAGTAAAATTAATGGCGAACCAACCTTTTGGAAAATCTCGTGCTGTTGTTGACCAGGTGGGTAAATGCTATTGATATATCACTTCCCATCTAATATTACATGCGATTCATTAACCCCAGGATAAAATTATATTTATACATATTTATGTAATTTCCCAAGGAAATAACATAGTGCAATGCATTTCGCTAACCACGCAATTTACGACTACGAGATACTTAATTACAGAACCTCCTCAGTTCTGTAATTTTGTCTGCAGCTTTAAGGGAAATGAAACTTTTTTTTTTTAACAATAAGAAACGGGTTTCCTTTGTATTAATAATTGTATTGTTTCATTAGTTTTTGTGAATTATGCTGGTTGAAATGAGTTAAAAAGTTTTGTCGACGAATACTTAGTAGAATACCGTTTTTCATCTTTGCTTCAAAAGTTGGTTATGTAAACATCAAAAAAATATTTTTCGAACGCTTAGAAATTTATATCATAAATTTCCCCATTTCCCCCTTATTTTGAAATTATTTCTTAAGTGTTTATGTTGCTAACTTTTTTTTAGTGAAAGTCATAACGATATCTTATTCGGATAATGAGCTATTAATGTGTCTTAATAATTCTATACGTTCTTAACTATAGGTTGTTCAAGGTAAGGTAAGCATTTTTGAGGCCCTGGTTATTTATTTTTTTCATTTAATTTTATCCCTCCGCCACTTTTTAAAATAAAAATCGTAGTATGAGTAATAAACACAGTTTACCACACGCTTCAACGAACTCGAAAAATTACGTATAATGTTACAATGAAATATATCAAACTTATTGGTTATTATTCCACACGAGGAAGCATAAAAATGTGCTCACTTTTCGCGAATTGCCTTTATAGAAGAGCTTCTGATAAAAGTTTTATTTTATTGATTTCAATTCAATAACTGGAGAGGTGTTTCGTTTATACAAATTTTATCATAGGAAGAAGTTAAAAATGTTATGAAATGAGAAACGACACGGATATTCCGTGTCGGCTGTTCCAAAATATAAAATAAATTTTAATCCCTCCAGAGCCACTTTAATTTACGGTTTCAGGTGTTGCAAACAAAGAGAATTATGACGCTTGCTGTACTTCAGTTGACGTTGCACTTGTTTCGTTGTCATAGCCAGTGGGCTGTAGGCTATATGTTCGGCTACAGTTATATGAGCCTATTAGAGCCTGGACTAGTAAGACGGTTTGCGAATCATTTACCAAAAGGTAAGATCATTGGTCACTGAGTTTCGCAGTGTGCCGTAGAGACCAAAAATCACGTGCACGTGCATATGTACACAAATGTGTACACTAGATCTGAATGGGTTAAACTCCTGCACTCCCTGTCCGAGACTGGAATTTAAATCCGTACAGGTGCTTTTCCCTTGGTACTTTTGCTTAAGTCGCCGGTAGGTGACTTACGTTTACTTCTGAGATGTGGCGTCATTTATCAGTCCCAACCCGGCTACTCCAGACGACGATCACTACAGACTGGCCACAGATGACCAGACGATCTATGACGACGATCTATGGACCCCGGCACGAGGTGTGAGCGCCGTTATAAAACATGTCCGCGACCGAGTGTCTGAAGTCGCGGGGCTCAGCAGAACTTAGCGCATGGGATACTTCCGCCTGGTTCCAGCTGCACCCGAGTAGCCGGTAGCTCATTGTTACCGCGAGCAGCCAAATAACTCCCTCGTGCCGCCGAGGCCAGCCAGCCAATAGCAACGCTCTGCTCTGGATTCCAAACATCCCCGGCTGATCGCCGAGGCAGGGGCCATTACGACAGCGCGGCGACCCACAATGTGAACACGCCGCTCTAAAGGCTGTTCACAACAAAGTTAGCACTTTTGAAATCAAACTCAGGGAAATGTCACTGCTCCTACTTGCATTTATCGGTCGCACAGAGTGACATGCGCACAGTAAAGTTGGTAACAGTGGATGGAAAGTAGTTCCGCGACCCAACGTCGAATTAAAAGTGTCAGGTAAACATATCTGCTAACGTAAATTATATATTTAACGTTCTGTTTTTTTACTGCATCTAAATGTAAGAATTGGCAGATTTGTAAAGTATTTACTTTCCTAATAGTTTTATAGCTTCACTTGACCGAAACCTGAATAAAGTGACGAGGTCCATGGCAGGTTAAGTTTACATAAGGCAGAACAATACACAACGTGCATACAATTAGACCTTCAGCAGGATTTTCAAAAGTGCTCATTTGAACGTGAACAGCCTATACAAGAAGCTTCCCTGCTTGGGGTCAGCGAACCGAATGTCCACTTGAGGGCTCGTTCTTCGGCAGTCAACCTGTCCGAGATGTTGAGATTAAATCCCCAATCGTCCGATTCTAACATTAATATATTTTAGGTCCTAAATTCATTTCGCAACATTATGAATCTTCCCAATCCACTGCCTTTCGATCAAGAACCTGATTAGCATATGCGAATAAAGGGGAGTAAAGAATAAGTCTGTCAAACTCAGTGATGATCAAACGGAAAATTACTGTTTTGCAGACAAACGTTATTGCAGATCTATGTCACCACAGAAATCCCAGAGGTTATGACATATATTATACATTTTTAAAACATGCACATTATTTTTTTTTTTCCCCCAACGAGGAGTTCGGTGAGATTTTTACAACTAAACATGACAAACGTAACAGGACGAATAACCTAAGGAACAAGCGACGGAAGACCGTATAAACAGATAAGTACACGGAAAAGAATAATGGGCGGCACAGCGAAGAAAGTACAAACTAACACTAACGCGAAGACAGAGATATATCTGTAAACGACAGTGCCTGTGAAACAAAGTTTGTGGTCTGACGAAGACGGACTGAGGCATGCTGGTGTCTCCAGCTTACACAACATTTGACCAGACTAGAGCCCCAAGTTGGGGTCCTTTGACACGTTCTTGATCGTCTTGAGACCCTCGCAGTCAGATCTACTTGTGATCCTACCCAGGTGTTGTCCTCGCCTCTATAGGCCGTTCACGGTAAAATGTGAATTTTTGAAAGCCCTGATTAAGATCTAATTGTATACACGTTGTGTATTCTCCGCCTTATGTAAAATTGGCATTGTCATAGGCGTCCCCACTTTATCCATGCGTCGGTCAAATGAAACTGTGAAATTATTAAGAAAGTAAATACTTTACCATTCGGTAAATTTTTTCACTTCAATGAATTATAAAACAAATAAAACAAATAGAAAATTAAATAAATAATTTTAAGTTATCACAAATGGTCACCTAACACTTTTTATTCGACGTTGAGATATGGAACTACTTTCTATCCATCGTTACCAACTTTACTGGGCATATATCACTCAGTGCGACCACTAAAATATATGCATGCAGGGTCAGTGACATTTTTCTACGGTTCACTTCTAAAGTGCTCGCTTTATCGCGAACAGCCATTACTATGGTTCACTCACTGTTACTTATAACTTTTCTGAAGGCTTGCTAAACTTTGCTTGCAGGGTATTATACCGCCTGACTAGCTTTTCAACTGCGTTACAGTGTGTTTGAATTCCTGATTCTTTCACTAAACTAATAAACGTGCCTACAGTATCAGTATGCCTTACTACGAAGAGACACCACACCCCAGACGATAAAGAAATGTTACTTTAAAGTTACAGGGACCGTGGTGGCTGAGCGGTTAGCCTGCTTGTTCTCCCGCCACGGCCAACCGTGTTAAATCCCCGGTTGGGTCGCTCCCGGATTTTTGCATGTGGAAATCGTGCCGGACGATTCCTCTGGTATCCAGATTTTCTCGGGGATCTCCCGTTTCCCCAGCCCTTTCATTCCGGTGCTGCTCCATTGTCACCTCAATCACCCTCATCGACTCTTAATACCTCGCTGTTAAGAGCCATCCGAATCTATTCACTTCACTTCACTTTAAAGTTACCACTCATGTTGTAAATATTATTTTAAAGCCCTCCAATATAGTTAAAAATGGCATTTCCAGACTGCTGTATCTTAAAACATACTAACTGGACACGAGTCAAACTACGATAGGATCCACTATTGAACTTGCTACAAACTTTTCATCAAGAAAATGACAGGGCGAAGGCTGTAAGTCCCACAAAGGTACACTCAGCAGTACGAGAACATTGCAAACCAGTTCACAGACCTGCGCGTAGAGGCGATGGCGCTCTTGTAGCGCATGCCAGTGTAACCCTTATAGCTACCGTGCTTTCCAACCCAAAAAAAGAAAGGGAGAAAATCGTAGCAGGCAGGCGGGCACCTTAACCGAGTGTAAAAATTGCACCAAAGAGATAACGCGCCACATTTGTGCACACTCAGTGTAATGATATTTTGCATGACAACTATTTCTCACTTCGCATTACTAATGCACATATTTTGTCTCTGTTTTTACTCATCTTAATTGTATCTGAAGTACAAAAATTTATAAATAAAAAATTACTTAAAGTTCAATTTAACCCAAAATAAGGCACATTTGTCTAAACACAAGTATAAAACACTGGTGACATTTTTAGGGAGCAACCAAACACTTCATACATGGGGTGATTTTTCAAAGGTTTGTTTCGAAAAAAGAGTGGAAAAACCGCGAATAGACAATAAAGGTTGTTCGCGGTTAATCGAGCACTTTTGAAGCCAACCTTGGAAAAATGTTACTGTCCCTAAATGCATAACGCACAACTGGATGGCATGCGCTCTGTTACGTTGGTAATAACGGAGCGAAAGTAGTCCCGTGTCGCGACGTATAATTGAAATTGGCAGGAAAACACTTGTGAATATTGCGTTATAATTTAATTTAATGTAGTTTAATAATTAGAAAGTTTGTAAAATATTTACATTTCTAATAATTTCACGATTTACCTTGATCGAAGCACAAAAAAGTGATCGCTCCCATGGCAACGTTAATTTTACATACGGTGGAAGAGTACACTAAGTGCATGCAAGTATATTTTAAGCAGGGCTTTCAAAAGTGCTCATTTTACAATGAATCTCACTAGATATGTCACTAGCAATTAGTTATTTATTGTAGCTGGTTGCGATTTTAATTGAACATGTTTTAAAATATATTTTTAATAATACCCTTGCGCATATAAACGTACAATATGTTAATATAAACACTGATTCTAGAACTAAAAGAAAGTTGACAGCATATTAGAAAAGTAATTCTGTCTCTTAACGTCTTAGTAAAAACGAACTATTTTAGACAGTGTTCCCTGTAATATATTCATATTAGTTTCTTTTTGTGTTATAAACATTAGCGCAGTAACTTCCATAACAAGAAAATATATGCCTATATCTTACTATCTCACATAGACTTTGATCGGCGCACGAGGTCTTGATATTACGTTCACGGAAAAATTAATTTTACATATGTTCAGAAGATCAACAGTGAGAAAAATGAAAAAATTAAACAGGTATTTTAGGTGTGTTCGCTTAATTAGCAATGCACCGACTACACTCAACACCGATTATGACACACAAGTGTTGCCAGGAAAATTTAGTAACTAAAATGATGAAATTTCCTCCGCTGATTACATCCGGCATGGAATTTAAGATACTGTATTTATCCAAACTTATTTGACCTATTACACAACTTGATGACTTTAATAATTACATCCCGAATAAAGTGACATCATACCTACGACACCAGCAGTTACGACCGAAATTAAAATTAAACTGAACTTATAGCAATTATTTTAAAATACTGTAAATTTGATGTAGAAATATAGCGGACGTTGCCTCTGGCCTTGTATGTTTCGCCAAACATCACCTCCCGCATTTTATTAAAGCTGCTTTTGCGACAAATTAAAAGTTTTTCTTACGCTGAGTATTCTGCGAGACACAGAAACACAGATTTCCGACAAAGAAACGGCCGGGAAGGAAAATATTTATTTTCCTGGAATTAAATCATCTTCTTCTCTACATTTTGTTTTTTAAAGGTAGTTATATTTTAATCTTATTTCGGAGAGGTATTTTTATTTTCCTGTAAAAAATTCTCTTACCAGAACTGCAGCTCTCTCTCTCTCTCTCTCTCTCTCTCTCTCTCTCTCTTCTCTCTCTCTCTCTCTCTCTCCTCTCTCTCTCTCTCTCTCTCTCTCTCTCTATATATATATATATATATATATATATATATATTATATATATATATATATACCAGCATGCTACTGCACTATTTTCAACAGAACAGATCAACAGATCAAATACATTAAAAATATTTAGAAATGTGAAAAGTTATACTTTTATAAATCAAACTACAATTTTGTGCCATCCCTCTTTGAATTGGCGTGAATTTTTAAACTTATCGGAACAAAATATTTGTGAAAGCAAAGGCAGTGTGTCTATGACGTTTCCCAGCTTGAAAATATGCTCTCTCTCATTCTCCATGCTCTCACTGATGCACCCTCTGGGACTGTAAGAAATTCTGCTAAATATAACATTCCCCACTCTTCCCATTCCTTGAATATAGGCTTATTTACAGTGTGTTCTCTAATATCAACTTATTTTGGTGTCACGTATTTTCTTGTGGACTAAAACTTAACTAACATTACGTACAAAGTAGCGTATTCCATAGCATATGCTCTCACTAACTTAACGAAACCTGAACATCAAAACGTTGTAATTATTTGCGTTCCATATCATACGTATCATTATTGGTATTATACAATTTACAATCGTAATGATTACGTTAGGTAAATTAAATATTTATAAAACTTCTGGACACACAAAAATATACATTTGATTATTCGAGAATAGACTGCAAACAACATGGCTGTCAAAAAGTGTGCGAGAGTGATCAGCAAATTTACATGGCCGTTCCCTCGCGCTCTCTGCTTCGAGTTGGGACAGCAGAGAGGGCTCTGTATGACGTCACGAGTGGTCGGGAGAGTACTCTCTTGGAGAATTGAAAAAAAACGGCCTAGTTTTCAAGGGTTGACAGCCATTTTTTGGGGACCACGCTCGATGATTTGTAGGTTAGGTCGATGTCACTTGTCTATGGGTGCACTTAAACACATGTTGTTAATAGTGGTGCCTTTGTTTAGCGGAAAAATCCGTTCTTGGCCAAATCGGACAGTGTGACAAACATCTCAGACCAGTAAGAAGATTTTAACTTCTTTATTTATATTTACATTGCCATGCATAACTTCACGTAAACTTAGACAACTTTGGAATAAGAAATAAAAATCAAGGTAAAAGTGTGTATGTATATGTGTATGTATATACACACATATATATTGGCAGCAACCACGCCGCTTAATTCCATGCTACCGAGGGGGAGTGACAGTGACATACAGGGTACTCGGAAATTCTTCTTACAAACTTCTAGGACTTTCAAACCCACTTCCACTGAGGGAAAGGCCCGATTGAACTCCATTGGAGTATTTCTTGTGAGGTCGTATGAAGAGAGAGAGTATGGTGTACGAGACTCCTGTAGAGACAGAGGAAGATCTGCTGTGCACGAGTTATGGTAGCTGCACAACAGATCGACGGGACACCAGGTGTGGTGGAGCGAGTGTACCGGGACATGATTCGTAGGTACGATGTGTGCAACGATGTTGTTGGTCGCCACATCGAGCCTCTGTTTCTAATGGATCTGTACCGTGCGCTACACATCCTTTACAGAAGACAGAAACCGATTTCTGCGTTTAACTGTAGACAAGAGTGTTACTGTGATAAATAAGTACGTTCCTTTATTGCTGCCTTGGCATTGTCACTTAATGAATTTGATTGCCAATTAAATTACGCACGCAGAAGTGGTCACGTGGAACGCCTCGATTTAAATGGTTGTAGCACGGTAACAGTACGTTTCCAAACATGGGTTCCTATTCAGAAGATCGTCTACTCAGTCCCCTCTACAAGTCATAGAAGTTTGTAAGGGGATTTTCCGAGCATCCTGTATATTATCACTATGAACTTAACTGCAAAGAATCGACAACGGGCAGAATACTTGCAAATACTTTAAGAATAAAGAAACAAATTATAGTTTTTCTGCGCGTACACTTGACTTGAAACGAATAAAAACCCTAAGATACTTCGATGCTTAGCTTTAAAATAAGACATAAGCTTCACTTTAGGTTTCTTAAGGTTATTCTACTCTAACTGAAGAAATTTGACGTATCTGCCTCGCATTTATTTAGTTCCACGTGAGGAAGAAATGCTAATATTCTATAAACAACTGGTTTCGGCCTGTTTTATGACGTCGCTGAATACTGCACAGGTTGTCTGCTTCTTAGCATTCACGTTGGCAAAACCGACACAAAACTTGACGTCTTTACGAATCAACAACAAATAGGGCCAATTCGACTTTCCGAAAATCAAGCGTAGCCACTCCCGCGAACATACTGTAGAATTCAGTGAGAAGGAAGACACGAAAATAAAAAACAGATCAGCACATTTTCGACTGTATTAAAACACCGCAAATCACAACGATGGTCTTGCACGTATATATTAAAGTCGGAAAGTGAAATTCGTGCAGATATAACGCTAAAAACAAATTATTAATACACCAATGACCGTAATGAGAGAGTAACAAGTTCCGAATCGCCCAGAAAACTAAATACGACACTGAATCTGTTGAAAACTACCTTCTAAAAGTACAGCAATTCCTTCTAGATAACTATAACATTTGTGTGTGCGATTGCGGCAACACTCAACCAATCAAAAGCCATTGTTTTCATTTAGGAACGATCTAAGGGCCTTGTTTAAATCAATTATTGTCCATAAAATTCAAAATAATTTTAATATGTTATAATTTCGGCATGTAAATTATTACTTACTATTTTACCTTACGTGAAACGTATGTAATATAGCGCATTTTTAATCGAATTATTTTGAACTCGAATGTATTATTCTTTTTACTTTCTTCTCTCTCGTACAACTGAGTGAATCAATAGCTGGAATCAGTGGTCAGTAAAATTGTTGAGCCCTCCAAAACAAATCTTTTTCTTTTAAAAAAATATAAACACGTGTGATAATATGGACGTAGTTCCGTGTCGCTTTTGTAAAATTAAGATTTTGGATATTATCTTTGTTAATTTTGTGGAAACTCTAGTAAATAAACACAAATTTGAACCTTTATACGTTTATAGATATCCATTATCCAGATTGACAAAAAAAATGTCGCAGTCAGGATTTTATTTTGCATGGAACATGTGTTTCTTTTTCATGTATTCCATGGAAAGCGATTTCTTATAGAAAAGGACAGTTTTTTTAGGACCGTGGTGGTTACAAAATATAATTATATTTTCCTTTTAGTATTCCTAATTTCCTCTTATTTTATAGTGCTATTACTAGAGCCACGAGTATTTCGCGGATTGAGTTGGCAGCAAGCTAGGCTGGATGGCCCTCTATACACTCGAGACATTATCGTTTGCTTATTGGTTGCTGTGATTAAGTGAGGCCTCTGTACAGGACTGTTCAACACTCGCTCACACTACTGCTTCCTGCTTATTGCTGGCTGGCAGTTAAACGGGGAGTCGCTAAAGAACTGTCGTTCAGTCACAACAGTAGGAAAGAAGAACGAGTGTTTGTAGTCTACCTCGCCTCCGAATGGATTCGCGAAATACTCGTGGCTCTAGCTATAACATTAAAGTGTATTCGGATCGTGAGGTGCCCGATAAAAATCTTGGAATATCATGAATATCTGTGCCGATATGATATGTAAGTTGAGTTGAATTTGATATTTAAAACGTTTTACATTCATTATACAGGAGTTAAGCCGGTACATTAAAAAAAAAACAGAATAATTAAAATATTATTGTGAAAATGTGTCTGGTCTGCCGGTATGCCATTTGTATGAGTATCATTAGTAGAGATAATGGAAAATCGCGAAGATTTTTTGAGCCAAGATATCTTTGGTAACACCCTAGCTTGTTTATTATTTTATGATTGGATGAACAAGGTTTCGACTGGGTTAAGATGTTTGCAGACCAATCACGAACGCTCTACTTTATAGTGTCAGATACCTCATTGACCAGTGAAATGGGGTATTAGCTTCGTACATGTATGTCAGTCAATCAGCCAATTCGCGTTGTTATTCGGAATCAGGCTAAACTTGACAGTACTGTCTGCACTGGAGCCGGCGTCGTTTCTCCATTGGTTGCTGCATGGAAGTGAGCTGCACGTGATTGGGGCACAAAACTGTGAAGTATTAATTTATTGGCGCAGAGTTACACAGGGTGTGTCACATGAAGTATAGACCAATGACAAACGTATTGAGAAGATACGCATGTGTCGAGTTTAACGTGTCCCAAAATAATGACGCGAATGTTGAACTTCTCTATTTATCACAGTGTCGTATCCAAGCAACACTAATTTAAAACCCATGCTCTGAGGGCAACTTGAACTGGAAACCTCTGTCGCCGGTTGTAAATTCAGCATGCTACAAGGATCCCGCGGAGAGGTTAGGCGTACGGAAAATTCACTCGCAGTAAATTTTGCCGGTCTTCCAAGTGAAGGAGATGGGATCCCGGGAGTAGGCGGCGTGTGAAAGAAGGGCACAGTTGAGCAGGTGCAGAAGAGGGTGGAAGAGAGTGCGAGGTCGCCGCGAGAAGAGTGCTCTCGTGCCACCTTGGGGCGAGAGGCTTGGCGGTAATCGAATATCCGTCGACGAGTCGACCGCCCTGCCCCGCGCACGCGGAAAACGGCGAATCCGATCACTAGTTAACATTCGACACGGCATCGCGCGAAGCACTAATCGAATTCGCGGGGACGGTTGGGGGGGGGGGGAAGGGGAAATCGATACCTATGAATACATAATACGATCATACAGATGGAAATTTGTCGGCGGCCTGCGCGCGGAGAAATTAGATCGCCTGAGGTCGCGATATACAGTATCAGTTCTCGCCACAGCTGAAGCTATATAATAATACCCTCTCTCACCTGCACCCGCTAGAAAATAAATCCTCGTCTTAATATTGTATTGTTACAATTTCTCTCTCTAGAAATTAAGTGTGCTATACCAAGTTCGTTGAGGGATGGAGGTCTTTATCAAATGAAATAATTAATTATAATTTCCTTATTTTATTTACAAACTACAGTGAAATTCTCTGAACTCAAATTCTCACAATAAATTGAAATCATTTGCTGTTCACAATTGACAGCAATTAATAAAATGTATAATTACGACAAAGAAATCAATGAAATTCAATAATCAAAGATCAGTCCCTATAGACAGTGTATGAACCTATTCAATTATTTTATAACTTATGCGTCCATATTTGACAGTTCGAATATTTACAATAAAATCAGTATTACACTTCCATTCAGTCCCACCTCAGTCCATGTCCCGCCAGTCGCAATGTTCTAGAGTCCTCCAAGCGCCCTCACGCACAGTAGGCTTCACTCGTTGGTTTCACACCCTCTTGTCCATTCGAGCCACGAACACCTCACTCGTAGTCGTCGTCCACACTTCACTTCACTCGCGCACACTCGGCCAGACGGCCTCCATCAAAGACTGCCAACCGCTGGGTTGCGGCAGTTTATATAGTCTCTTAGGCCGCCATCTAGAATCTTCCCCAACTCTCGTGATGCGTCGCGGAGGGCTGAGGCACCAGCCAGTTTCACCAGAACTATCTTACGTCGTTGCTAAACGTATCGGAAACTCTAGCAGGGGAGGGGAGGTCTGTGACGCCAACAAGTCTCGCTGCTGTCAGCATTCACGGGATTCCCAGAAGGGGGGAATCAGGAGACCGCGAGCGCATCGTTCCAGGTAGAGGGGAGGGCGAGGTGGGTCTCCGATTACGGTGCGCGGCAATTGAGTCGGTGCCAGCTGCAGCACGTAACACTATGAGATCTTTAGTGCGTTATGTCACTCATGTTTAAAGCTGGACAAATAAGTAACTTACTACGACAGAAATAAAACCTTTGAGGAGCATGCACGTATATACACGTAGCCACGTTTATATGGAAATTCCTTTGCTCTTCAAGACAAAACGCACACTTTTGTAGTTTTGCTGTTTCGCTGAATTATATCGGAATACAAGTAATAAATTACAAAAAGTCAACATTTCAGTTCATAAAATTAAAACTGTTCTTTTTAATCTTCTCTCCAATGAACACGATGCATTTTACCATAACATTCATGTGCGTTTAATGTTGTTTTAATTTCCCGGGAAAACAATCAAACGTAGTTATATCTGTTGGCGTATCTTCAAACTACATCCTTCGACAATGGCTGCTGATCTCGGATCGAGATTTCGAACAGCCTATTTCGGCGGTTCGAAATGAACTTCATCTCGATCTCCAGTCCAGCTCTGAACTCGAATGGTGCAGCAGTTTTTCTGTGTCGATCTCGGATCGAGTTTCTAATCACAATGGTGCAACCGGGGCATAAGCCGAACACTCCCACGAGAAATGTCGTTTACTTCACAACATGGGTAGAACAAGCCGTAGCCCGGGCGCCGTTAGTACACGGCTGCGTGCAGATCACGTCGCGCCTGCATTATGCAAACACGCCCGCGGGTAATTGCGCCCAGACGCCGCGGCGACGACAAACGCAAGTTGCGGGTCCGTGACCAAGTCTTTACGGGACACACTCTCCTTCGCCGTTTGCCGTCGAGGAGAAATTAATTCTAAATAACACGTCTGCGCGCCACGTGTTTAACAGCGATTTAGCTGGGTTACTTCGCTGTTACTGCCAACTAGTCTGAAGCCCTGCATAAGTTTTACTCCCAGCATATTCCTCCGCCTCATGCAAACAAAGCTTAACCGAGTGTTGGAAATTACTCCAGAGGGACAACACACTCCAATCGTGCTCGCTCAGTGAAATAATATTTTGTATAAGAACTATTTCTACTAGGTATTAACAAACACACCTGTATTCTCCCTGTTTTAATTCATATACTTTACAAATTAATTTATATTACTTGTAGATAACATAATTAAAAATTCGATGTACTAACAAAGGTATTTTTTATGTTAACAAGTATAAAACACGTGTCATACATGACATATTTAGTCTATTCACGATTTATTAACAGTTTGTTTATCAAACCTTTGAAAAAACACCCCATGTACTAAATGATTGGTTGCTTTCTTTATATGTCATATATTACAAACGTTTTGTACTTCTGTTTACATTAAACGTCGTTAGTTTTCGGTTAAATTAAACTTTTACTGAATTTTTTTCTATAAATTATTACAATTAATTTCTACCTAATGTGAATAAAGACAGAAATAAAATAAGAATGTTGGTAATGGCTAGTAATAAATACTTCTTGTGCAAAATATTATTACACTGGGCGCGCACGAATGCAATGCGGTGGCACTATGGTGATATTTTCTAACCTTCGTTTGCATGAGGCGGAGAAATATTCTGGAAGTAGAACGTTAGCAGGTCTCTAAAAAAGGTGGGAATAATCGTAAATGTATTATACACAGTTTCTTCAACGACTGTTTTATACTCAACCTTTGAACAAAAAACATTGTCACAGTAGCAAATATTTACCTTAATGATATTTTGAATTGTTATTTTAATGTTGGCGACGAATTAAGAAACGCAGTGTAATCGCAGTGGCTTGGTAAATAAATATTTTAATTTCGTTTTTTTTCTCATAACATATAGCAATTTAAAAAACTTAAATTAAATTAAATACACACAAAACATATAAAAATAAATACCGTACATTTTTTAGATGATACCTACACAAGGTAAATTTAATGATTTAGGACAAAAGTACATAGAAGTGTGTGTGTGTGTATATATATGTATATATATGTGTGTGTGTGTATATATATATATATATATATATATATATATATATATATATATATATAACATCCACATATCTATTTGGTTCAATAGTTTTGTTTATCACTAGGTTTTATTATTTAATTTTTGTTTTAGAACAGTATACTACGGTAGACGGTGGCAAATTTTCGTATTTTTAATACCCAGTAGTAACTTTAGTAACATATTTCGGTATCTAAAATTTTTCACTGTAAATTTCTCGTCGCATGAGAACTGTGAATGGTTAGCAGATAATAAAGAACTTAAGAGATAAACTTTTATAAAAATTCTTACCGCAACTGCAAATAGTAGGAATCTGTCTGAACTTCTTGTTACGAGCGATCCGCATCAGCAGGTGGCTATTGGCGTCTCGTTTTGTTTACACATATTGAAAAAGAAATTTATATTAATAGAACATTGATGTTTCTATCAGTGTCACAGATTCGTCTGATCAACCGGTGAGAGTGGAGTGGAAAGCTAATGACGACGAAGCGAGATGAGTATGGAGCAGCGTCGGAATGCAAGCGTGGGGGTAAACGGGAGATCCCCGAGAAAACCCGGTGACCAGCAGCGACGTCCGGCACGATTCACACGTGCGAAAATCAGGGGAGCAGGGAAGAACCCAGTTTGCCCAGGTGGGAGGTGAGTAGTCTAACCACTACACCACCACGGATGCTAGGAATTAGTGTACGGTAATGTTGAGTATGCCACCCAAATACAATTTTGAATACTTTGTTCCCGAGTTCCGTTACCGAAAAATTATTCAGAAAACGCCAATTAATGTATTTACGGTTTCAGAAAATGCACATTAGAGACGGTAAAGATATAATTAGACACCTGAAAAATTCACGAGTTCAATGACCTGCAGGCTATACTCTTGTAGTCATATCCTGCTTCCTTCCCATATAATGAGACGATCTCTGTCTGCCTGTCCGTCCCTCTTTAATACTTCTAAGTCCCTTGAATCTCAACAGAAGTTCTTCAAATTTTGCAGAGCGAATCCTCGGGGTCAAATACAAGTCGAGTTAGAATTTCAGCAAGATCATAATACGCAATCATTACCTTTTACCTTAAAAATTGATTTTTTTAATAATTTTTTTCCTATATGAAAGTTTTGTATTAATGCACAGAGATTATTGCATTGAGATATGAAGGTAATGCAATATCATGTTTGTTTACTTTGAGTGTCTCGCTTCAATGTTGAGTTAATTTCCAAGTGGGGCCACAGTGGCCAATTGGATATATATATATATATATATATATATATATATATATATATATCAAATAGGGCCCTAGTGGCTGAGTGGATACAGCGATTCCAAGAGGTGCCACAGTGGCCCAGTGTATAGAGCGATTCGAAGTGGGGCCGCATTGTCTTAGTGGATAGAACTATATAAAGTGAGACCGCGGTGGTCCAGTGGATAGATATCCTGAATTGAATCCACGAATTCTTCAGGTCTCGTCTCTAGATATAATTCAAAAAGTAGTCTCCAGACGAGAAATATTTCTTAAACAACCATTGCAGTGCTTCAGGAGCATTATGTGCCACCTGCGAAATCGCCATTTAAATCGATAGAAATTTTGCTATGGTTTTAGAAACAAAAGTAATGCATAGGGGCATGTGTTTTTCGCGAAAATATTTTAGGACAAGTTTTGTTCCAAATCACTGTAGTAGAAACCATTTTCCGTTATTGGATAATTTGAATTGTTGCGCGTCTTATCTGTCTACCTGCGAATCACGGACGGCCAGAATCGGTGGAACTTAATTCTGATTGGCTCGTACATATATCAGACAGTCTTCACACAAAAACAAGCAGCCAATAGTTAAAGGAAGACTGCAAGTGTATACATGGGATATTGAAGTCTAGCCTCCGCGTAAATATTTTCGCGGAACACAGGTGGCCCTGTAAATAATTAAATTTTATTTGAACGAATGTGCTTATTCTTACAATTAAATTCGCCAAAAAAAAAGAAGGCAGAAGATATCACGTTCTGTAGTCACAAATGCTTACCTAACACTTTTAATTCAACGTTACGACAGGGAACCTAATTTCTCTCCGCCGTTACCAACTTTACAAGGGCATATGCAAGTCAGTGGCTATTTCCGAATTCAGTGGATGCGTCATTTGCTCTCGCATCCCTACGTCCCTTCGTACATGCACCCACTGTGGAAATGGCTGCACTGAAGGGATGGATAACATCCCAATTCTGCTACAGCAAGAGCGCGCTTAGATAGCGCTGGGTTTAACGTGCCTTTTACTACTTCGAAGTCGTATCTTTATTTGTGTAATCTATGGGATCTCGGTGAAATTTCAACAATTTATATTTTTTTCCTACTATGTCGGAGACGTATTTTTACAATGTTAAAAAAAAAAAAAAGTTTTCATCGATTTTAATTAACAACTAAAAGCAACAACACAGGCCACGCCACACGCGCGAAATCAGTTAGACAATAATTTAAACAAATGACGAACGAATTGCGTAGCTAAGGGATGTGTGGACGCGACAGTGGACGCGAGTGTCGTATCCCTAGGTAGTGGACGTGTGAAGAGATGCACTGGCATCCGTAGTGAGAATTTGGAAACTAAGCCAATACGGCCGCATCCACTACAATGCACTTTCTATGGCTCCCTTGCCCTAAGGGATCCATTAGGCCAGTATTCGGAAACAGCCCGAGTGTCAGTTAAAATACATGCAGCAGGTAGTCACAATAACGCTCAACGGTTGATTTTAAAAGTGATTTGTTGATGTTGAATAGCATGTGCACTTTTTTTTAAAGGCTGTTCACGAAAAAGTGAGCACATTTCAAATAATTTTTTGTTTTAATGTCACTTTTAACTGCACATATTTAAACGGACGCACTGAGTGACATGCGCCCGGTAAAGTTGGTAACGCTGGATGGAAAGTAGTTACATGTGTTAACGTCGAATGAAAAGTGCTAGGTAATCAATAGTAATGATTTAAATTATTTCTTTCACTTTCTGTTTTTAAACGCCTCTGTGGGTACAAAATTAGCAGATTTGTAAAATGTCCGCTTTTCTAATAATTTCACATTTTCACTTGACCAACGTTTCAATAAAGTGATGAGGCCCATGGCAACTTCAATGTTAATTTTACATACACTGAGAAGGGGTTTTGTTGAATGAAACAATAGTTGTTTGGTGCAACCAAATTATATGTTTGTATAGGAGCAATGAAACATTTTGTTGCTGAAACCAGATTATTTTGTTGTGCTCATTAGGTTGCCCCAAACTGTAACATTTGTTTGGTGTGTTTTTTTTTTTTTTTTTTTTTTAACGTGACAAGTATTGACGCTGTAAATATTTTAAATAAACATACATCAAATATTGGGCAACGTGTGCAAACAAATATTTCAAGTTTTACAACTTTACTTGCCAGTTTCGTGTTACATTGTTTTATTACTGTGTTCGTACGAGTGTTAAGCATCAATAGATGCAATAACAAACATGGTTACATGGTTGTCGCAAAAAAATACAAACAAACTCTCGAGCAGTCAAATGAGTGGCGAACAAATATATACAGTTGATTCAACAAAATATTTAGTTAACAGTCTAGTTTTTTTTTTTTTTTTTTTTGGCACAACACAGAGATTTTGTTTATTCAAACATATATTTTGTTAGACGAACAAAATTAATTTTGTTGCTTTTCGAATGTTTTTTACCCAAAATAAATATTTTTTTAAGGAAACTAAATATATATTTCGCCTTGTAAAACAAATATTTTGTTCGATTTTCTCTCTGTTTAAGACGGAAGAAACAACGTGCATACAAGTAGATCTTACGCAGGGCTTTCAAAAGCGCTCGTTTTGCCACGAACAGCTTATAGACAGGGAAATGCAAGGTCGGTTTTGTTACAGCTGCTTCACGCCCCCAACGAGCCAACAGACGCCGATCTTCCAGTGAACGAGAGAGCTGTGCTAAACTTCATTCTCGGTTGTCTCCAACTTTTCTTAAGTCCTGCTAAAGTTCTACTTCCAGGATATTCCTCCGCCCCATGCAAACAAAACTTAAACAATTCTAGAAAATGACCCCAGAAGGACAACGAACCACATTACTGCACACTCGACGTAACGATATGTTGCGTGAGAACCATATCGAGAGACAAGAAACTTCCGCGAGTTCAATGACCTGTAGGCTAGACGCCACAATCGTTTGCGTTGTCGAGACTCAGATGTTTTTTCATTAGTTGCCGCCCCAGAGAATAGCCAGCGTTACCCCGTACCTAGTGGCATGCTATTCGCTAGTTGCTTTTAACATATGTTGGCTATTGGTTCCGAGTCGTCCACGGCGTGTATAATAAACTGTGGTCCAATTACAAAGGCGAATTCTGTGTACACGTGCTTGACGTCTATCTATTCCTGGAATGAATTCGCGAAATTTTCCTATCACTAACTATATCTTACTAGGCATTTCCTACAACTGAATTTTTTTCAGTTTTTTTTTTTCACATTAATTATAAATGAAATAGTACATTTATAAATAGAATATATTTAAGAATACAATTCAACCAAAAATGAGGTGATTTTAAGTTTAAAAAAAAGTATAAAACGTTTGTAATACATAACATAATGTTGCATATGAGGAGGACGCCTGAGGGGCGTATCTGAGTTCGGGAGGGATGGTGGTCTTAATAAAAAAAATAAGAGCAACTAAATTTGATTTCTAATTTATTCACTCTGCTATTACCTACAGCATTAATTAGCTTTATCCCCTTTTACTCTTTTTATTTAAAAGTGAGGGCAATATCTAATGTATGTTTCCACTCTAATTAACGCCCTTCTTAATTGTCTTTGTTGGTTACAGTCAATTAACTCATACTCATTATCAACACGTGTTCAGTCAATCTGTTGCCATCATTTATAATGTATTTCACTCACGCATCACGTCAAATAGTCCAGCCTGCCAGCCGTATGCTCCACTGCTTGATACCCGCAGTCGCAGACTCCCTTTCCGCTGGTCACTGGTCGCCTTCTATCGCTCGGAACTCAGCCATTGATTCATTCGTCCACAACAACTCAACTAGCGGCCCGGAGGCCTGTGGCGATATTTATATGGCTCGCCGTGACATCTGGAAAATTCGACGCACCCCGAGTCGCGCTGAGAGAACGAGGTCGGTAATCCAGAGAATTCTTCAGATATCAGCCGAAAACAATACAACCGTGGACCACGGCTCGCGTCTGTATTTCGAAACCCGTCACTGCCTCCCGCCTCCGCCACCGTCGCTATCGTATAAAAACTCTCTTTCCTTCACTTCCAGTCAAGATGCGAAGCAGTGAGCCCGCAACAACACTTACGAAATAACCAAACACGGTATACATAGGGTTGTTTTTCAAAGCTTGGATTTAAAAAATGTTAAGAAACCGTTAATAGACCCAGATTAATCCTAGTAAGGTTAAGAATCGTATTATATAATAGGACGATCTCTGTCTGTTTGTCCGTTTTTAATACTTCCAAGTCCATTGAAATCAACGAAAGTTCTTCAAATTTTGCAGAGCGAATGCTCAGGGTCATATGCAGGTCAAGTTCAAATTTCAGCAAGATCAGATTATACAATCGTTATCTTTTACCCTAAAAACTCATTTTTTTAAATTACTCTTTTCCTATGAAAGTTTTGTATTAATGCATAGAGATTATTGCTTAGAGGTATGAAGGTAATGAAATATAATTTTTGTCTCGCTTCAATGTTGAGTTAATTTCCAAGTGGGGCCTTAGTGGCTCAGTGAATAGAGCGATCCCAAGTGAGGCCATAGTGGCTCAGTGGATAGAGCGATTCCAAGTGGGGTCGCAGTGGCTCTGTGGATAGAGCGATTTCAAGTGGGGTCGCAGTGGCTCAGTGGATAGAGCGATTCCAAGTGGGGCCGCGGTGGCTCAGTAGATAGAGCGACCCCTAGTGCGGCCATAGTGGCTCAGTGAATAGAGCTATTTCAATTGGGGGCGCAGTGGCTTAGTGAATAGAACTATATCAGACAGGGGCGGTGATATATTTCTAAGGTTAATTTCAAAAGTGTTCTCTTTATCGTGACAAATCTTTAACATGGTCATTATTCTAGGCACGTGACAATACTAAAATAAAAAAGGTCACGGGTTCGGCTCCCTAGTAAAAATCTCTCCATGTATGACGTGTTTAGTTATTTCGTAAATATTCCCTGTATCACAAGCGTTTTATACTTGTGTTTATAAAAATTACTTTTTTCCCCGTTAAATTGAAATGTTATTAATATCTTATCTATAAATTATAATGCTTCATTTATAAATAATTCGAATAAAAAACAGGGAGAAAATAGGTATGTTGGTAACGTGAAGTGAGAAACAGTTCTTATACAAAATATCATTGCAACTGAGTGCGCACGAATATGCTGGGTTGTCCCTCTGGTGTAATTCTCCAGACTTAGTTAAACTTAGTTTGCACGAGGCGGAGGAATATCCTGGAAGAAAAACATAATCAGGGCTTCATTAAAGGCTGAAGTAACCGTGAATGGTTTATGAAGACTGCTCACGATAAAGTGAGCACTTTTGAAAACAACCTTACAAAAAGTCGCTGCCCATGCCTGCGTATACTGCAACGGGTGCACTGAGTGACATATGCCGGATAACGTTGGTAACTATAGATGGAAAGTGGTTCCATATCTTGCCGTCGAATAAAAAGTGTTAGGTAACCATTTCTGAACATTTAAATTATGTATTACACTTTCTGTTTTCTTTAATGCACCAGTGTGTCAAAATTAGCACATTCAATAATGTTTATTTTTCTATTAACGTCACCGTTTTCAATTGATCGACGTGTGAATGAAGTGGCGAGCCCCATGGCAATGTTAATTTTACGTAAGGTGGAAGAATACACAACGTGCATACAAGTAGATCTTAAGCAGGAGATTTCAAAAGCGCTCATTTTTACCGTGAACAGCATATTTCAACTTTATTTCGTAAACATTATTACCGCCCTCCAAGTACAATTGTGTTTGGCACTGACCGTTCATAATCAATAGAGATCCGCGAATTTCGCGGATTCATCTGAGAACAACTGAATCTGCACTTTGTTAGCGACGCCCCGAACGACTTGGAAACCAATAACTAGCGATAGGAAAATTTCGCGAATTCATTTCGGGACAATATAGACGTCAAACGCATATATACGCATATATAGTGAAGTCACCTTCGCAATTGGATCACAGTTTACTAGACCCACCCTGCACGCCTCTGAGCCAATGGCAGACTTGCAAGGAATCACCACGCGAATCCCATAACTGCCAGGCGTGGGGCAACAGTCAATGAACACACAGCTGAGGCTCCAGTATACACATGACTGAGGAGTCTAGCCTACTGGTAATTGAACTCGCGAATTTTTCCTATCCCTGCCAATAACGAACATGCAAGGAAAATAAGAACCGAATCCCGATCTTCTTGGTCTGGTGTTAAACTGGAGCAACAGCTGATGAACTGTTAACTAATGCTCGAATGCACATAGATGTGGCTTATCTTGCTGCGATGAATCCGCGAAATTTCGGTTTCATAATAAGCTATTTCAATGGAATAGCTATGTATTAAGTCGAAATAATATAACGTCATCAGAGGATTGTACCTGTAAAAATTCCGTAATACTATCGAGTTTTTACGAATGTAAGTGTATATACGGTAAGGGCAATCCGTAATGACGAAAAACGAGTTAAGTTCGTAAATAAAAAATACGGAAAGTCTCCGTATTCCTTTGCTTCGAGTTTCTGGCACGAAATGTCGTTATTACATGAAAGCATATCGCACTGCAAACGAGAAAATACGAAATACGTGGCAGTAAGTTCCACGCGACTATGACCTATCTCTTTACAAAATCATTAAAAATACCCAGAACAGAATTATTAGGCAGTTGGTAACCATTGCTACAACTTAAAACACATTAGTTTAAATGACACTAAAATTATAATTATAGAAACTGAATTTTTGCTTTTGTCTTTTGAATATAAATATAAAAGTTATATCACAATTTTCAAGTGAGAGTTGTAGTGGTAATTTTTTGAGTCGGGTTCAAACCTCGCTTTAGTACAAAATAATTTAACTTTTTTAATATAATTTTTTATACATTGTAAAACACCCATGTACCGAAAATTAAAGGCATTTTCATTAACTATTTTTGTTTTAAACGGCAAGTACAGAAAACTAACTTGGAGATTAACGGAGAGGTTTCGTGAAATTTACGGAAAGTCCGTTTCTGAAAATCAATGTGTCCGTAATTTTACGGAGAGTTTACGGACACTTATGGACAAATTTTTACCAGTACTCTTCCGTAAAATGAAGGGAAATTCTTAACAGTGTATTTTCGTCCATTCTCTTAAGGAAACGGTGTAGGAAAACCCTATAAAAATTATATTTTTAACCATTACACTAATTTTTTGATTCAGTTAGATATTGATGTGATCGACACCAGCAAGGGTTGCCAGGCCACGCACTAACTCTGGAGGCAGCGCGGCCTCGGCCAAGGGGGAATGCGAACAATGTAGGACCCATGCTTATATAAGCTGCGAACAATGGCGTCTCATGGCCACCACCACTGGTACGCCCCGGATGTCTCGCGTTTCCCAGACCGACGGGCTATTTTGTAGGAAGGGGAGGGGGTGACTCCCCGAAAGAACTCTTCCCACCTTCACCTATGGATTGGAGATCCTGGCATCGGCGCGGGGGTGTTCTGTCCCCCGCAATACACACCAGCTGCGATCTCATTTCATTTCACTCCACATCAAACCAACAGAAGTCTTTCTTACCGAACTAACAAATACCTTACTTTATCCAGCCCTAATCCAGTTAAAAGGAATTATTTTATCCTCCGCGACTGTCGCATAGATTTTCCACGGCCCTCTCCGCTTTGCCTGGTTTGCTATGCTCTTCCATCTAGACCCGTTTTCTTTCGGGCTGTGGCTACAATTGCGGCCATGGCACTATAACCCTGCTTAGCCGCGATGCATGCACCCATTATAATAATTAAACCCGGCCTAAGGCGTAAAGGGCTTGCCCTGAGACGCATCGCATTCTCCAATCGACTTAGCTACTAACAAGCATGCCGGAGGGCACACAGAACTGTGAAGGTGCTCACGCTGGCGTAGTAGGATTTGGGGGCTCGCAAGCCCCACCGGAGGCCCTACCAGATCGCCGCCAGAAGGAGGACCACCATACCTTGTGGTCCTGGGACATTGCCAGTCTTCGCCGCTGTCGAGAGAGCCTTCATTCCACCGTCGTCATGCCTCTTGGTAATTATACTTCCCGTTTTTGGTGAAATAGGTTGTATGAGGTGAATGGATAGACGAGGGCTGACTATCTTGCTCCATCATTGCTATAGTAATATTTGAATATCCCACTTGATTTTTATGATACTCTTTCAGTATAACTGCAATCCTATACGACTTGCCTTAAGGCGGAGTACTAGTTACAGTTTTGTTGGCTGATCTCGATGAAATTTCGTACACTACTTTGCTAAACTATTTTTATTGTGTATACCTGATTTTGTTAATTTTTTCTTACATTTTAGTAGAGATATTTAATAATCTATTTAATTAATCTGTCGCTTCATGATAAGAGACCTGTTAAAAACATGTGTGCGAGATTTTGATCGTGTAAACATACAACCTTCTGCTTTGTTGTGATGGAAATTGGTTTAAGTAAGTAAAATATTTATGTTATTAAATAATACTTATTTACGCCTCTGCATAAGACCATTGTGCAGACTTCGGAGAAATTATCCACTATATATTATACAAAACTCGGATACAGATAAAACTAGGATATGCTACTTTTCAAGTCATTATACTAGCATTGTATGGCTAGAAAATACCTTTACAACATCCGAGAAAGCCAAACTTATTGTATGAATAAGCGTCAAATTTGTGCAGGGTCGTGGGAAATTGTTTCCCACTCCGTACATACACAGTATGCCAGGGTAATAACTACGACATGGTACATAAGAAACAATAACCAGCACTTTTATTGCCGCCACACATCATATACCGTGTCTGAAAATGTCAAACTATGTGTATTTATAAGCATAAAATTGGTCGTTTTAAATACAATTCTCTTCAAATTTCAGCACTTACTCTCGTCAATGCAGTGCTGCTAGAAAAGATGGCAGTGGCAAGAACTGGAACTTCTTCCAGGCAGCTCGTTATCTGTCCTTCCGATCGGCTTACTGTCTGGAAGCGAATGTTTCCTACCTGTGAGTGGGTTTCTGCTGCTGGGCTGGTCCGCGAGCCAGACTGATGCTGAAATCACAATAACGCGACAGATACGACGCGAAGGGCGATTTAATGTGCACACTAGATTTTACCGCCTCACGATCAACATTTAAAAATATTTTTTATAAATGGTTTATTTTACGATGGTCATTAATGTTAACATTATTTTCTCACTTTGCAATCCTTTGAAAAAAAAAATTTCCATACCCGCTGGTACTTTGTGTGTGAAAATATGGCTGTAATTACATATATGTATTAAAATGCGTTTCTTTGCGTATTAATACCGTAAATAATAGAGAACGTAAAATTTTAGCACCAATAATATGTAATTTAGGCAGATAATCAGACCTATCGCGCCCTGGGCATGAATAAATTAGAAATATTTTCTATTCGAAAATCTTGTTGCGCGGGCAATTTTCATCGCGTTGACATCCCAGAAGTCTCGCGGTGCTCAGTTTTGCTAGACTTGGATCATTTACATGAGCTTGCAATATTATAAAGTACAAAACAAATGTTTTTTTATGAAAATGTACATTGCTCATTTCATTTTGTGTAGTGCATAACCAAGTGTACATAACCACACTGGCTCAAGGCTCTCAACAAAGTACCAGGATCAGCTATATTATCTCTTCTAATTTCTACCACCGGTTGATTCGTTAATATCAAACTTTATCACATAAACAAAACTAAACTCAATTACAAATTACACAAATACAATAAACGCTACACTTCTTGACTCCTTCTACATTTAGTTATATTTCAGATCTCAACTGTCTTACTTATAATGACTTTCGTTATTAAGTTAGATTCATATATCTTAGTCTATAACTACTAATTCTTCTCTGATTCAATAATTACATTAGATAACATTAATCGCTCTACCCGACTCGTATCGCACCCTGCCAGTCCTTGCACTCTTCTCAAGATCACATACAACTGACAGCCTCGAATCGCCGGAGCTCCTCCGTTGGCTCGTGTAGTGATGTGGTGAAGAAGGAAGGCTTGCCCAAGCCTGGTCTCGACCCAGCTCCTGGATCACCTGGGCACTGGCTCAGCCCGACGCTGCTCCAGCATCGGCAGACTCGCTGGTCGGGGATCTCTCCAGCCTCGCTGAATGACTAACCTCCGACACGCACCAGGTTACCAATCTATCTCTCTCTCTCTCTCTCTCTCTCTCTCTCTCGAGGAGAGAGAGAGAGAGAGAGAGAGAGAGAGAGGGGGGGGGTGTCGGCCGTATTAACGTCCGTGGTCTGCCGGTCAGCTCATCGTCAGTGCCTACCCCGCTGTCTCCTTGTCACTCTCTCTCCTGCGGGGCGTCGCCCTCGACCACGGGCAGGCGTCAACCTCGTGGACAGCTCTCCGCTCACTTGCCCCCACAACAATACCCTATTTTCCCAGGTGCAGACGTCCTCGGCTGCTACAGAGGGTGCGGTGAAGAGACCACATGGACCAGCAAGGGGTAGCGGAAACTGACCGGCACCCGGGCCACAGACCGCCATGGGCAATGCACCGCTTTCTTCCCCAGCGACGCGATACGAGCAGTGCATTCTCAGGTGGTACGCAAAGTTCAAGGATGCCCGAGAAGGTCCACGAGTCGTGAATTTATATAACTGCAAAATAGCGATGATAAGACTAGAAGAGCGTGAAAGGAAATAATAGTATAGCAAAGTTTGAACTCAATGACAGTATTCCAACTTTACTCAACTGAGAATAATACACTGAAAACAAATAAAATATACAACCATTAACAGTAACGTATGTATGTAAAGTAGAATACAGTAAATGTGGTACAAACCCCAACAGGGGGGATCGTGAAGTCTACAATTGAGTCAAGTTATGAATAAAAACATGTCAAAAATTTACTAACAACAGGTAACAATGTGAATAATTAATGTGCGCACATAACTACTTCTGAAAAGGAATACAGCGTGTCTGTTCCCCGGATACGGGGGTGCATTCGGCCCCACAAATTATTCCCACGAAAAACATACAGAAGTCTTACCCGCTAGGAGCCGAACACCGTGATGGTGAGGAGGAAGGTAAGGTGACACGCCATATTCCCCATACCTATACCCTAACACTGTACGAGACGCTCAATGCAAAAAGTGTAACTGAGATTGAAATTAACAATTATGGCTACCATACATGAAACTGTGAGAATCGTCGTACAGCAGAAAATGTGGCATTGAAGTAAGCGCCCAGCGCTGTGTGCATCGAGAGCTTGCTGCGTCAGCCGACAGTGCTGTGAAAGTTGACTCACCCATGCCCGCTGGGCACGTGACCTTATTGCTATAGCAAAACACCGCGCACAGTAGTGCGATGTACTATGAAAACATATATGACGTGTAAAACGGTGGAACATTATGAATGAATTAATGTAAGCATGGTACACCTAGAAAAACAATGAATACATTGAATCAAAATGTTGAATAAAAATATGAAAAACCACGACAGTGTGGGAATTTACAAGCGGACGAAGAAGCGTGTACGTGTGGATGAGCTGACTGAAGTACTTATGTTAGCAGCTCGTGGCTGGTTTACAGAAGCTTGGGCTGTAATAACCTACAAAGAGTCCTAAATCTATGTTTCAATGAAATTATACAAAAAAATGGTAACATACAATGCAAAATAATATAAGTTGTAAACATGTCTGTGTCCGGAGACCTTATTACACACGTACAGTACATGAATATAAAATATAATATAATACACAAACATGAAATTCAAAATACGTCACAACTGACTTCTCATGCCATTGACGTACATCTGACTGGATATAAACATCAGTATTGTGAGCGGTGTAAAATTGAATAAACAGCCTTGCCCGGGTGGCTTATATTGACACAAGTGGACACTGCAATTAGAATACACTGTTCTGACAACGTTAGACGGCCATTTCTAGGATGTGATGCTATCAGTCGTCGCTGGCCATCAACGATGGCAACCCGCCGAGGTGGACCTTGATGAACGTACTTAATCTGAAATGACAGTCAGCCAAGAAATAGCATACAAATTTGTGCGTGATGCGAAGTACCAAGATACACAGGCATATTGAAAACATGATAGCTTCAAATTATACGTTATTTACATTTGACTGCATTGCGTCCACGTGACATGGTAGTCACAGTATTATACTACTGGACATGACATGTATTCCTACTATTTACAAACATTGAACGTGCTAGAACACAATTGAGTTACATGTGAGATTAATATGACTGATAACCAGTTTTGTAACCCATGTCCAACTTTCACAATTAGTCATTACGAATCACTTGTAGCAATTGAGACAATTGAAACATTTTGACATAAATGACCACTACTATCAATAACAACAACATTAGGCACCCACTGGCGTCGTAATATAGTGGCCTCAAACTGAATGTTATTGAGTAAAGTAGTATGTTTGATTTGCCAATGGTCGTCAAGGGCTGTGGTAACATTATGGTAATGGAACCCATTCGTCATGGACAACTGCTCTAGTGTAAAAGAACTCTGTTTTAGCCAGTATATGGGTACTACAGCAATAGCGTATCCTCAATAAATGTCGTCTCTCCCACTTGTACCTGACTCCCACGTGGCAAGAATAGTTCTAAATTCCCTACCTGGATGTGAGATATTACCTGATTTCGAGCCGCCTTAATAAACAAAGTTTCCAAACCTGTTGGAGGGCTGGTTACAACATATTGGTGTGGCAGAATTTGTGTCAAGGATGAACGATTTGTCTGTGGAGCACTCGTATTTACATTTGGTCAAAAGGTTTTCATAGTAATCTAATATCATAGCTGCTCTAATGCACTCGTGAGTTGCGCTGTGTACTGTCTCCTTGGGAATATAAAAGATGTTGAACTTAGTTTCTGGCGAGTCTGGAAGTTCCTTAACCCGCGGAAAATGTTCACTTATCGCTATTAAATTGGACGGTATCTCAATGCGGCATGATTTGTTCTTATAGAGATATGGGATATTGAATAACTTGTAAATTTTCCATTCCCAACTGCTTTACGTAATGGGACTTGTACTTTCTTGAGTACCTGATTTTGTGAGAATGAACATTCAACGAGTTATTGCATGTAATATTTAATTACCTTACTTGTCGGTATGCTGAGTCGTAAGTTTAATTTACGCAAACTCGTTTCCAGTACTTGCGAATCTGGAATCAACTGTTCCTTAGAGAATGCGTATAATGGTAATTTATGGTATTGGCAATATTGTATGTAATTAGCAACTTGCTGTTCCATAACCAAATTATTTATAGGGCGAAAAGAACTGTAGTGAAAGGATGATTTTGAGTTTTGATAGCCGGTATACTCTCTACAGCTGGATTATATTCCCTGATTAACGTTGATAATGAATTGAACGTTTGTGCCAATTTGTTCGCTTTTTCTTCCACTTGCATTTTGATTTAATCGATAGCTTTAACTGTGATATTGAACTCTTTGCTAGAAGTTACTACCCGTTGAGTAAGCTAATTCAGTTGGGTAATTATTTGTTCGTCATTGGCTATATGAGCATGTAAGTGTTTATTGGTGATTATATTACAACACCAGCTAACTATGTCCTCCAGTAATTGAATGCCGCGACGTCCGCTAGTTTGTGTTGCAACTTCGCTTAAAAACGCTGTTAAAACTTCCTCTGTACTGTTTTAACATATTTGAAAATCTGCCCGGCATGAATACAATCGCTAGAAGAAGCATTTCTGTATTCCCCATGTAACCATTTGTCCAAGGATGTCGGTGTAGTTGGGGCTTGTATGGTCAGTGAATAGTATAACGGAATGCTTTTCTCATATATAAATTCCACATCTGCTGAAACCCAATAGATGCCAGCGTGGGTACGAAACCATGTGACACAGAAGCGACGGAGATGATAGAACATAGTACAGAAATGACAACAGCGGCATTTGTCTTGCCTACTGTTGGGAACTGGGTTACATGACGCCACCTGATCGCGCAGTCTGCTTGTGGCATTGTGCTGGGAGTTACGTATTTCACCACTCTGTGCACCCCAGTGTGGCGCAGGGGCATTTCGCCGTGCTGGCCGACAGGTAGCGCCACTCGTCACATCCCGTGCATCTCGCGTCTACTGGGTAGGCAGGCAGTGGCTCGTTTCACTGCTGGACTTCAGTCGGCCTCTGGCAGTGCTGCGACCTGCTGTAGGCCGGCTGTGGGTGGTGTTACACTGTTCGATTTCCACGGAAACAGGCACTCATACACACTGTAACAAAAGTCGTTCATGTGAGTGTGATGCACGCTGTTAAGAACGTGCAATGACTATGCACTTGTTTGTATCAAACATGAGCAATCTTAATGTTGCGAGTGTTAACTTTATCATATTTGGGATCGCCTGTTCTGTTTGTTTGTATTTTCACCATGGAAGGGCCTGCCACGTCTTAAACTCTGTACAGACCCTTGTATTTGAAATTGAGCGCATTAGCGCGTGGACAATTCTTAACCCAAACCCAGTCATCGTGTTTGGTCTGTGTCGTATGTCAAATTGCATTTTCTGCTGTTTTCGGGCCTCAACAAGATTCACCCACGCTTGCTTCCTGTTTTGCATAATTGATCGCACCAATTGGCTCCTCGCTCCGAATACTTATGTGCTACAACGTGTGTATGTCGCGTTGCCTTGACACCATGAGTTAGATAAAACGGAGTAAATTTCGTGCTGACATTGATTTAAGTATTGTGATAAAGAATTGCAAATGCCAAATATCAATCCCAGTTGTGTGGATCTTGCTGAGCTAATGCAGTAAGCTGTGTGGACACTATTTTATTTTGACTTTCAATGAGGCCATTACAAGCAGGATTATAGGATGTAATTTGGAGTTCTGTAATTTTCAGACTTTTTAAGAGTTCCCCAACTAGCTCATTATTAAAATATGTGCCTCTGTCTGTTAAGATCTGCTGAAGACAACCGTACTTCAAAATCACATCCTTGATAAAATATGCACAAGTTTGTGCATCGATACATTTTTACTACCGCTGCAACTGTATAACGACTAAGATATTACATCATAACCAAGATGTATTTATTGCCTTGTTTCATGACAGGAAGTGGTACTTTGGCATATACGACCCTTGCATTTAGAAAGGGGGTGGAGAAATTGATGTCAGTTCGCCAAGAGGCAGAGAATTGGGTGCTTTTACCTTTTGACATATTTGGTAATGTTTGATATAAGTCTTTATATCGGAATACATGGTGTCCCAGTAATAGGTTTTCTTTATATTTTGCAAATTTTTAAATTGTCCAAAACGACCTCCCCCTAGGATAGCATTGTAGTGAGCTATAATTATCTCATTGACATAATATCTTGGAACTAATGTTAGTTTCTTTTCTTCAATGGATGTATTTACCTTGAAAAAAATCTCCCAGTTTCCACTAATTCCATAGTGCCTTGCGAATTTTCTGTATTTATGGTCTGCCTTATCTGGATCTATAAGTGCTGCCTTTAATTTAGAAATGTGCGGGTCGTTCTCTTATTCCCCTAGAAATGGAGATGTGGGCTTGTCTATAGGAAATAAATGAAGTTGTTGGTCGTCATCAATTTTAATGTATTTCTGCTTGTACATGAGCTCTGGCAAAAAGCACACTTTATTCCTGTCCTGAACTACAATTATTTGACAATAAAGCAAAGGATCTATACATGTGACAAGTACACTTTTAGACTGATCTTGCAAGATTATTTCTATATTGACCTGAAAATGCTGAGAAATTATCTTTGCTAGTGCTGTCTTAGATGCATCACAAGCTGAAATGCATGTTCTACTGTCACCAAATCTTTGTAATACTGGCGCCTGCTGAATTGCGTGCTTTAATTCCAAAAACGCCTTTTGTTGGTCCTGTCCCCAGTGATACTTGCTCGCTTGTTTCGTCAACTCCACTAAGGGCCCTGCCTTTTTTGCATAATGATATATATATCGTCTTAAATAAGACGTTAGACCTAAGAACGTGGGCAATTTTTCACATTACTAGGTGGTGACATTTCTTGGATTGCGCATACTTTTTCCGGATCTGTGGCTATTCCGTGTGGTGTTATGTAATGCCCTAGAATCTTTATTTCACGTTGTGCGAAAACACACTTGTTAGGATTGATCTTAACATTGAAGCTTCTTATTCTGCGAAACACCTTCTTAATATTGTTAATTTGTTCAGAGAATGAATTTCCTGTAGTAAATATGTCGTCGATATATTCTATCGCTGTATTAAATTTCAATGATCCTAGTAAAATATCCATGAACTGTTGGAAGTGCTGTGGGGAACAGCTGAGGCCTATTGGGAGACGACAATAGTAAAATATTCCTATTCCATCAATGGAAAACCGGAGTTCATGTCTATCTTCTTTATGCACCGGAATTGAATAAAACCCAGAAAAGATATCTAAACTTGTTATATATTTAGAATTTTGCAAAATGTTCAAGATGTCCTCCATGTGCGGCAAAGGATAGCGAATACGCTTAACATACTGGTTCAGCTTACGGAAGTCTGTGAGAAATCTGATATCTCTGGATTTCTTTCTAATAACTATACTTGGTGCGGAATATGGAGATTAAGATTTCTCAATTATTCCTGATTTCTCCATGTCTCGAATTTGTTGCTACAAATTGTTCCTAACCATAGGACTTATTCGGTATGGTCGCATGGCGATCGGTTTATCCGAAGTCAATTCCAACATAATACTACAATTCCTAGCTTCTGTTAATTCCATAATGGAATGCGCAAAACGGCCCTTAAATTCCTCTGTCATCTCTTCTATAGCTTGATTCTGTTACTTATGTAAGTTATTGTTTATGCGAGGTAAGGTTCGCTTTGCTTGATCAAGATCTATTGATTCCAATTTGTTTATACAATACTCGATCGTTCCTGCATTGTCGATGAATAGATCGGAACTTGAAACATCTTATCTGAATTATTACCATTGATGAACAATATATTGTGTTTTAAAAATGGTATCACATCATAATGTCTCAAGAAATCTACTCCTAGAATAACATCCATCATAAGATTGTGTATAACTAAAAATTCTTGCTTATATGTGTGTCCTGCAATCCTCAAGTTTATTTGAACTGCTTATAGTAAAAAGGGACCTGAGTGCCATTTATAAAGTCAGGAGTAAAATGAAAAAAAAAGTAATTTGGAAGGAAACTGTTGTGCTGTGATAAACGAAAATTTTGTGGTAACTTCTCAATGGTATATGTTGATGATGTGTAGTGTTTTCAGGGTTACAAATTGCGTAATATCAACAGGAAAAATTAATTAGTGTGTTGGATTTGATTACCTTTTTACAACATATGGGATGTGAAATAAAATTGTCAGCTGTAACTTGTCACAGTAATAGTATATTTACATAATATAAGTTGCAATTGAGGTACAAATGTATAATAAACATGATAACATGTTAACATGTTACAACTGTTTTCATGATAAAAATAACAAAATCATTAGGTGACTCCGTCATCCACACAAACAGTCCATCAGGGTTCTTTAGTCATCGCCTGCGTCATCTGCAGAAACTGTTGGCCACACTGTTAACCTATTGTAGAAATCTCTGCACTCCTCCGGTATATAACAGCATACCTCTTTCAAGTCCTCTACCTTTGGTTTTTTGATAGGTACTCGTCAAGTTGGATATGCAGGAATGGGTGACAAACTGACATCAGGTATCTTTCCCAGCACAAACATATGGGAAACAACAACACCTAACCATTCACTGACTTTCACAACACCTTTCTTCTCTGAAGAGTACTCAAAGTAATGGTATTTAGAACTGTTGAAGACCTCTCTTGATTAACCATCATGTTGCCTGGTTTCCAGTGATACTACACTTCTTTTGTAGTACAATATCCACCACTTTTTAAAATCTAGGATCACTAGGTTTGGTTGTGCATTGAGCAGAGTGACAGTATTAGGTGACTTGCTGGATGAATTGCAGATAAGTTCACAGATCTCCTTTAGTATGTATATCCGGTCACATCTTCTAATAGGGCGTTTAAAGATACTGAACTTCCCGTCACAATGGAGGTACGAGTGTCCTCGTATAGGAAAATACTGTTTCACAATTTAAAATCTACGAGTATCAACAAGTTGCGAGGCAGAATCTAACAAGTATTTGGTTTTTATTCTGTCCTGGAGAGATATCTGCAAGCAAATGAAGTCCTTTGATCGAAGGAGGGACGTTCTATTCGATATAGTTCAATAACATTGAGGCTACATCATTAGGCCCCTTGTGGGCTTCTCCTTCATGGTAGACATAGTAATGTGCCAGCCCATTTTTCATATTGTATACACAAAAAACGTTGACATTAAGTTGCCTCAGGTAAAAAATGTCCTATACTGGGATTTTAGGAAGTTCTAAATTCTGCATAAAATCAAACACTAATCCTAGAACCTTATCAGAAGACTTTGATAGCTGCTCTGAGTCTCTCATCAAGCTACAAAATTTTTTGGCTCGGCGTAGATGAACTATCAACTCAGCTGCAGCAACCTGTTTCGCTGTGTCATTTAGGGATGTGTTATTTGTGATGGTTTTTTTTTATCAAATCACAAAAACGGCAAGTGTCTACCTGCGGCCTCCTAAACCGTAGACTCAAGTTCTCGTTAAAATACTTTAGGTAAAATCTGTATTTGACGGCGGTTTTTGGGTACTTACTTTTGAAGATACTGTACATTTTTGCAACCGACAGTTCTGCTGAGAGATGTCTGTAACTGCATGATGTGTAATGTGGTTCCTTAACTTGGAATTAGGCGATGTTTTGATGAATCTGAAGAACTTCATCTCCACCTTTTTTGAATGTGCAAGGGTGTTTGCCACACTTATCGCGTGGTGACTTTACTTCCACAAGTAAATTACGAATGCGCCTTACCCTTTTATAAGTTACATCGTACAATCGGAAGAAAGCATCCCTACATACCTCAATCTTTTAGTCCTTGAGAAGAACATGGTACTTGAATGTCCTCTGTTGTTCAACAGAATATTCTGTCTTCTTCCTGTGGCACTTCACTTCTCTAATTTCTATCATTCTCTGCAGATGTAGATCTTGCTCATCCTTTGTGTTCATTGTGTACAAAACCTCAAACACTGCAGCTCAGTGTATCTCATCAAACCGGTTGAAGCATTTCTTGGGACACCTGATTAAACAAACATAAACTATGAAAAAACCAACACTTATGTTTCATAATGTAAAACATGTAAACCTTTAACAGCAGAGGACTGGCAACTTAGAACGAAGCATAAATTATCTGATTTAATAGCATATGTGCTATAAAATTACCTCAAAATTTATTTAGGCAAATGGTTACATCTTCAACAAAATTAATTTACAACACTGGTTCTGCGTACTTATCCATAGCAATCAAAACTTTGTTTCACTAACCTGCATGGTTCTTGAATAGCTCGAGCTCGTTGCTTGTTTCCTCCATGGTCAATGTATTATTTCCCTGCGACTCTGGCTTTCTTAATAATATTTCGTTGAAAACTGTCTGGGTCACGTATTCCGTTCTTCCGCTTTTTTAGTGACATTTCTGTGTCCATCCCACTCATATTTAAATCTCACTTAATGTTCTTTTACCACAATTTTACACTTATGAAAACACTCCACTGTTTGCTCAAAACCAAACTTCGTGTACCTATCAGATGTTTTATTAACATATGAAGACTGCTTGTCTGTATGGCTACTAATAGTGTAGTGTAAAACGTTTGTCTAACATGGTTATCAATGTTACAGTGTTAAAAGGTACCCAAGTCCAGGACATGGGTCCCTTTTTACACTGAATCAAAATATGTTTAACTTCTTTGCAAAATATTCTTCCAGTATATTTGAGACTTTTTTAACACTAAAGTGCAGGTCTGCCCTTCTAGTTCATGAAACCACCCTTAACTCAAAATGGCTATCTGTGGTGCTCGGGTCACTTTTTACAATAAGTGATTCATTTGTGTCTTAAACTGAGGGGCTTCAACATTCGTCCGTCGCACCTACGAGCTTTAACTTTTCCTGAATGTGCTCGAGTTTCTGTTTTGAGATTACTGTGGATGCAATGTTACTTCGCGAACATTCTGTATATATTAGTGCGCTAAACGGCCTACCGCATATCGCATATCTTTACTTGTATGCGTGGTGTCGCTGTGCGAACAGAAATCTGCTGACATTCGTGTTGCTCCTTGGCGTCGGGACGTCTGTCGGTTCGGTCGACGAGGTGCATGTGCAAGCTCATCACTGCCGACGTGACGCTCCGCGGCTTTGTCTTGGGGAGGGTTAACTGCGGCGTCAACGACTGCGTCTTTATTTCCGCTGATGTGTACTTTAACTGTTCGCGCCTCAAACTTCTGTCTGTACCTCTTGAACCGCTCTACTGCGTCAGTGTCAAATTTGGAACCCCCGGCGAGGGGGGGGGGGAGGGAAAGTGTGCAGTGTCGTGCTTTATGCCCACTATAGAAGCACAGAACACACACAATTTTTGCCTGCGTGCGTTCGCCGTGTTGTTTCTCCCGGCTCTCCGCCTTACTCTGCGGTCTGTTCTCGCCTCTCGCCACTGTTTTCAAAACACGCGATGGCGCTTCGCTTGCTCGTATCGCCGAGTCTGGTGGCTGCTATTGTTCTCTCCACCTTGGGTCGATGTTCGTTGCGGTTACCGAACTATATCGCCGAATTGCTGTGTTTTTTACCTGGCTACACGTTTCGGCGTGTTTTTCTACCGACGGCGCTGACTGTGCCAGTCTGTTGCGGACAACGCCCTGACCCTGAACATTGAACTTCGCTATACTTGCGTATGTCCGTCCCGGCTCGACGTTGTGGAAAAGACGTCGTACAAGCATTTCGTACCCATTCTTGTTTGTCGACGGGGGAAACGGTGCCAACGCCCTAGTCACTTAGTTTTTTGACTGCTGGCGAGGCCGTCCGCCTCCACGAACGTACAGGTTGGTACGCCGGAACGTGCTGCTGTGTGTTGGTTATTGCACCCGTACTGGTGATCACGTGATTGTGAACATGTGGCACGTATATTGTGCGTCCCGCGGTTGCCTAAGTAATCGTAATTCCGCCGTCCACGTCGTTGCTCGGGAAAATTACGCTCGTGCGCCATCCCTGAACACTCCTTCACTATTACAGGAGGCTGCGGCACACCTTGATGCCTCTATTACCACCCGAATACGTTCCTGCCGTAATTTTGACTCTAATACCTCTGTTGGTAACCTCGTCGATTATTTTGCTGCCACTCGGGACTTCTGTATGCGCCTCTGTTTTGTGTATGTTCTTTCGCGATGCAACCTGCGATTGCTCTTTCTGGATAGTTAGTTTGCCTATCTTCTCCTTAAGTTTGGTGATTTCCGTCTGGGACCTTCCCCATTCCGCGTTGCCCGGAACGTGCGCTGCCGCCTTATTATAGCGACAAAGTCCTAATTCCACTCGGGTCAGGTTACGCGACATCTGTTCAATCGTGTCATTCTCAATGCCTATAATTTTATCGGCGATGGACGGAAGCAATGATTTCCATATTATGCTAATGAATTCCGCATCACTCACGTACGGATTATACTTGCGTCTATAATATAGGAGGGTTTCTATGTGCTGCTGGGCACTTTCGCCTAGCTGCTGCCTCTTTGTATATAGAAGCTGCTTGTACTTCTCGATTTCTGCTGTAGGGGTAAACGTGTTGCGGAGTTTGTCCTCGGCACCCTTCCACGCAAGCTCTAGGCCGTGACTTTGCACCAAATCCTCTATAGCGTGCTTCGCTGCTCCCTTAACGTGAATTTTTATTTGGGCGATATTTTCCCCTATCGTCCCAGCCTATCTCCTCGCTTACGTCATGAAACTGCTCTATAAATCCTGTGACATTTCTGTGGCTTCACCGCAGAATGTCGGTAGCTTCTCCGGTTGATTGACGACTATGTGAATATTTTCCCTATTTACTATAGCAGGTACTTCGTAATAATGCGCGTCAACAGCTGCCGCTGGTGTAAGATTCTTAGGTGTTAGATACTCCTCCGCGTTGAGCGTTATCTGAACTATTATTAAACGAGAATTCCGACCCAACACTCTGGTCTGCGTCTGTTGCTGTTGGCCCTCAAACGCTAGCTCCCTTTTGCGCTGTCTAATTAACTCCTTGAGCTCGGAAGTTGTCTAACAATTTCTTTCTTTATAAGCTTTTTGACCAACGCTGATTTACTCCTCGTGTCCATATACTCCGTACGGTCGTCGTGTGGCTAAACTGTATATGGCTAAATTGCCGGGTACAACTTCCCTGCTGGAATCCCGTTGCCACCTAATTAGCCTCCGCCTGCACGTTCCACTGCGCTAATCCACAAGCAATCTACGTAACTAATTGCTATGCCTAGGAAAACTACAAGCATTTCCAAACGTTTCCGCCCAGCGCATCCGTCGGACATGCACTATACTACAGTAAGCAACTAATATTTTACCACCACTATTGCCACTACAGCTACAAACAATGAGTGCAAGCTGAGACTCCTACGTTACGCTGTGTTCGCAAGTTTCTACTCGACTACTACAATTGCAAGCTCCGGGATAAAACAATTCTATAAAATAAATACGCTTAAGTCTGAAATATATTTAAAACCAATGCGACACGCGATGTCGGTACCTATTCCGCCTTCCTACACACGGAGCCTCCACCATTTGTTGTAGTGCCTAGCCATGTGTACAACCTATCTATATTCTTGCATAACCACACTGGCTCAAGGCTCTCAACAAAGTACCAGGATCAACTATATTATCTCTTCTAATTCGTACCAATGGTTACTTCATTAATATCAAACTTTATTACATAAACAAAACTAAACTCAATTACAAATTACACAGATACAATAAACGCTACACTTCTTGACTCCTTCTGCATTTAGTTATATTTCAGATCTCAACTATCTTACTTATAATTACTTTAGTTATTACGTTAAAATCCCATATCTTAGTCTATAACTACTAATTATTCTGATTCAATAATTACTTTAGATAACATTAATCGCTCTACCCGACTCGTATCGCACACTGCCAGTCCTTGCACTCTACTCAAGATCACCTACCACTGACAGGTTCGAATCGCCGGAGCTCCTCCGTCGGCTCGGGTAGTGGAGATGTGGTGAAGGACGAATTGTCCAAGCCTGGTCTCGACCCAGTTCCTTGATCACCTCGGCACTGGCTCAGCCCGACGCTGCTCCAGCATCGGCAGACTCGCTGATCGAGGATATCACTCCAGCCTCGCTGAACGACCAACCTCCGACACGCACCAGGTTACCAATCTCTCTCTCTCTCTCTCTCTCTCTCTCTCGAGAGAGAGAGAGAGAGAGAGAGAGAGAGAGAGAGAGACAAAGTTACAATGTTGTCCTCTGAGCATGCTCTTCATGTCTACAACCGCCTCCTGGCCACGAGTACCTAAACGCCGTCCTCGCTTCACTGAGCAATTCTGAAATCAACAATCGAGAAATATCTCTGACCCTTCCTGCACTATTATTACGGGCACGCTGAGTGACTTGTGACAATGGAGGGAAATTAACACCACGTCTTAACGTTGAATTAAAACTCTACACTCTGATTTCGAATAAGTGGTAAACCACTGATTCGAAGTGAAATTCAACTACTCGAATCAGTGAAAATGGCTTCACTCGGAATCGATGGAAAAACCACTTGTTGTTCCAGTGAAACAATTTCACTGATTGTATAAGTGATAGCCAACTGCGTGCTGCGAATTATATATATATATATATTGTTTTTATTCAATTTAGCTAAATCATTACGAGAAATTTACATACATCCGATAGTTACTGTTTATAATGTGTAATATATAGAGACTTGCAAACTTCGCGTTATTATTCGAGGACAGACTAAACTCCAAATTACTGTATGTTTGACCGACTACAGTCATTGGCCGGAAATATGTCTATCACGCCTAAGGAACTCTTGAGCCAATAAGATAACGCCAGCGGTGAAGTGGCCAACCTCTTTTAAGGAAATTAAGAAAGTTGGTGACGTTGATTAAAATACATCGGCCAATGAAAACCATATACTGCTCTCACTTGTATATAAGGCAGTGGAGACTTATCTCTTCACCGAAAGATAACGCGAATTTCGCACGTCTCTAGTAATTTAACGTGATATAAAATAAGTGAAAAAACCTACGATGATCAGTAGTCTAATCCACATCATCCCGCTTATAGACCGTTACCTTACCAATCAAGTTACCAGACCAACATTGACTACTCAGAGGAAAATACGCGTATAGGTTGTTCACGGTAAAATGAGAACTTTTGAAAGCCCTGCTTCATATATGCTTGTATATACGTTGTGTATTATTCCGCTTTATGTAAGATTAATATTGTCATGGGCCTCAACCCTGTGTTCAGGTGTCGGTCAAATGAAACTGTGAAATTATTAGAAAAGTAAATATTTAATAAATCTGCTAATTTTAACACTTAGATTCATAAAAAAAAAAAAACAGAAAGAGAATGAAATAATTTAAATTATAACAAATTGTTACCTAACACTTAAGCTACGGAACTACTTTCCATACATCGTTACCAACTTTACTGGGTGCGTGTCATTCAGTGCACCTGTTAAAATATATGTAGCTATGGGCAGTGACTTTTTCCTCGGGTTGATTTCAAAAGTCCTCACATTATCGTGAACAGCCTTTATTGCGGAAGAACTGAACTTAATTATGAAATTAGAGCAGGTATTAGATTGAAGTATTATGATATACATCAAATATAAGTTATTGGCTAGGGAGGTCCTAATTAATTCCAAGATATGAACGTGAATGATACAGTCGCCGGAGGCTGAGTGTTGAGTCGGAAAGCGACGAGCAGCTCGCCAAGCTGCATCTTGATAGCTTCATCTCCGCATGGGTCTACAGGCATGCATACAGTAAGACCTCGCGGTCATTGCACTTTTTCTATTTTATCGCAGCGCTCTTAGCCACAAGGCCTTGCCGCACTTCGGTCTCCCAATAGGCGAGGGAGAGGAATCACTTCCTACCACCGCAAGGCGACCAGGATTAATGCGACCGTTGGCCAGATCCTAACCCCAAACCTGGCACGTCTGAGACCCTCGCACACAGAAGCCGAGGTTCTACCCATGACCCCTCCCCCTCTCTACTAGTATTTTCTACTCTACTAACCAAGAGCATGTTCCCAAACACTCTGTCTCCTGTAGCATTCTATGTAATTCAATTAAATTTAATGCATGAAATAATTTAGAAATCTATACGTTTCTGTCGCAAGGGTTTTTACGTCTCTCTTGACGGGGTTTCCCTTGCTCTTCATAGTTAATACTAGCTCTAAGTACACTTAGGGAAGTGCAGGCCATGGCTGCCCAATCCCTCTTTGCCGCGATGCATGTCTTCTTGCATGATTTTCCTTCCTGGTAGGCGTAAGGGGTTAGCCCTGCGACCCAATAAAATCCCGCCCTACCTTCGGTCATTAAGTTCACATAACACTTAGAATAAGGTAGTTTAGAGGGAAAGAAAAGGTTCTACCCATACCCCTAGTGCCTCTCCAGGGCACAATCTTAGCGGGTTGCCGCTCACCGCCCGGCCTTTCCACGAGAGTGGGAATCTCTCCAGACCTCCTCCAGCATACGGAGTTAGGGTCTACAGACATACTGACAGACGGGCCCCGTACACATTTTTGCCAAATATTGTATAGTTTCTGGCGACGTAATTGTCACAAATGCCGTGCCGCCGGGAGGGTAGCTCCACTGGCACTTCGCTGATATGTTTAATAAACTATTATTGTTGTAATGTGTTTTGGGTTCTTCGCCTCTCCTGGATACAGACGCGTCGCTGCTGTTCGTTAGGCTTGCCCTCCTTTACAGAATCATAACATATCCCCCCCATTTCTCACCATATTTTTTTATGTACTTTCTGTGTTAGAGTAAGGTTATAGAAGCTTTCTGGGCCTAAACCACCTCGCATTTTAACTGTGAGTAGATATAACAGTTTTAGTCAACAAAATAACTTACGTAACATGTATTTATTAAAATATAAACAAGAAGGTTTGACAATGACTCGTATTTTCGTCACTTTGCTCTAATATTAATATGACGGTTATATATATGTATATATATACATATATATATATACACACACACACACACATACAATGTATGTGGACCAAAGGTGGCCATACCTAAGAGTAAAATAATTTTCATATTTTATATAGGTTGGATAAATATCTGATACTTTGCTGGTAACAATCCTTTGTTTATCATGTACAAATAAAAAAAAATAACAGCTCGGTATAAGTAAGCATAATAGAGTTGAGCTACGAAATAAAATAAGCTAGTATGTGGACCTCCTTTGGAACTAGGGTACCAAAGATGGCCCAGCATCGGTCACCTAAGATGGCGCATAATTTTTTGAGGCATTTACAGGTGAAAACAAAAAATACTTTCTATTACAACACAACATAGCTAACACAAAGTCGTTTATTCATTTTAATTGTGAACAAAAGGTAGTAAAAATATTCACCATTGCTGAAAAAAAAGACAAAAGCAGTGACAATAAGCATGAAACACAGAATTAACTCCCACAAAAAATTGTACAATATTGCTAGGCTCAGTAAACAAACCAAGTATGTCAAGAAAATGTTTAACAGACGGAAATGTGATATGGAGTCGGTACGGGGAAGACCCTCACACGCTTCATGCACATACCACAAACAAAACTTGCAGTCTCTCGTATCTTCAACGCGGTCAGTCTTACATATATGGCAGTACCAGGACTCTTCCCGCTGTTTCGCCATCTGGGAGGATGTACTTGACTCTTGATGAGATGCACTTGGATTTTGACGAGATGTACTTGGCGCTTGATGAGAAGTCCTTATCTTCTGCTTCCTTATTTATTTCAGCTCTTTCTTCTCTGTGACCTCAGGCTTGTCCCATTTTGACTCGGTATTCTGCCCTAAATTCTAAATTATCTTTTCATTAGTCTTAGTTTGATTGTTATTCATCACTGCCTTCTTTTTGTTCACAGTATTTTCTCTGATCACATTCTCATTTTTCAGGGCAATCTTCGTCTCTTTGGATCCAGTCGTACTACTTTGGAAAAGACAAGCTGCAACTTTTGGGCCTCTGTAGTTTAATATTTTATGTTTTCCTGTAACTTTGGTGTTAGCACTTTTCTTGAAATTGGGTGTCCTCAATATGTCCGATATCTAAGAAGTTTGACACTTTTCTGGCTCTGAATGACCAGTAACGTCAATGTCTTCAGATGTTTAATCATGTTCAGAGTACTGTGGATCAGAGAGAGAGAGAGAGAGAGAGAGAGAGAGAGAGAGAGAGATATATATATATATATATATATATATATATATATATATATATATATATATATATATATATATATATATATATTTCACTGTCATATTCTTGATTATTACTGCACGCCTTTTTTTCTTTTCCCCATGCATGTTACTAGGAACGCGGCTTGACTTTCTCGATTTCGTCGTTTTTACATCACGAATAACTTCACATGTTAAGGTAGCAGGTAGCAGTATTATCTGGCGGTTGAAGGGAATGTGGATCTTCATTGCCGTTGTTGGTGCTGTCCCCTGCCAGTCTGTGTGGTTGATAAGTGAGCACACTGGGAGCAAATACTTCATCAGGGATGGCAGTGGGGTCAAACGGATATATTCCGGTAGCTCTAAAGCCACTGCAGATATTGGATGGTGTGACAGCCTTCACCCAGGCCCTGGAAAAAATTCTGCCGAACTTATATCGCTTGATAACACGATCTGCACTTGCGTCGTCCACGTTTGTATGATTTCCATGTCCTCTTTGCGTCCAGAACAGTACAACTTCGTTGTCCCAGTTCATTTCATACGACTTAAACACACTTTTGTCTAACGGTTGAAGCTCATGAGTTGTGTTTCTGGGGAGACAATAAAGGGTTATCTCATGAGCTTCCGCAGCATGGACAATGTTTGCATCGATGTGAGACGACGCTCCATCAAAAATCAGGAGTACGGGTCCAGGAGTCTTGTATTTAGCGAAGTGATCAAGCCACTTAACAAAAGTCTGGGAAGTCACTGAGCCTTTTGCAGTGATAAAAACCTGACTCCCTGTTGGTAGGTTTCCTGTCCATTCTGGATTCAAACGATTTCTCTTGTACAGGATGACAAGGGGAATAGCATGGCCTACTGCATTTACACAGGCTACTATGATACATTTTTCGCCATGTTCACTTGCTACATTAAGTACACGTCTAGCTCCTCTTTTGGTCAAAACAGTCTGTGCCTTGTGAAGACAAAGTCTGTTTCCCTTTTCATTTGTGTTGTAAATGGACTACGGCTTTTCCATTACTCCAATCTCTAGCATAACTTTTTTAAGTTTTTCAAAGTGAACATTCAAATAAATCTGTTCAGTTTTTTTGCTCTTGCTGGATTCAGATTTTGTGACTTTCTTCTGGAAACATTGGGGTGCCTACGCAAGAACAACTTCAGCCACTTTTTCCAAGCTGATGCAGTGTTGGGATTAAATGGATGTTTGAGCCCATTGAGCTCACAAAAACTGAAGACAGTTCGTTTCAGGACGTTTGGAGCCAGAGGTATACCAACGTCAGATGATCTAAGGAGTCTGTTGCAAAGTTCGAGCTCGTGGTCACTAGATAGAATAGGTTTCCTACCTTTGATTTTCTGACGACTGCCTGACAGGAGGTGATTTCTCAGCGTCCTCCGGGGGATATCATGTGTGATGGCAACGCACCTGACTGACACCTTATCCTTCAAAACACTGTCAATCGCCTTCGTGAGGTCCCTTTGGGCCCACAAAATTCCAAGATTTCTTTCCATGGCGAGCTGAAATAGGAACCACAATTTATTGAGCTGGAAGGCTTACATAAAATAAACTGTCATTAGGCTTAATTTGCTTTACTTTTGGGCTTATATTAATTTAAGGATGCCGCCTAGCTAGTGCGATATTGTATGCAGAGCTAAATAATGTTGTACATACAAAGTAGTTTTACTGTAACATGCCGTGGAAGTCCGCATGCGAATTATTATTCAATGTGGTGACTATATTGTTAACAATGGCATAGTTTAAGCAAACCTGAACACAAGTTTGTATTGTAGATTCGGCTTTCTTTGATTACAAGGTTCTCTGACCTCCAAGTGTACCATTTCTTATATGCCTTGAAAATTAAGTTATTTTAGTTTGACAAACGACATTACAGTAAGTTACAAGTGGATATCAGAATTTCTCCATCATACTTTAAGCCACACCTACAGCCGCCCTTTCGATGGCATCCTTAAACAAATTTTGTTCGTGAAACGAGAAGAGAACTTCAACAATAAGAGATGCAATAATATTACCGAAATAAGTTAACTACTTTTTGTACCTGGTTCCCAAGGTGGCCCACTATGGCCACCTTGGGAACCTAGCCCACATGCACACTTTCAATAATATTTTCACATCTCAGTAAAAAAAAAAATACTAATAACTTATAACACCACTTTACACATTCAAATCACTCATAAAAAGAGCGTTACGAAAATGTATAACACAAGGCAATATCTTGCAAATTACGTATTTTATTTAGTTTTTCTAACTCACCTTGAAAATTAGAAGCACATTCTGACTGATCAACACAACTCACGCCAAGGCTCATGATGTGGCGGCGTTTCGATGGGGAGCGGTTTAGTTCCTCGTTCCTCCGCATAGGTTGCGACACCATACAATACGTAGTTGACATCGAGCGACTACTGGCAGTACAAACACGAAAATTTTAACACCTGGGCCACCTTGAGACCCCAGGGCCACCTTTGGTTCACCTACCTTTATATATATATATATATATATATATATATATATATATATAAACAAAACTTTTAATATCGAGGACCGTGATTTTATCTTGACATTATTTTGCATCTTTTAGGTATTAGCTGTCTGCGTGATGTCGGAGAGAAACGAGAGAAGTCTGGTTGTCTAATTTCACATAGCGCGAAAGCGTGAGAGAGAGCGCGAAGCATTGATCTCTCCAGGTTGTGCGAAAGAGCGGTCGCTCGGAAGAGCATACTATAAATTGAGACAGGTACCTAAACTTGTGAGAGCGCAAAGCCCTTATGCTATGTCTAGTAGCTTCAACTGGAAGATCCATACTTAAAAGAGAGGGAAACATAAAACGAAAACTATCGTTCAGACATGAAAAATTTCTTAAAAGCTATTCGTAAGCAGAAGCCGTCTCAGAAATACTGAAGATCTTCGAATGAAAACCACGCGGCTGTAATTAAGCGCTCTATTTGGGGGACCTGGGCAGGCGGTAGGCCTACAATTAAATTGATTTCGTGGCCAGTTTCCTTTTTTTTTCACTTCTGCGTATTTTTGTTTTACTTCGATTACTGGGGGGGGGGGCACGGGGGCAGAGCGGTTAGACTACTCGGCTCCCAGCTAGGCGAAACGGGCTCAATCCCCGGCCTGCTCACTCCGGATTTTCGGCATGTTGGAATCGTGCCTCACGATGCCACTGGTCGGCGGGGTTTTCTCGGGGATCTCCCGTCCCCCCCCGCCCTTGCATTCCGGCACTACTCCAAACTCCCCTCACCAAACCCTCGTCGGCTCTCAAGACCTCGATGTTAAGAGCCACCCAAATCTCTTCACTCACTCGCTTTAATTCTGTGTGTTCCAAACACGCTAATTTTGTTTTTATTTTCACATACACTTCTGCAAAAACCACGGAAGCTGATTTTTAGTAGAAGTAAAAAATTGCATTACACAATAAATCGTAAAATAAATAGTGTAAATTTATGAATATGTGAAATCTAAAATATGAAATAATGAATAGAAATATAAACAAAAAATAAAAGAATAAAACACATTATATATAGAAATAAATAATATAAACTAATGTAAAATGTAAAGACGTAAAATAATATTTCAAAAATAATTTAAAATGAAGGTTATAAAATTAAGCATTAAAGTATAAATTATTTACTAGTTTGCTATCAAACGTCGTTCGCTGCTGTTAATCTCACCTCAGTCACTAGTACTCTGATTACGGAGACGCGATAGAAGTTCGTCGTCAAACTCTATTCCCCTGATCCCGTTACGAAGGGAAATCTGCTCTCCACTAATATCAACTTACGTGACGCCGCCTTGTTATTACTTATTGACGCTCATTCCCACCTTCGTAATGGACCTTAAGGGCTATTATGCGATACTGCTAGCAAACTACACCTTACTGCGGAACTATAGCCGGAGAGGATCTGGTGCACGGGTGAAGTTTGACGTAAACTGCATCACTTTGGTAGAGGCAATTCTCTTCGGGGATGCACTTTCGCGCGTAACAACGGCACTGAATCTCACTATTTCCCTCGGGCACAAAATAACTCCGCTAAATATTTCTGTAAATCAAAATAGCCTTACACTGAATGTGCTGCAAATATACAGAAACAGCCCCCATAATAGTGAAACACATAAATATTCTCTGTAAACAGAAAATACGGAACATTCTTCGTCAGCCATGTACGTTGACGAAACAAAACAAAATTTTCTTTGCCACAGCAATGAAAATATGGTTCCTGTGAAAATCGGAACATTCACGCCAATAAAACATAGAACTTAATACAAAAATAAGTCAATGCAGGATGCTTTTAACAAACGGTGCTCTAAAAAACTAGCAACATGACAAAAATCTGTTTTTTTACTGTCTACAAAATATAAGACCTTAGCACGGAGAACTTAGCATGGAATGCCTGTCTCGAAACTATTTTTTTCCCCTTTTCACAACTCTGTTGGGAAAAAAAATTAAAGTGTTTTTAAATAAGTAGTTTTTACTGAGTACATCAAATTCAGAACGAAAAAAAAAATTCAGTTAAACACTTTAAATTCAGATCCAATTCACTAGCAAACAGATTGCAACTATCACCCATAGAACAGAAGGAATAAAAACAAATTATGCCAGCTGCGTGTGTTAGAATTTACAGGAAAGCCTGCACTGAAGATGTGAATGCAACGACTAGTGGCGTAGCAAAAATATTTATTTGTGCACGTTTTCCAGTATCTGAAATGTATGTATTTGAAAACTCTCCCATTTCTCCGGTAGTCACCGTATCCAAGGTCGCCAGGCGTTCGGAGATCAAGATTAGAATCTTGGTCGAGCTTTTAACATCTTTTATATCAACATAAACTCTTTCAATGTGGGAGTAGAGCTAAACAAATCTTTAAATGCACGAACCAAATCCTACAATTTTCGTCAACCAAATAAGAAGGGCAAAATAATTAGGTTTCAACAACGAAATATTTCATCGACCTTACACAAAAATTAATTTGGTCTCGCCAAAAAAATTATGTTTGACTAAACAAATTTTTTTTTTCTGCGTATTTCTAATACTTATATACATATTCACTTAAGGGTTATAGCCTTTCTCTCTCTCTCTCTCTCTCTCTCTCTCTTTATATATAATATATATCTTTTATGCAGAATATAACTAAAGTTTTGACCGTAGCAAAATTACATTTATCAGAGAAGCAAGAACGTCGTAAGCTGGAAAAGTTATCTCACACTGACAACGACAAAGGGAGATCCGACATGTCTTTAGTCGCTCGGATGGATACTTTGTAAAAAACAGCAACAATATTGTTCATGCAGTGCATAAAGAATGCATGAAGAAACGCTATGATGGACGTATTTCGAACAAGCTAACATCAAGTCTACCGTGGGCTGTGAGGCAGGTAATAAAGTTGGGAAAGAATATCTAGCGAAAGTACAGCCCATCGGGATATCGATGTTCGCAATACTTCGCAAACGCCTGACTACGTATTCTAAATATTAATATTAATATTGTTGTAAACTCGTAACTGCAAACCACCACTCACTCTAAAGCAAGTTTCAGCTAGTGTCTTTATCGCTTGAAGAATTGAAAAGAAATTAAAATATCTTAAACACTCCCCAAGAATTTGACTATAGTTCATTCACGACTGGAACAGACTTATGAAAATCAACCTTTGAAAAAACGCCCTAGCTATGCATGCAGCTAATGGCTAGGGTGTTTTTTTTTCAAAGGTTGATTTTCATAAGTCTATTCCAATCGTGAATGTTTTATAGATATCAACGTCGTCAATAACAGCAGTCATGTATGTGCATCTGTAGGAATTTAGATTTTTTCGTGCACTAAACAGAAGAAAAGAAACGCTTTATGTAGATAGAGGAATCCGGTATTGCTTTATACAAAAACTCTATTAAATTAAAATTTAACCTACCATAAAAGTGGCGCACATCACACCTACCCGAAAGGGCCGTGGTGGTGTAATTGTTAGACAACTCGCCCCCCACCAAGAAAAGGGGTTCGATTCCCGGCCAAGTCGCTTCCTGAATTTTACACTTGATAATTGTACCCGATGATGCTGCTGGTTAGCGGGTTTCCTCGGTAATCTCCTGTTTCCCCGCCCTTGCAGTCCGGCGCTGCTCCAAACTCACCTCACCTCACCCTCATCGACTTTCAAGACCTCGATTTAAGAACCGTCCAGACCTCTCAAATCCAGATATATATATATATTTTTTTTACAAAACAGTTTGAGCTCCTGTTTTTCTTATGCTTTACTCCTATCCATCGAACTGAAAGTTTCGAATCAGACTCGCACAGCAAAGCGACTGAATATGTGTGAATTACTTGAAAAAAAAATATCGCTCGTACATTTGAAGAGGCTCCGCTGTCGCGAGAACAAATGTGTGTTGTGTCGGAAGGGATTTTATTGTTCGCGTCTCCTGAGCCCGGAACATGTCTCAAGTTCGCCTGGAACTGAGATTTATCATCCCTCGTATTGTTCGAGACAGCGGGGAGGGAAGGAAGCCATTCTATTTCCGGATAGCACTCTCTTTCGAACACAAGCGCGCACATACGTGCATATGTTAAATGCAGACACCCGAAGACATTATGCAGCGGGGTATGATCTGTGCGTTAGTAAACTGAACCCCTGCAGTTCATTAAAAAAACTCCTCTTGAAATGTTTTTTACCAGTCCATATGACGAATTCTCTTACAGTTGGCCTATTCCTGTGAACTGTCACCAAAAATACAGACATTTGAGGTGCTGTAGGCTGTTCACGTTAAAGTGAGCACTTCTGAAAGCCCTCTCATTTGGGATAATAGTCAATAAATATATTCTATTTTAGCCTTAGACGTTAACTTCAGAGTCCCGTGGAATATATGCACTGTGTTTATTACTTAAATGACAGTAGTTTTACAAAAAGGTGGTTAACGGTTAAAAAATAACCGAAAGAAAAAAGTAACTAGGGCTTCAAAAGTGCTCACTTTACCGTGAACAGCCTATACCTACCAAGCCGCATCTTCCCAGTTTAAGTATGGCACCCATATTAACGAACATCATTGTTTAATGCATCAGTTGTAAATATAACCGTTTCAAACTAAAAATATTATAGCTGACATTTCTTGAGGAATACTGGCACGTTAAGGAATATTTTCAATATTTTATCAAATTTTTTCTCTGAAATGTAGTGTAAAAAATACTTTTAAAAAACTATGAATATATATATATATATTTTTTTTTTCTCGACGGGCAATGTTGAGAAATATTACAACACAGCTTTTGTCAGAACAGGTTGTTGCTCCAACACTTATTCTTCGTAATTTCGCAGAAAGAACGTGGTAGAAAAGTCCTCCAGAAGTGTGTGCAAATTTAATGTTTGATCTATATAATAATGACTATGATAACCTTGCATTGTCTTTACAGTAAATAAGAATGAAGGAACAAATATTTCAGAATAATACTTGCAAAAAAAAAAACCACAGCGGCTCTGCGATTCTAAGCCACACCTGTTATTAACCTAACACCCTGCCCCACACGACCACTGTGTCGTTTTGCGTTCGGATTACTTTTTATACGTATGTCTTTAAGGTAATAAAATGGGCCAGAATACATTGCCACTGAACTTCAGAATGATATTAAACGTCTGCAGAAGAATTATAAATTTGCTCAGCTGCGACTTCGTAACTGCAGAATATTCTTATTAGTTTATGAGCGGTTGCAATGGGACAACAGTTACGTACTGGAAGCTGCAATGTACGACAGAAGACCTTTAAACCCGTTACCTTTGGTACGAAGTAATATTTCTTTACTGTGAACAAAAGCAGCTCAAATATTGTTTATTTCTTTGCTATAAAGAAAGGTAATTTTGCCATTAAAAAAACGTACAAATAAAACATTTATTAGCAGCAGACCTATGTTTCTGTAACCTTATCTTTGAATTAAAGCTACATTGTGTTGTCGTAAACAAAACAATAACGAAGAAGTGTGCGCGTGTAAAGGTAACGCGCCTTCGCTTGACTCGAGACAGCGCGTGCTGACTTCGTTATCTCTTGTTAATATACTACATAAAATGATCGCATATGACGAGGGAACACGCATGATGAAGCGTTACGACAGTGGGCATATGCAGTTTATGCAAGGTGCACTAATTAACCACACCAGGAAATGCAAGGATTCGTCTTTTGAGAGCCAGCAAGTATTACAATACCCCCTGCTGCATCAATGGGTACTGATTCCAGAGACTATTATGACAATGACGGACTATAATGACGGAACAAGAGACCTAAGAAGTGTGGTCGAGTCGGTATGTGAGGAATGTACAGTGCATTTGCAAGACGTTTGCCTGAAGTCAACGAACTTCACAATAAATGGTCGTCGGCTTTAAATACTGATGAAGACCACGCTATCACTACAAAGAAAGTAAACTTGATATTGAGGATTGAACGGGAGGTGAAGATGAACATGAAGACAGCATTGATGGTAATGACTATGAAGACAGTGCTGATGAGGAATCTGATGAAAAGGATGAAGATTTTCTCGACGTTCACACACATTTCACCAACGAGTTTCCTTCGATAATTGGCATGAAGAAGGCAGAAGGCGTCAATAACGCTCGTTACATATTTCCCGAAGACTCGAATGAACTTGTTGATAGACTCAGACATTTGATTGACCTGCAATTACATGGGAATCTCTCACACATTATTGGGATATCTTCAATCATCGATGAACCCAACAATCGGGATTATATCAGCTGAGACTGTTGGCTACTATCCATGATCTGCAAACATCTGAAAAATGTAAAGATCGAATGCACAAAAAATTAGAAAGGCAGAATGTTTATGATAAGTAAATAAATTAAGGTTGTGTATACATAGTAGTGTGTTTTAAATTTTTTACACAGGCTCTTCTGCTCCTCTGAAATACTTATCAATGCAGTGGTGTAAACAATAAATTGCGAGAGTCTGTTTTAGATTAAATTTATGTGAATGCATAAAGGATGGCAATAATTCAATCTGAAGTATCATATCTTACTCGGGTCGTTTAAAACCGACCTAGTTCTATACGGTGAACGAATGAGATGAGGAATGTTAATAAAGAATATTTTTGAGGAATGTTTCTCAAATAGTTGGTTGGCCTGGTCAGTTGGCTTGGCAAATTGGATTGGTATATTAGTATGACCCTTTGGTATGATCAGCTCTGGTAGAAATGGTTTGCGCAGATTTTTCAAATATTTTCTGCGAAGAGGTTAGTTACGAGACTCTTATTAGGAGACTTTGCTTCGAGATTGTCCATCATCGCTTCTTTATAAAGGAGTGTTGTATGGCTGGTTGGTCTTGTTGGTTGGACTAGCCAGTTTTGCAGGAACTTGTCTCGTCAGGAGCTAATCTTAGGCTCAGTCAGTCTCGCCAGGAACCAGTGTTGGGCGAAGTTAGTCTTGGGTGGAGTTAGACTTCGAAGGAGTTAGTCTTGGGTGTAGTTAGTTTTGGGACGAGTTAGCCTTGGGTGGAGTCAGTCTTAAGTGGAGTCAGTCGTTGGCTAGTACGGTATGGCCACTTGTTGTGACTAGCTAGCAATGGACAATTGTATGGACTAAGATTCCTTCTCTGTTTTTCGAGTGCATGTCATTGGGGTTAAGGCCGATAACATCCAACATGGTGGTCGGAGTCACCAATATAATTTTTTCCATGATTTTGAGACGTGGGTCTCAAATTACGCCGTTTCTGATCACCGCCTTTGACCGGCGGTTGTATATGGGTGCAGCTGGCGTGTGGAGTGGAAAAATACCGTGCGTCGCCTGCCTGCACTTCTTCGTTACCGTCAAGAGAAATTCCTACTAAAATTGTGTTGAAAAGACTTAAATATATAAGCTACGAAAGCACTTACTTGAAATTATGTATCATCTGGATGTTCGGCGATGGTTTCCTTGTAACGACAAGGGGAAGTCGTGGATGAAGAACAACGCACTGACAACCGGCATAGCTCCGCCCGTGTTGAGCCTCTGCCAGGCACTGGAGTACAGCAGTCATGCGGCGGAGTTCGCGTGGTCCCCACCAGGCGCAACTACCGCTGCGATGACGTCAGTTGCAATCACGTGGCAGCTCCGTGATCGGCTGCTCGTCCGAACAATGTACCAATAGTGTTATAAGATTGGTTCAATATAATTATGACGGCTTAGGGCTTGCATACTCGTATTCTATAAGCAGCAGGGAGATCAGCTGAGAGGCTTAGTTTGACAGCTACTGTCGTGAAAGGTGGATCGTCTCTTCTAGCATCTTACCCATGTAGCAAACCACCTATGGCCCATTGTTGGTTTACAGTCGGATGCCAAGCCAGCAAACAGTTGGCCAACAGCTGGCATGCACTCAGCACCACTGCTGGTCCTGAAGTAGCACCACTAGCTAGCCATATACTGGCCATAACTGGCCCAGTTGTGGTGAACACAAAAATGGCCCAAGCATGGCCTATATACTCACAACAGCAATGACACATCGATGTACCATTTCACAGCATTCAGATGGCCTACTGATGACTAGTCATGCTTTCACTATATATCTAATACTATCTCTTAAAAATAATTATTTTTACCATCAATATCAACGTTTCTTTGTTTTCAATTTCATTTACTTCACTATTTAAAAAAATTATACGACATGAAAATCTTATGCTTACCGGAGGAGGAGGAGAGGGGGCGCAAACTTACGCTCCTTGCATTGACAGCCCAGCATGCTAACCATTACTCCACTGCTTATTTATATGTTTGGATGAACTAATTTAGAAGATATTCGGACTTGAATCATAAGCAAACACTAATGTAATGTAAAATATACCAGTTATTACATAGCCTTAAAACTTACCATGCAAACAAATCAGTTTTTAAAAAGATGCAGATAAACAAAAGAAATACTGTCGTTGAGAGAAATCTTCCTACATAAATCGTGATAGCAACCCAAAAATTGACTTTAATGTAATTTTTCGCAGTATGTATGCCACCTGGATGCTATTTATCTGTTTTCAAATGCAGTGGCCAGTTATGAATATTTAAGTGATGCGAAACAACAAAAGCCCTTCAATGTTAATTTTTTTTGTGTTAGTTATTGTTTTTTTAACTTCTCATTATAATCATATACAGTCATACATGTTAAACATTACATATGTCAAATTATTCAATACCAGTTACGAAGTCACATAATACTGTATTTACAGCATTTTGCCATAGATATTTCCATCACTACATATTTACAAATAATGTACTCTTTGTATAATATGAACTATAATGATATCAGACACACACATATACACATACGCGTGTGTGTAGTTTTAAAAAGCTATCTGCAAAGTGTGGGATCCATAAGAATTCCCATAATAAGCCATATTGCACCAGCAATGGTCCATCTATGTACCACTGCACATACATCAAATGGCCTATAGATGGCTACTCATATTTTACCAGCAATAAGTATAGGTTATGTGCGGCCATTGCTGGAATACAGTAGGTAAGCCATTTATGGGCCATTAATAGTGCACCTACTCTAAACCAACATTTTCATTTCCACAAACATTCCATCAGTCGGCCATAAATTGCATGCCAAATGTCATGGAGCCAGAAGTTAACCATAGCAGGGCCAGTTGTGTAGACCCATAAGTTTTCTGGGCCAGCAGTAATCCAACATTACCATCAGTAAAACCACCACAGTCGGCCAACTGTCTCTTAAGCGGGCGAAACACTATAGTGAAGTGCCATCAATGGCCCAAAAATGGATAAGTTAAGTGCTGCTAGTGCTGGAATACAGTTGGCAAGCCATTTGTGGATCATCAACAGTACGCCCACTCTCAGCCATAAGTTTAATTTTCATCAAGATCCCATTAACGCACCATTGATGGCATACCAACTGTCTTGTTGCCAGCAGTCAGCCATAACAGGGCCGTTTTTGTAAACCCATAAGTATACAGTGTCAGCAGTCATCCAGCAGTGCCAGCAGTAAAACTACAGTCTGCAGGCTGTGGCTTGCTACATGGGGAGTCTTATTCTACATCTGCGAGGTCTTCGGGAACTCCAGAGCTAATTCTAGCTACGGCAGTTTCATCGACTTCTTCGGAAGTGTTACCTGGAATATCATTGCCCGCATTACCTGCTTCTTTAGATCTAGCATCTACATCTTCAACAGGTCTGCCCACATTTTTGGGTTTAAGGTCACGGTGTGAAGGCGAAGGTTGCCTGCATCCAATATGATGGCAGTAGTCTGTAATGTAATATGTTTACTGATATTTATTAATTTTTCTCGAGTTTTTGTTTTAAATGTCATTCAAAGTCATGGTATCAAAGTCGAGATTACTTTCTCCAATATGATGATAGTCTGTAATGTAACATGCGTGCTGATTTTTATGTATTTTTACTCAAGTGTTAGTTCACGAGGTCATTCAAGTTCATGGAGTCAAGGTCAAGCTTACTGCCTTCCAATATGGTGGCAGTAGTCTGTAATGTAAATGTTTGAAGATTTTTATGTATTTTCACTCGACTTTTTGTTTTCAAGGTCGTTCAAGGTCATGTGGTCAAGGTGACTATTTCGGGCGTGAGAGTTGTGAGGAGTGAGAGGGGGGGCCTTAGAAAATTTAATTTTTTAAAACCTTTTCAATAATTTTTAATTTTTTTTTTTTTTGTAACTTTTAAAAATATTGTTGGAGTTTTTCGGATTTTCAAGGTCAGATGTCAAGGTCAAAGATCATTTGCATACAATATGGATGCTAAAATGCCTGGCAGCACCAAGATAGCTGACTGGATATGGGCGAGGGGATGGAGGCGTGGCAACTAATTTGAACGGTGAGGAGGGTAAGGGGAAACCTTAGGAAATTACATTTTTTAAAGAAACTTTTTAATAATTGTGTACTAATTTTTAATGATATTTATTTTGGAATTTTTTGGATTTTTAAAATTTTTTTCGGGAATTTTGGATTTTTAAAATTTATTTTTTATTTTTGGGTCAATGGTCAAAGGTCACCGGTTAAAGGTCATGGGTCCTGCTCTCCTGACCCCGAAGTCTCTAATCGCGGTCACCTAGATCGCCGATTTCCCTCGCTCAAGCTTGACGTGAGTGAATATTTTTTTCTAACTTTCTCACGTTTTACGTCCAACTGAATTCATCTCAGAAGCCCCGAGATATTTTAGGAACCCCAGCCGTATATTGATTTATAAACCGGTCGTAAAACCATTCCTTTGAATTGTTTAAAGGCGCTAAGTTATCAAAATACGGTTATTTAAAAAAAATTTAATGTTTAATAAAACAGTCATAAATCATAATTCTTCCCGTTTCCTTTTAGTTACATAAATGATATATCACCGCCAAGATATATTTGAAATATAATATCTACTCCAGCACACAGTTTCAAATACAACCCTCTAAACAAAGGATGGTGATAATAATCCAATATTTCCGTCATGCACAGCCTGTCTGCATAACCCTGCCAGTCAAAATAAGTATTGACTCTGAAGTTTCTCTAGAAAATGAATGAGTAAGTGACGGGATTAGTGCTGCTCTTAACAGCGAAGTCTTGAGAGCCAATGAGGGTGATTTAAGTGACTATAGAGTGGCGCCAGAATGAAGGCGCGGGGGAAACGGGAGATCCCCCTAGAAAACCCACCGACCAATGGCATTGTCCGGCACGACTCCCGCTTGCGAAAATCTGGTGACCCGGCCGGGGATTGAACCCGGTTCGCCAGCCTGCTAATCGCTCAGCCACCGTAGACCCACTCTAGAAAATGAGATCTGATTAGCGATCATGTGTGTATGCAAGCACGTGCGTGTTAAGTTCAAAAACTAGCATTCACTATCGAAACCTGTGAAAAATGTAGATATTTTATATATGCGTTCTCTTTCCTAGTCTTTACTCTGTACTGCTGACATCGTACAGGAAATGGTGTTACGGTGGGTATTTAACTAACAAATCTTCTAGAGAGATTTGGGTGGCTCTTAACAGTGAGGTCTTAAGAGAACAAATCCTCGTTTAACGGAATGGTAATTGCAACAAATTGATTCCTTTAGTAAACAATCCTATGGAGACAAAATAAAAATACCAACTTCATGGAACTGTAATGTACTGGGAGGGGCATTTGTAAGTTCGATTATTTTTAAGGTCTATAGTCCCATCCGTCCATCCATAAAAAATTTAAACTTACAAAGTTTTGAAGAACGAACGGATGAATATTTTAGACGTATTTACTTGCGACAGGGCGAAGTACGGTCGTAATGCCTTGTTGTAAATTCGCATTTATTGAAAACTCTCTATTTAAATAACGTCTGTAGAATTTTTTGTCGCTGTAGAGATAGTGGGAGAGTAGGAGAGATTTGGGTGGCTCTAAACATCGAGGTCTTGAGAGCAGAAGGGGGATGAAGCGAGATGAGTGTGGAGCAGTGCTGGAATGCACGGGCGGGGGAAACGGGAGACCCCCGATCAAAACCCGCCTACCAACGGCATTGTCCGGCACGATTGCCATGTGCGAAAGTCCGGTAGTGACGCCGCCATGAATCGAACCTCGTTCGCCTAGGGGAGAGGCGAGTAGTCTAACCTCTACGCCACCACGGCCCCTTACTCGCTCCGGAAATTTCTGTTCTAACTTCGAACTTCGAAATGACGAAAAATTTAAGTTGTAAGGTAAACCCGTCATATCTATGAAAGCTACCAAAATTGTTATATCAAACGAGATAAGCAAACATGTAGGAATTTCATTTCCGATCATCTGTTTCTTCCTTGCATTTGAAATTGGAGAGGTCATAAAAATATCGTGTTCATTTGGAAACTAACCGTATTTAAAACACATGTTCGTTTGTGCTCTGTTTGCAATTAGCGTATGATTGACATGACACCACCTGGAAGATTCTGAGCCATTAACAAACACGTATATAGGTTGTTCACGGTAAAATGAGCACTTTTGAAAGCCCTGCTTAAGATCTACTTGTATACATGTTGTGTGTTCTTCCGCCTTATGTAAAATTAACATTGCCATGGGCCTCATTACGTTATTCATGCGTCAGTCAAATGAGACAGTGAAACTATTAGAAAAGTAAAGATTGTGCAAATTTGCTCATTTTTTCACTTCGGTGCGTAAAAAACAGAAAGCGAGAGAAATAATTAAAGTTATCACAGATGGTTGCCGAACACTTTTTATTCGGCGTTAATATACGGAACTACTTTCCCCTCCATCGTCAACAACTTTACTGGGCACATGTCACTCACTGCGCCCGTTCAAATATATGCAAGTAGGGGCAGTGACTTTTTTATAAGGTTGATTACAAATGTAGTCACGTTATTGTGAACAGTCTTTAAACGTGCATGGCTAATTGCATCCTGACACAGTGATAACAATGATTGTCTCCTTGCTGTGCGAGGAAGCGATATCTGCTCGAGAATGAAAACTAATGCGAAGTCTAACAAACAGGTGACTGAACACGTCTTTTTTTTTTTCAACTATCTTTTCACGGTGTGTGTGAGCTATATGCCTACTTATATAGGCTGTTAATGGTAAACTGAGTGCTCTTGAAAGCCCTGCTTATGATCAACTTGTAAGCATGTTGTGTATTCTTCCACCTTATGTAAAATGAACATTGTCTTGGGTTTCATTGCTTTTTTCATACGTCGGTCAAGTGACACTGTTAAATTATTAGAAAAGTAAATATTTCATATAAATGCTTATTTTTACAATTTGATAGGTTAAAGAAAACCGAGAGCGAAAGAAATAATTTAAGTTATTGCAAATGGTTACCCAGCACTCTTTTAAATAATTCAGTGAAACATGCTATATTCAGGGGTGGTGAAATTTCGCTAAAAGATTTTAACACATGTTATATTTCAAAACACTGTAGGGTATTTCAGCTATCTTGATTGGCTTTTTTGATACATGTTAACCACCTGCAGACGAATCACGTAATAGCCGTGCCGATGTTGCCGAATTCTGAGTGGCCCGGTCAAATATGAAAACTGCTTCTCAAGCAAACAGCGACCAATGAAGATAGACAAACTGCTGTTGGGTGCTTATAGTATTGAAGCCTAGCGTGTACTCATTTTTTTTTCTTCGCAAAAACTCATTGCCTCTTAACTATACTCAATGAGGTAAATTCGATGTTGCAAAAAAATTTGTGCTATTTTTCCGCTTAAAATTATTGTAATTTAACAAATAATTCGCCTCGCTCGCTGAAACAACGGTAAAAAAGTTGAACTTGAAGCTAGAAGGATTATTTGTCGTTTAGGGAATTAAATCGCAATTATCAATGTTTTATAACTGAGATGTCAAGCAAGTTCTTGGATGCGAAATTTTTCAAGGTTGAGAAGAGAGAATCTGTAGAGAAATGGCCAAACAAAACTACGTAACAGATATTATGAAGACCGCAGACATGCAAACAAGCCCTAGATTCGCGAAGAAGGAAATGAGAAGCGGAAAACGAAAAGATAAAAATATGCATGGTTACGCAAGCGAAGCGCTGGTGCGATAAAACCAGGGAGTGTAAAAACAACGATGAAAAAAATAATACGTGAAAGTGCGATTAAGGCTGGTGTCGCCCGAGCGAAAATTCTGCGGAGCGGAGAGATTTTCAGGCGACGATTTGTAAGCGGGCACACGATGAGAAAAATGTTTTGTTAAATCAAACAAGGTTTGTTTGGTGCAACCGAAAGATTTGTTTGTATAGGGGTAGTGAAATATTTTGTTGCTGTGACCAAATTATTTTGTTGTTCTCATTTGGTTTCCCCAAACTGTAAAATTCGGTTGGTGCAACTAAATATTTGATTGACGACACGTACATTAAAATGTTTAGAGCCGATATAAAAAAGTTTATAACGTCGACCGAGCTTCGAACCTAGATCACCAACTTCCGAGCGCTACGTCTTAGTAATCTCATATAATGTGACAACTTATGGTGCTGGAAAGCTTCTATATAGATATACGGCAAATATTGGGAAACATGTGGAAACTAATATTTCAAGTTTTACAGCTTTGCTTGTCAGTTTCTTGTTGCATTGTTTTATTACTGTATTTATACGATTGTTAATCATCAATAGATGCACTAACAGACACGGTTACTATCCTAATTATCACAAAAAAAAACTCTCGAGGTTTATTTTCAAACGAAGTCTGTCAAACGAGTGGCCAAACAAATGTACACAGTCTAATTTTTTTTTTTGCCAAACACAGAGATTTTGTTGCTTTTCAAATTTTGTTTGCTCAAAAATATATTTGGTTAGGGCAACTAAATGTATATTTGGCCCTATACAAGAAAATTGTTTTGTTTTATTTTCTCTCGGTGCACTCCACTGCGGAAGACGCGCGGAAGACTAAAGTTTTTGGTTGAGCTGGCCAGTCGCCATGGACGATCTCCCCCGTGCAGCACTCGCCTACATGGGACTGCGATTGTTGAAAAGGGAGAACAGGAATATAAGATACTGGGTACATCCAGTAATGAGCTGTTGATTGTTACAGGAATCATTGTATGCTTTGTTTAATTAGCTTTGAGAGGACGAATCGAAATTATTTAATTATTTCAGAATGTCGTTCACAAGATTCGATGAATTGTACTGTTCTCTGGGAAATATTTTGAAGGAAGCGGATACTAACATGATACAGGCGATACCTCCTATGGAAATGCTTGCTATAACACTGAGGTAGGGAAATTAATTTTATACTAGTATGTTAATAAGGACGAGATGAAATTTGACATGTGGTAACTTATAGTTGATTTTGAAAACTTGCAAAATGTTATTAGTTCGATAGTTTACTGTAAAATAACAGCATTAGACCTCCTCGAAGTAGTCAAAAATGTTATTTGACTTCAAATAAATATGTAAGCATAACACTAACGTAAATTAATGTATAGTTATAGACATTTCCAATATTATTCTGAAAGAAGTACTGTGTTTGTTTTTATTTTTCGCTACAAATTATGAACCACAAGTTGAAATAAGCACACAACTAAACTAAAAAGACTCATTTATGACTACAAATTACATACACATAAAGTATATTACATGTGGTTATCATCTGTGAATGGGCACAGCTCAGTGCCCGTTGCGGAGGAAATCACAGTCGACTGTCCATCATGTACCAAATTCTTTTCAACTTGACTGTTTTGGAACTGCTTGTGCCCATATTGATACAGTGGCACTTGGTAGAACGAATTTCATGGTGGTACAGGCAACATTTCAAACTGCTCAGAGACGATTTTTGGGATAGATAAATGCTGCGCAGGTGTTTGGTGGGGGAGGATGAAATCCTTAAGTCACTTCTGCTTTTGAACTTCTGATGCGTTGCAAGACATATAAAACATCAGCCCGAAACTGAAGGTTTTTTGTCGATGTCAAAGGTTCGCAAAGTAGGCAGTAAAAATTCCAGAAACGATTTGTCCTCGTCTTCAACAACACGAGCAGGTATGGCAGGGCAGTCCAAGAACTGTAACAGTTTTGTTTCTAGGTCATTTTGTTTTGATTTTCCCATTTTTTTGTCCTCAAACTTGCTGAAGTTTCACCTTGTATAGGCTGTTCACGGTAAAATGAGCACTTTTGAAAGCCCTGCTTAAGATCTACTTGTATGCACGTTGTGTATTCTTCCGCCTTATGTAAAATTAACGTTGCCATGAGCTTCATCACTTTATTCACTCGTCCGTCAAGTAAAACTGTGAAATTTTTAGGAAAGAAAATAGTATACAAATCAGCTAATTTCCACACTTCGATGCATTAAAAAAAAACAGAAAGCGAAAGAAATAATTTAAGTTATCACGAATGATTACCTAACACATTTTATTCGACGTTAAGATATGGAACTATTTTCCATCCATCGTTACCAACTTTACAGGGCGAGTGTCACTCAGTGCGCCCGTTAAAATATATGCGTTAAGGGCAATGAATTTTTTGTATGGTTCAATTCAGAAGTGCTCACTTGATCGTGAACAGCCTATAATATCCCATCTCCTGGTGTAATTGGATCATCCGCACTGTCTTATCTGACGGATACTTTAGTTTCTCCCCCTTCTTCCTGTGAACTCGATGCTGAAACTGCCCTCGTTTCCAGAACAGGCGACAAGGAGTTCAACTGGTCAGCGTAAATGTATTTAAATTTCTTGACAGCTGCTGAACCAGATTTATGAAACATCTTATTGTACTTTCGATAGTATGTTATGCCATTTCTATTGAAGTTTTTGACCCAAAACAAACACAAATCAGTTAATACTTATATTTGAATTGGAACATTCTGCATAGCAGCAAAAAGTGGTTTTAGATTACGAAACATATTTTGCTTTCATGTATTTGGTTACTGGTTTCTACCTAGTTGATCTGCATTATACATACAGAATTGGTACGTCTGCTGCCAGTGAAATCATCAGAAGTGTATGTTGTGCTGTATGGAGCACCCTGAGAGGCCATTGTATACCTGAACGAACAAAAGGAACCTAGAAAGTAATTGCAAGTGGGTTTCAGAATCATGCAAATTTCCCGAATTGCTTAGGAGTCATCGATAGCAAATATGAGCGAGTAGTAAAGACAAAAATGAACGGCTATTTGTATTATATTATGGCCAAAAAGACTTATTTTCAATTATTGTTCTTCTTGACATCGCTGACTCTGATTATAGGTTCGTATTTTTTTATATTAGGTATTTTCTTAAAGATCTAGACAGTACGATTTTTAAGAATTCCGCTTTGTGGACACGCCTGACAGAAAATTAACCAAATGTACCTAGTCCTGCCCCTTTGCCAAACAGAAATTGAATCACTACTCCCTATATGTTTATAGGTGACGAGGCTTATGGGCTGTCAGAATATGTACAGCTTCCTTATGAAGGGAAATTGTTATGTCACAAGAAAAAGAGTTATATCTACCGTTTGTCGCAGGTTCGTAGGTATGTTGAATGTACGTTTGGAATGTTCTCACACAAATGGGGAGTGTTCCATCGAGCGATGAAAGTGAATGTAGATTTTGCTGTTGACATCACAAAAGCGTGTTGTGTTCTACACAATTTTGTAAGTGTAAGAGATGGCCATCGAATCGAAGAGACTTACTGTGACTGGTTTTACATATTTTATGAGTTTGGATGAAAGGAGAAGAAGTGTTTTAACAGTGGAAAACAGAGCAATGCTTGCTAATTATTTTGTAAGAGATGCTCGTAAAGTACAGTGGCAAGACAGCAAAATTTGACTTCCGGCCAATGCAGTTTTCTACATTCATGTCATTACGTTGGTTTCAATCATATACTGGTATTGTTGCTTTTTGTGCGGCAGACATTTTTGAAAACATGGGAAACTTGGGATTGTGGTCTGCAGTTTCCTATAAATCAACAGAAGCGTCGTACATTATTTCAGAAAAACAAATTCATATTTTTTAGCTACAATACGTTGTAAATTAATTGGAATGGTGAATATAATTTGATAACTTATAAAATATGTCATTAAAATTTTTTAGTATGTATTGGCATTGTTTATGTACGTGTGGCAGACATTTACGGTGGATAACATTGGGACTATTGTTTACAGTAACTAGTAAATAAACTGGAGTGTGGTGCAATATTTTGAAACAAGGTCTTTAAATTTGTATATCCATATAATTTTTCTGAATTATGGATGACTTCCCAAAATAAAGTAATTGTTAAACTTATACAATATAACTATAATCTAATCGCGTAGAAAACATCCGATAAGCAATACGTACTAACATATTTCCTTTCCGCGGGCCTGCAATCAGTGAAATGTGGACACGCAGTCCAACATCTTTCATTCCAGGCAGAATCCTTCTAGTTTCTGTCTTTTGCTCTTTCCCTTCCTCACATCCCGGACACACGCCCTGTTCTCCATTTCCTGTTCAAAACATTATTTCCACGTCAATTTTCTCAGATTCGTAGTCACTCACTGCACAGGAAACACCGCCGCGCCGCTGCAGGTGAACACCAAATGCTCACGCGCCGAAGTGTTGACAACAGATCTCGCCGCGCCGCCCAAAAATATATATATATATATATATATATATATATATATATATATATATATATAGGTGCAAAGTAAGGAAACAACTGAGATAAAATAACAGGAAGATTAGATTAAAAAGTGGGGTGTGGCTGTGTTGGGGCCACGGCCCGTTTGTGTTGCGTTAATACGTCTACGTTGACGCGCTCGGACACCTTGTCGTGTATCCAAGTTCCCGGCACCGCTTCACTCTCGATCATATGACATTTTATGGGCATCACTGGATTGATTTTGAGATGCTGTTTCCAACCGTGTACGATTTCTGTACTTCGACTCGGCTTTTTGACGAGTATAGTCCGAAATAGTGTTGGGTTTTCTTAATTGTTTACATACAATTTGCACACAATTTCACCATAACCATGCCACCACAAAAATGTTTTTATACACGCAATCGATTGATCTTGACGAGAGCTGTCGATTGAAACTCGAACGAGCGTCGTAGTCGTAGCTTCTTCTTCTAGTCAAAAGTTATACTATGGGGAAGTTATGAGACGCGACGAAACGAACTAAAAATTGAGCATCCCCCCCCCCCCTACGTGATGCTTCGCAGTCCTCACTCAACATAGCATATTCTTTGATCCTTTGGTAATCGAGTGGTGTAATTGAATTTTTAATGTAGACGATAGATTCGGAGCTGCAATGCCAAACTACATCCTACTATTTTGTTATCATCGGATTTTCTGGATTGCCTCCCACTTATGGTTGCAAATTTAAAGACATATTCACGTCAAAACGTTAATGTTCGTCAAAAAAAGAGAATGGCGAAAGTAACTTCAAAGGGGCTTACGTTATCTCCATCATCGAGTGAAGTTGAGGCAGAACGATAATGACTCACCTCTCGCGGATATGTGTAAAAATCACATAGTCAGCAGTAATGAAAGAGTGTTTTTTTCCTTTTAAATTTTTTACCAGACCCACCCTATTATAATTATAAAAAAAACCGTTGAATGACTAGAGTATCTGTTATAATCCATTCAAAGATGCTTCCAACATTTCTGAAGTCCTGCTGAAGTTATATTTCCAGGATATTCCTCCACCTCATGGAAACAAAGCTTAACCAAGTCTAGAGAATCGCACCAAAGGGACAAAGCACCGCATTCGTGGGCATATTATATAATCATAATTTTAATAAGAGTTATTTCTTACTAGACAAAACCAACACACTACTTGTATCCCTGTTTTTATATAGAGCTATTTCTTACTAGGCAAAACCAACACACTACATGTATCCCTGTTTTTATAAGAGCTATTTCTTACTAGGCAAAACCAACACACTACATGTATCCCTGTTTTTATAAGAGCTATTTCTTACTAGGCAAAACCAACACACTACATGTATCCCTGTTTTTATAAGAGCTATTTCTTACTAGGCAAAACCAACACACTACATGTATCCCTGTTTTTATAAGAGCTATTTCTTACTAGGCAAAACCAATACACTAATTGTGTCCCTGTTTTTATTTGTGTTAATAATAAATGAAGTATTTTAATTTGTATATAAAATAAAAGTAATAGTTCGAATTAAAAAAAATAATAGATATTTTAATGTAAACAAAAGTAGACTATAAAATACTTGAGATAAACCAAATATTTTGAAAACAACCAAGTACACTTTTTTTTAATATTGTATTCAGAAAGTGTAAAGGAACTGCGAATTGGCTATAGTTTCGTCGCAACTGAGTCGGAGGAAGTGGAAATTCATCTCCAAGCACTTATATTAACCCTCTTATATCCTCAAGTCTTATGAACGTTTCTGTTGGTAGGGCTAGTGGGCAAAATCAGTTTGAAGTTGGAACATGGAGAATGGAGTGCGCTTGCTACACTATTCCCTCTACGGTCTCAACTGTGTACTACGGGACACCAAGACCGCGTCCCAGTTCACTCAAAGTGAGCTCTCTCGTGCCCTCGCGTCTACGCCACAACTTCTCCACACAGAACGCTGTCTCCCGTTCTCCGAACGAGTGCGAAATAGCGATAAAACGAAGGTGTGTGCTCGCTGTGCTCTGTCGTGATCTGTGTCATTAGCCATGTTTATTTCCTAATTTCGTTGTTATTGGATGAGACAGTTAAGTTAAATGTCGTCAAAACAACTTATTTCAATACACTTACTTGTGTAAACCGTAGTTTATTTTCATCGACAATGATTTATAACAGTTTTGACCATGATCCGCGCATTTGACACGCTCTGAGAGCTAATGCGAAAGAGTGCTTATTTGTGGGGAATGTTGGCTTAAATAAGCAGTGTTCAATTTGCACAGTGAATGGAGATCAGCCTTAATTGTTACGCTAACAATGTAAGCAAATGTTGCAAATTTTTGTGAGACGGTGCTTCCATAAGTCAGTGAGCATCAGAGAGAGTTCCTTGAATGTATAATACAAGATGATCCGGGAAAAAGAAAAAAAAAATCTAATACAGTTGCTCAGCAGAGCTTCTGACAAATCTAAGGATATTCGGTCGGTTTTAAATGTTGCTTCCATCGTCAATTATACAGATGCCAGTTGACAGACACGCGGGAACCGTCACATAGTTTTATTTAGGTCAATTATTCGTCTCGTATGCCAATCACATGTACGCAGCGTCGTACCGCGAGACTTGCCAATGTTTGGAACTGTGATAACTTCAAGTCAACAAGGCAGGCAATGTTGTGTGCACTGAATACCACAACGTGATTGAATCTAAGTAATCTGAAAACCAAGCGAAAGTGCCATTTTCCGTTGAACGTTCAATTGAGAGATTTTGGCGGCTCTTAATAAATAGACCTTAAGGTGGATGGTGCACGAAATCCACGTATTTACCTTAATTTTGGTCAAGAGTTGTTTTTCAGAGAATTTTCAAAATTTTTGGCACAAGACGTAAAGAATAATTTCGAACACCTTATATTCATAGATATTCACTACCATTACTACTATCGGATCACTGATGGAAGATAAGAAAGAATATCTTATTTCTCATCTTCCATCAGCGCTCGCAGAATAATAAAGGTAGTGAATATTTAACAATGCAAAACGTTCTTAAAAATTAATATTTACGCCTTATCGTGCCAAAAATCTCGATAAACCGTCTGAAAAACAAGTTATAACGAAGATCCGGTAAATATTCTGCTTTTGTGCGTCACTTGCCTTAAGAGCCGATGAAGGCGAAATGAGATGTGAATGCAGCAGCGCCGGAATTCAAGGGCGGGGGAAACGGGAGATTCTCGAGAAAACCCACCGACCAGCGGCATCGTCTGACACGGTTCCCACTTGCGAAAATCTGCAGTGAACCAGCTGGGGACTCAATCTGGTTCGTCTTGGGGGGGGGGGAGGCGAGCAGTCTAACCGCTCAGCCGCCGATCTTTTTCCGTTCGAATTACACACGCTCGTGAATGGTAAGTTCGTATGGCAACAAAGCAACTAATTTCGTTCGGAAATTTAAATGATTAAGTTAAATGCAAAACGTAAAATAAATGAGCCGTGGAGCCATATTGACAGGCAGCTGCGACTGTTCTTTACAATGAGAACCACCGCGAGAAAAAAAAAAGTGGCCCCTGGTTAAAGTGGAAACACGATCTGAGTACTCAATAAATAGCCTACATTATGTCCATTTTCAAAATTATATTCAACCGAAAAGTTTCAAACTTAATGTGTGGCATGCATTATCCATTTACTTAAAAGTTTTCTATTATTAAAGAAATGCATACATAAGATACATGTATGCCCATGTTACATAAAAGTTTCCGTTAAAAAATATCACACTAGGCCTATAACATATTGTTTACGCATAACACCTCTCTACATACTTCGATATTCAGTAGCAATGTCTTTAAAATGTGTGTTTTGTTGCCTACATTTGTTCCAAATTTGCTACACAATGGCTGGAATCGAGATATAATTTCCAGTACGTGACAGATATCGCCACTTTTTTTCAAACATACTCTCATTGTGAGATTAAATTGCAATTATAAATGACATTTATACGTTAAAACAATTACGCTGTTACTCCACATAAGGTGCAGCCTAAATTGTAATGCTTAGTGGAAAAGGTATGTGACAAATACGGGATATGTCATATTCGATTAATTCTAAATTATGGAAGACGAAATAGTCTGTAAAATTCTGTTGTTGGTATAGTAGCGTTGGTGTAGTGTAGTTAGTAAAGTATATTCATGTCACAGCTGTATTATCTTCTACGGTTCACGTGATGCAAACAAATTTGTGTACATATAGATCTATCAAATTAAAAAAAAAAATTGTGACAAGCTCTCATTTTCACTGAATTCAGCTCCCTAAGTTTTGAAAACGACGCATGTAGTTTCTTGAAGATCGTAAAGGTAATAAGTTTTAAATGAAGAATTATTTACGTCCGTTTGTCCAAAAATATGTTGATAGGGGTTAGGGGTTGATTCTAGTAGTAGTGGCTTATTTCCAAGTCGCAGTCCTTTAATTGTAGCGAGTTGTAAATTGCAGAAATAAATGTGAAACCTACTTAAAAATATATATTTGTTTTGAGGATTTTGATTATATTCCAGGAATGAAAGTAGAAGATAAATAACGGGAATAATTAACTGTAGTACACCCCTCCGCCTTTCTCACGAACAAAACATTTTGTTCATTACTTAGTAAATGTACTTTCCTCAACTTTGAACCTTTCTTAGAGAAATTTCTTTATGCTGCCAAAAACTGAATGCGAAAAATATGATTACTACCCTTCTGCACATTACTAGACAAAAAAAAATTGCAATTTTATAGCTCAAAATGTAAAACATAAAACCTTCGTGCGGTTAAACACTACACACCACCTTTTATTTATTTTCTTTTCGATTTCTAGGCCAGACATCTGGCTTGTATGCAACTTGGGTTTTATATTAAGCTAAACACACATCTAATTACGCTTTATTAAGTCACGATTTTTCTGGAATTCAAATTCAGAATCTCGTGTTTCTTATGTTAACTTAGCGGCCTCGTACACGAATATATCTGGAAAGCATTTTTTTTTTTTTTTTTTTTAAATAGATTCTGCAGTTCACATTTTGCAGTAGGACGTGTTCATGCATAAATCACCAAATTATTTGACACATGTTTACATAGTGCTCAACAGCTAAGTGAATCCGGAGTCGTATCGCCGCATTAATTTTCTTCCTTCTTACTAAGACGGAAAAAGAAGTTTCGCTGGCGTTTCATTACAGAACCATGATATACCGTTAATTAAATATAGGAATTAACTTTATTTCGTGTCTAATGTACGAATTTTTTAAAACCTCTGTCAAAGAATAGTAGTAGCCGTAACACCACTTTGCACTACCTGTGTGTCTGGTATTCTTGTACTGCTGCTCCCGTTTATAAATACCGCTCTCTGTACACCCATTTCGATTAATATTCATATTTTAACAACTTCGCATTTTGTGCTGGAATTTCAATTGTCGTACAGAAACTCCCGAATCTTTTCCAATTTAGATAAGCCCCGATTTGTATGACATTTTTTTTTTCGAGTTAAACCTTTCGTTTACTTTAACCAATAAACTGATTTCCGCGAAAACGACTGAGGAGCTTTTTTCGTGATTGCTAAATGCTGCTGCGTAAATTGGGATAAACGTTTTCCAGTAACGGTTTCGTTCTGATCGCCAATCCTATAAAACGCTTCAGTTCCAGTCTCCGCGATAATCTGATACCCGTAAACGAAAAGCTATCCTGTTCGCTACAACTCTGAGCGATACAGTAAGCGTGTAAAATAAAGACAAAACAAAAATTCCTGCCTCCGCTTTATAAGAAAGAATTCCCAACTAGCTGAAGCTTAAATTCCCGGCCGTATTGGACAGTTAAAAATGTGTCACTACGTAGATTTTTCTATATAAAAAAAAGTAACATGTATTAAAATAAACATAGTATAACCTACCGCAAAAATAATTCCTATTATATAGTTATTCGTTAACTAAGGTATGTATCTTGGGTTAGTAAAAGTTATGTTAGTTAATATATTAAATCACGTGCGTCTTAGTTAGTCAAAATGTCACACAAAAAGTGGTAAGGCACTTCGAGAGCAGCCAAAGTAACATTACGTCGTCTGAATTTAACTAACATGTAAGGAGTTCGCCGTTACAATTTGAAGTCTGCATTCTTATGAAGATTCGGGCGTGGAAATATTTCTTTGGTTGCAGTTTTCACAAGGTTCTCTGCAACGTGATAAAGGCTGTTCACGATAAAGTGAGCACTTTTGAAATCAACCTTAGACGAAAGTCACTGCTCCTACCTGCATATGTTTTACCGGACGCGCTGAGTGACATGCGCCCAGTAAAGTTGGTACCGATGCATGGAAAGTAGTCCCATATCTTAAAGTCATATCAAAAGTGTTAGGTAACCATTTGTGACAACTTGAAATTTTTATTTCGCTCTCTGTTTTTTTTTTTTTAATGCAGCGAAATGTAAAAACTAGAGCAGATTGGAACAATTAACACTTTTCTAATAATTTCACAGTTTCACATGACCGACGCATGAATAAAGTGATGAGGCCCATGGCAATGTTAACTTTACATATGGCGGAATAATACACAACGTGCATCCAAGTAGATCTTAAGCAGGGCTTTCAAAAGTGCTCATTTTACCGTGAACAGCTTATAACACAGAGTAGTGAGGCTACAGATGTGAAATTGCCGCTTACTCTGCGAACGCCAGCAACATGCCGGAAAAAGGTCCGCCAATCAGCGGCTGGTAATTTGCTCACCAGCCGGCCACCCAGCCAATACACTGAGAGAAAATCAAACAAACTATATGTTTGTATAGGGCCAAATATATATATATATATTTAGTTGTCCTAACAAATTATATTGTTGAGCAAACGAAATTTGAAAAGCAACAAAATTACTTTTGTTCGTCTAACAAAATATATATTTGAATAAACAAAATCTTTATGTTGGGCTAAACAAAATATTAGACTGTCGACTAAATATTCTGATGAATCAGCTGTATATATTTTATTGGCCACTCATTTGATTGCCTTCGTTCGACAATACAGCTCGAGAGTTAGGTTTTTTTTTGAGAAAATTACGATAGTAACCGTGTTTGTTAGTGCATATATTGATGCTTGACAATCTTATAAAGATATTAACAAAACAATTCAACAATAAACCGACAAGTAAAGCTGTACAATTCGAAATATTTGTTTGCGCACGTTGCCCAATATTTACGGTATACACACACACACACACACACATATATACACACACACATATATATATATATATATATATACAAGCTTTCTTGCGTTATCACTCAACAAAATGCTTCTTGGCCTAGGACCAAAAATATATTTTATTGCCCTAATTTTGTTCATCAGACAAAACACATGCTAGAACAAACAAAAACTCCGTCTTGGACTAAAATAAATTAGGCTATCAACAAAATATTTAGTTGAATCAACTGTGCGTGTGTGTGTGTGTGTGTATATATATATATATATATATATATATATATATATATATATATATATATATAATTGCTTGGTAACTCATTTGACTGCCTTCCTTACAAAACAAAATACAGCTCAAGATTTGTTCGTGATTTTTGTGACAGTTACGATAGTAACGGTGTTCATTAGTGCATTGTCTGATGCCTAATAATGGCATATGAGTCTTAATAATACAAGCCCAACATTAGCCGACCTCTCGTGGCGTAGACGGTTGGTGCGCCACCGATCTGGGTTGCGGGATGCTCTGGGTTCGGATTCCGGGTAGGGCATGGGTGTTCATTTACGTTAGGGTACAAGTTGATCTCTAAGTCGTTGCCTGCTAGAGCTTTCCAGCACAAAACCGGGGGACGTTAAGAAGCCCTTTAGAATTACTATTGCAATTACAAATTACAAGCCCAGCACGAATCTTAAAAGTAAATGTGTAAAACTTGATATATTTACTTACGTTGTGCGGCATTTGTAATCTATTGTATTTGTTTATTTAAATCATCCCGTTTTGCAGGGTTGTCACTTCAGCTGAGGTTGCGCAGATGATCCGTTCCCGAACATCAGTCGTGCTCCCACTTCTAATTATAACTAAAACTTGGTCCAGTACGCAGGACGAAACAAACGTTTATTTGCACCAACCACTTCTTACAGTAATGGCAACCAAATAAAATTTACAAAATCATTTCCTTTGAAAAAAAAATATTTCATTGTCTCTGTACAAACTATTAATTTGATTGTGCCAAACGAACTTTGTTTTATTCTACAAAACCTTTTCTCGCCAGTCATCTCTGATAGTAAGAAGATTCTAGTCAGAAAATTCCCAGAAATAATTAACACAACTGATACGCCTGATAACTAGAGACCTGAATAATTCACGGATTCATTTCGGAACAAGGTAGAATTCAGAAAAAAGTGTGTTTATATTGAAATGGTTAGACCGTCTTGTTTAAATTCTGGTGACACTTTTATGATTGGCTGTTCGTATACGTATTTTTATAGGCTGGCCAGCCATATTAAATATTATTTTATGTATTTCAGCCATAGTAACTATTTTTATATTTAGTCTTGGTGAATATGTATGTTATATATTATATTAGTATATGTTTTATATTACGCCTTGTGTAGTTTTAATATTATAAGAAGCCATCTGAGCGTGTGTTATGCCAGCGCTGGCCACTTGGCGTGGTGGCAGCGCGAAGCAGGTAGAGGAGTCGTCCAGCTCTCTTCGACCGAGAAACATGTGTGTGAAACCGGCGAGAAAATGGCTGAGCAAAATGGGCCGCAGTTTAAGCTCGAATTGTGATGAGCTCGATGTATGCATTATTAACGTGTTGTAAAATAAGTTGGTTGCTGAAAAATGTCGCCGCCGGATAAAATTAAATTTTGGCACCTGTGGTTTGTTCGGCGTGCCCGGACGCAGCCGGACATCGGCGAGGCCCTTGTGGTTTCTATGGACCGTCACGTCGGGGTCACGAAGGAGCTGTTCATTTCGGGTATCCAGGCAACTGGTCTCCGTCAGCTGACTTCGACCAGCTGAGCTCGAGCGTGGAGGCGTGCTACGGAGCTGCGAACTTATCGACGTTCAGCTAAATTGCAGGTACTGAGTTGGCAACGTATTTTGCGGGGCCATTTGGAATCGAGGCCCGTTACGACTCAAGTTGTTTTTAATAATTTTGTGAAGCCCGTTATTATTCAATTTTGCCATGTGGTTCAGCTGGCCTGAAGGAAATGAGTGTTGTAACTGCAATGAACGTAAACGTTAACTATAAATGCAAGTTAAAAAAAAAGTACATTAAAAGCAAAATCATAGACACATTAATTAAATTGAGATTCTTGGCCAGAGAGTAAAGGAGGAGGCAGAGGGTTTTGAATGCATGTTTGGCAAACTGAGTGAGGTAGATGGACCCTCCCCAGTCGCTTTACGCTGGGTGTTTCAATATAACCTTAGCCATTGGTCCACACGGTGTTTGACATGGGGAACGGTGGCCCAATCGTCGCCTTCCACTGTCACAGCATCCAAGCAAACTGTAACCTAAAGACCGAGGCAATAGAAAATCATAAGTGTTTGAAGTCTAGCCTGTCTTCAAATAATAACTCGAATTTTGCGTGTATTTAGTCGTTATGAAGCGTAGCTTATGGAGAAATAAACATACATTGTGCTTCCCGATAGAAGTAATATATTGCTTATAAAATTATGAATAGGTTTTGTACTTTTTGTGACGTTATAGTTGGCTGAAAACGTTTTCGCGATTTTCCAGTGTATCAAGGTGTGAAAATAAACTCAAGCTGCAGATGTACACATCGGGTAAACGACTAGTTAGGAACGTTTATCTTCTTACTTGAAGTTTGATCTACTTGAGGAACGCAAGACATCTCCAGGTAATGTTAACAAACAACTGTGACGAGACAAATCTGCATCAGGTAAAATTATCTGGGGTAGAGCTACGAGAAACAGTAGTTTCGTGTGTAGTAGACTCCCGGAAGGATCGGAACTTTCTGTGGACGTTTAGAGAATGTTTCGAAAGAACAACTTTCCCGGAACTGGGTCACATCCCGCCGAAAAAAAAAAAAAAAAAGTGCTCGCTACCTTTCTTGCTCGCCAATGTAATCGTAAACAAGGAATGTTTTCTCTACCGCCAGTCTCATTACGTTCATAGACGGATGGACCAATTCATAATACTTAACTCCTGCAACTTAAAGACGAAATGCTACGTGCTTGGTTCTGATACAGGATGATTAAAAATACAGAGTTGAAACAGTCACTGATGCGACGTACTCCACAGCGTCCCACGCAACAAGAAATGGCATCGCTAGCAAACAACATGTCGGAACGCCACTACCCGATCACCTCCTGGTATTCCACTTCCCAGGAGGCAGCCCATCCAATAGGGAATCTTTCGCTGCAAGCAGTAACCAATCAGAAACAAGACCCGTTCCCGCACTCTAGAGAAAGTGTGTAATTTTACAAGATAAATCCTTGAAAACCCATTTGCCAAGAAATTCCTTTTCTTAACTGGAAACAGTTTCCTTGTAAAATCTGCAAAACATATGGTTGTACTATTAAAATCTGTTCACCATAAAGTGAGCACTTTTGAAATCAACCTTAGAAAATAGTCACTCCGCCTACCTGAATATATTTTAACGGGAGCACTCAGCGACAAGCGCATAGTAAAGTTGGTAATGACGGACGGAAAGTAGTTCCATATCTTAACGTCGAATAAAAAGTGTTAGATGACAATTTGCAACAACTTAAATAATTTTTTTCTCTTCTGTTTTTTTAATGTATCAAAGTTTGATACAATGATCATGTTTGTAAAATATTTATTTTCTTATAATTTTATAGATTCACTGAACCGACACATGGATAAAGTGATGAGGCTCTTGCCAGTGTTAATCTTACATAAGGCGGAAGAACACACAACATGCATACAAGTAGATCTTAAGCGGTGCTTTCAAAAGTGCTCATTTTCCCATGAATAGCCTATACAAATGATAGGCATTTAATATAACTTACATTATCAAGAAGTGGATTTAATTTTTTTTCTTTTTTATAGAAAACCGGTGCAATTAATTAACAGCAGAGAATCGAGAAACAATTACTTCAAAATATAATTCATTAAAACAAAAGGTACACCTTGCCAGCACGGGGAATAGAACCCATATCCCTTGCGATATGACCCCACACCCTTAACAACCGCAAGAACAGCTAGACTTGGGATTATTATTGTACTAAATCGATACAAATTAATAAAATAGAAGTATATGTCTGTGATTTTAGAATTTTTCACTTTTAATTATTTTTTCATATAGTATAACCCTTTACTAAGCCATATCTAAGGTTAATTTTTTTTCATGTCTGTCTGTCCGACCGGATTTAACTCAAAAACTATTTAACGTATTGACATGAAATTTACACAGTCTATAGATAATAACACCTAGACTAACTTAGCCTGTTTCATCGAGATATCTTAAACGGTTCCGAAAATTTGATGGTGATCAGGGATGCATATAGGTAATGGATGAAACTTTTCTTAGGATTACTGTATAAAAAAGGATTATTAAAAAAGTGTTCCGTCATTATTTTTTGTGTATGGGCTGTTCTCCTTTCCTTCCCAGGAGCCGTAGTGGCCCAGTGGCTAGAGCTATTCCAAGTGTCTTAGTGGATATAACTATATAAAGAGGGGCCGCAGTGGCCCAGTGGCAAGAGCTATTCCAAGTGTCTTAGTGGATATAACTATATAAAGTGGGGCCGCAGTGGCCCAGTGGCTTGAGCGATTTCAAGTGGGGCTACAGTGTCTTAGTGGATAGAACTATATCAAGTGGGGCCTCAGTGTCCCAGTAGCTAGAGCTATTCCAAGTGGCTTAGTGGATAGAACTATATCAAGTGGGGCCGCAGTGGCCCAGTGGCAAGAGCTTTTCCAAGTGGCTTAGTGGATAGAACTATATGAAGAGGGGCCGCAGTGGCCCAGTGGCAAGAGCTATTCCAAGTGGCTTAGTGGATATAACTACATCAAGAGGGGCCGCAGTGGCCCAGTGGCTAGAGCTATTCCAAGTGGCTTAGTGGATATAACTATATCAAGAGGGGCCGCAGTGGCCCAGTGGCAAGAGCTATTCCAAGTGGCTTAGTGGATATAACTATATCAAGAGGGGCCGCAGTGGCCCAGTGGCAAGAGCTATTCCAAGTGGCTTAGTGGATAGAACTATATCAAGAGGGGCCGCAGTGGCCCAGTGGCAAGAGCTATTCCAAGTGGCTTAGTGGATATAACTATATCAAGAGGGGCCGCAGTGGCCCAGTGGCAAGAGCTATTCCAAGTGGCTTAGTGGATATAACTATATCAAGAGGGGCCGCAGTGGCCCAGTGGCAAGAGCTATTCCAAGTGGCTTAGTGGATATAACTACATCAAGAGGGGCCGCAGTGGCCCAGTGGCTAGAGCTATTCCAAGTGGCTTAGTGGATAGAACTACATCAAGAGGGGACGCAGTAGCCCAGTGGCAAGAGCTATTCCAAGTGTCTTAGTGGATATATCTATATCAAGAGGGGCCGCAGTGGCCCAGTGGCTAGAGCTATTCCAAGTGGCTTAGTGGATATAACTATATCAAGTGGGGCCGCAGTGGCCCAGTGGCTTGAGCGATTTCAAGTGGGGCCACAGTGTCTTAGTGGATAGAACTATATCAATTGGGGCCTCAGTGACCCAGTGACTAGGTATGTAGGTATCTACTTCATTGAAACCATAAAACATGCGAATCGATGGCAGAGTGTAATTTAATAACTCCATTAAACCTGAAAGAAGCAATATTACTATTTTAAACATAAAAGTTTAGTGAAACTATGGTGGGCTTTATTTTAATAACTTCATAAAACCTAAGCGAAGCGGAATTTCCTTTTAAAAAATAAGAAAACCAGTCCTAGATGTCATGCCAGCGAAGTCGCACGTGTCAGCTAGTATAGGAATAAATACCTACAAAATACTAGTGAATTTATTCTGTTTTGAAGAAGGCATTTATTTCATTTTAAGGTTTCTATTTTACCGTGTGCCAGGGTACAGACACAGGGCTACACCAAACCCTCACTTTCAAAATGTTTCGCCAGCCCAGGCACAAGTCGTCAGAATAGCTGACCTTGATGGTTACGAGTGTGTACGACTAAAATACATGTAACGTGCAACAAGGAAAGCGACAACCATGCCGAACATGTAAGATTTCATGCATCCTTTACATTTTCTTATTTAAAGTGTCGAAGAGATAAAATGCTTTAATGTATTATGTCTTTAGACAATAAAAGTTAAATTCAGAAGGTTAACACGGCATATTTGGTTTCTAATTCTAAGTGATGCAAACTTTTATTACCTTCAGGCATTGGGATAAACTCAAATATATATGATTTTAAAAAAAATGTTTTTTCGGGTGGCAGACAAAACAGCAACAAAACAATAAAATACTACGAAACTCAAAAAATTAGTATTTTCATAACAAATTAATCTCATTTTGTGTTACTGCACCAATTCCTTTCACAAGACTTTATTTCTACTTTAAATAGGAGGAGAGACAGCGGCGGGCCCCTGGTCCACTTCGAGAATGACATTAGAATGGAGCAGAAAATCGATATGCAAATCGATTAATCGATATGCGTGCGGATAGATTAATCTAATATTCGATCAATTGCTGATTAATCAAGAATCTTATCAAAATAATTAGTGTATTTGTTTGATATCAAAATTCTTTTATCAATTTCATTTATTTTTGGATATGAATTTTTTATAATTATTTTATTGGTATTGAATTGGTTGAGATGTCGGAGCAGCATCGATGTGTCCTCTGTTACATGCTATAGTCGACTGACCAGAGAAGTGGGTTATAATTGTTTATATAGGAGTTAATGTTGGTGTAAGAGTGATATAAGGAATTTTTTAATTTGTGAGTGGAACACACACAGACGGCGGGCTCCTGGCCCACTAGGCGAGGGAGATGTGGATGGAGCGAGAGCACACAGGAATGTTCTACGACACTACGATTTGCGTTCAAATAGCCAACTGAAATAAGTACGAATCATAAAAAATTACTTTAATCATGCGATTATGGAATGATACTATCTTCCCTAGCAAAGTAACTGATATCCACTTTAATCACGTAACATTAAATCGACAGGACCAAACACATATTCATTAAACCGACTTTAATAATGCGAATACCAAATGGAACACAAAGTTTATATTAATATTGTAACGAAATATATTATATTTCAAATACCAGAATGAACTAACCAAATGCTAATTGCATTCATTAAACAAAGTTAATCAAACAAAAGAAACACCCAGCTAACACAATAAAACGAATTACAACTCACCAGCACTCCAGGTGTCATAAACCCCCCTCCCCCTGACAAAAATTCCCTCCCACACTGACACACATACACAAAGACACACATACTTCACCTTCATCAGCTCTCAAAACCAATATTATAAACACGAATCGAAATGCAAACAACTAATGCTTTACAAAACTGAATGATTACACCAAACGAGTGTTTTTAAAAAACACATCAAGTATAAGCATTTCACAAATGCATCTTTTGGTAGCTCATACGACCGTCACAACACTCACCTATTGCGAAAGCCTGGGGCGAAAACCCAATGCACGTCCTTCGTTATATCACAGATGAAAATGCAGTACCGCCACTCTCACAAAAGGATAATACGGCATCTCTATTGCTCGCCTAATGAGAAAACCTGTTGCGAAAATCCCGTCGAATATGAATTAATAATACAAATGTTTCAATAAATCGAACATAATAACTATCCGAACATGCGAGAGAATACTGTAACTATATATGGGACGTGATCTCTGCTCCAGGCCTTGCAGACACCCCGGCTATTCGCTTGGAACTAACCTCTATCGAAACCAAGCAGAATGCACGAGTCACACCTCCGATGGGGACAAAGAAGCCGCCCCAATATCTCACATCGTGACAGGTGGGGGAGCTGTGATGGAGAGGACCAAAACTCACCTGTCGGGACAAGCCTGGCTTGCCGGGGAAATTTCAAACGCAACACCCAAGTGAAATGTAAAGGGTATTTATTTTTACAATATTTCCCAAAACATTCAATGTTAATAGCACAATTCAGACCAAAATCATATTATATATTATTTTTTCTGCAATTGAAAAACGGGTTTCAGCATTCCGTTGCCATATTTAATGAACTGTAAACTACAAGTTGTTATTTTAAAAGCTACAAATGAAATTGAAGTTCTTATAATGTTACATTAAATATATTGTTAAAATATTGTTTCATGTATTATAATATAAAGCATACATAATCCAAAAAAAATCTGTCTTCCTTACTAAAAACTATACGGAATCATGTATGTTTCAAACCAAGTTACACAATTCAAACTTGTATATGTAAAACTTAAATTCTAAAATTTCACAAAATATGTTTTCCAACAGCCAGAATGTTCGGTGTTTCGTTTAACCTGTTCACTAAGGCGATACAGTTTATTCCCTTACTGGATAATCAATGTATTTTCATAGGATTTCTCATGATTCTCCTATTTCCACAGCCCTTTCAATTTCATGTTATAACATCTGGGCATCAGAGTGAGTGAAGAGAATTTGCCGAATCTCGAAACTGAGATCTTGAGAGCTGATGAAGGTAATGTGAGTAATGGAACAAAATTGGATTGCATATCTTCTTAAAGGTAATAACATGGATTACTTCCGACCAGCGGTGAATGGTGTATATTGAGAGATTTGTACATCCATTTTTGTTATTAGTTGTAAAATCCACCCATTTCCACGACCACTAAATTCTTCAAGTCTGTTTGTTAGGTAAGTTACTATGGTAGATTTATAAAGATTGCCTATATCTGTAGAATTAAGAATGAGGAGAGCTTGAGTTTGAAAGTAGGAAGTTTCTGTATAGGATTCATCTGCTGTGATGGATTTCAAATACTTACATGATATATTTACACTAAGAGTTATTGGTCAGGGTGATGTTATTAAATCTACCAGAGGCTTCCTACACCTTGAAAAAATCTTACAAAGTCTACAACAGTAGCTGTTTGGTCATTATGTATCCACACATCAGTCAACCTGCCTTCAAAAGCTGTGGTTAGTATTTCATAATTGAGCCACGACAATCCAGAATGTGAATTACTTCCCAATCCAGAAATAAGATACTGTCATTTTGAAGGAAATATATTGGGTACAGCAAGAAATTTCAACTGCTGTGCTAATTGTGAAGCCAATTGCGGAGTATGTGGAGCAGATTACGGAGCCAATTATGAAGCCAATGGTGTAGCAGTGAGGGGCGATTGTGAAGCCAATTGTGGAGCAAATTGCAGAGCCAATTGTGGAGCCAATTGCAGAGCATGTGGAACAAGGTGTGGAGCAGTGAGGAATGATTGCAGAGCCAATTCGGAGCCAATTGCAGAGCCTATTGCAGAACTTGTGGAGCAGATTGCAGTTCTGATTGTAATGTTGGTTGTGGATGTGGATAACCAATTATGCAAACTTAACAATGTCTTTTTAAATATCAGCTGGATAAAACTGTCTCTGACAAATCACACTGAAATTGTTTGCTTTAATTTCTCATTCCACAGGTTGTTCTTTCATGTCGTCATGAGTTCTGCAGAAATGTAAATTCTTTATTATAAAAGTGACACAGCAAAGTCATCATTGCTTCCGTACTCTTCCAAGTCTTGAATGGAACTGAAAGGTTTCGACATTTTATAGTCAGCTTTAGACAGGTCTAGGAAGCAATTGGAGAACTTTATTTGTTGAAATGTATGTTTAAGTTTTAAATTGCTTTCAAATTTACTATTGTTATATCAATATCCCACCCACAAACCTTTATGTGCAAACAGATTTAGATTTGATTATTAAATGCTCATAACTAATAATACATTTTAAAAAAAATATATTTTGTTGTTAGTATTAGTTTGTATGTGGATACTAAAATTAATGTATTCGTAAAGTCAGTAAAACACAAAAAAAAAATTGTTTCAAACCATTTATTTCGCTACATTTGTATTATAAAGTACCTATTGAGAACAAAACAATAGATGTTTACCAAAAACACACATATGCATCATTTCTTCCCTTTGACAATATTAGTAGTATTTCCATATGTTTGATTGTCTTGCCTTCTGGTCAAGGCAGGAAAAATGCGAATACATTTCTTCGATGGTAGAGTTGTATTCGGACACATATGGTAAACCGGGCATTTTTTCTGATCTGGAAAAGATATTAAATCATTACATTTTTGAACTTCTAACGTACATTGGATACTTTTCTAAATTTCGCACTTGAGTTTCCAGAGTCATAAATAACAATTGGGTGGAAAAAAGACAATAAAACTGTTACTTTCCAAAACATTTCGTAAAAGGATTACTCTAGAATGCAATTAACTTGGTAATATTCAATTTAAAATTTGATTTCTGTATGCACAAGCAAGTGACTTCGTTCTCATCTTGATCCATCTTTGCAACATATTTGTTTGCACAAACCTTTTATATGCTGAATTGCACTCATTAGTTCTCTCATCCCAGAAAATGCCATATCACGCATATAATATCCATTGGTGATTCAGGAGAATCATCATAATCTGGTTCACCCCAGTCAGTCATCAATGACCAATTTAGGATTAATCGATAGTTTTCCTCTGCAGAGAAGAAGTCCGATTTATAACCAGATGTTTTACATAATTGTTTGCATGAAAGACAATTGTATTCTTTTTTAATATTTGTTACTTTCCCATTTCACACACTTTCGGAAATACATTTTTGATGGACTCCACCAATGTATATTTCATAATTATTCGACCATTGTTTGCAAATATCTTAAATATTCTCATACTCCATACATCCACGCTCCCATTTTAGACCATGGGGGTGTTTGGTTACCCATCTATTTGTTTTCTGGTATTTTGGAGTTTCCAGTGGAATAGTGGTTTGAATCTGAATACCACTGTGTGTTCCTCCATGTCAGTAATAGCCAATTATTTAATAATAAATTTCTCTGGGGATTGAAATCCTTGCACATTTCAAAACATCTTGTTAATATGGTGTCTCATAATCTACTAACTCAAGTCATTAATTTCACCAGCTTATCTCTTACATTACAGATTGCCAATCTATTATGAATTATCAGAGCATAAGCCTGTGTATTTGGCAGAATTGATATATTTTAAATAATTCCAATTCTTGACTCTGTTACATGATTGATAATTGTGTCATCTTGTTTGCTTACATCAAATACAAATATTGTTCCTCTAGTATTAAACGATTCAGGATCTAGTATTGGTGAGCTGATTTTGTTATAATACATTTCCTGGAACTTAGTGTACATATAATCGCAAATAAGGAATTCCCCATTTTCTAAGTTCAAATTTAAATCCATATAGGGTTAAGCTTGACTGTTAGATACAGTTTAATATTTCTCATATCACAGTTATGGAGTACTGATCAATCAGCTTTTAAATGGTTTTATCATGTTGTTTGAAAACAAATAACAACAAATCTTTTCTCAGATGAAAAACTTGTTTTCACATTCCAAATGACTTTTTGTGATGTTGGTAGCATTGGAAATGTCTCTAAAGCCCACAATCTGAATGTAATATCTATATTCTTCCCTTTTTAGATATATTTTAAAAACTTTACACGTTCATGAGTGTTAGTTTCAATATGTGGCATTAGCCATTCAACACTGTTTAATTCAAATGTTACACCTTCCTTGTTATAAACCATGTTGTATATAGCATTCAAATGTGTTTTACCAAATAGAAAAACCAATTCTTGTTTAGCATTTAATATTCCATGTATATAGTCCTCAGAAAATCCAGGTACCATAATTAACGGTATAACAATTTAGTTTTTTCTGCCTGAATTTATTTCTTGTGTAAAATTATTAGTTTTACTCCACCCAGCCATAAGCCCTGTATTAAGATAGTTTACAGTTTCCAAGAGATATTACATTATCGTGGAAGTGATGCCAACATCCCATGACTGGTCGATTTCAAAACCATTGAGCAGATATACAATTTTATATATTAAATGAAGTATTCAGTTTCTCACTATGCCTACAGTTACTGGATTAGTTTCAGCAGCTGTTTTCTAATTGTTCCTGTAAACCTGAAACTTGATTTCGACAGTAATGTGTAAATATCGTGATTTTGTATAGCAATCCTTATTTCTGATGGAAACGTATACAGACCGGCTCGGAACAATTCATATACAGGTACTTCCGTATTGGTGATTGCATCTACATAACTTATTGGTTCTTCGACATTAAGTATGTCTTCTATTTCTATTAACGGTATATCCCTTTAAAAACAATTTGTTGCCCAGTTTTAACTTTACGGGTATCTTGTTTGAAATGGTCATTTTATGGTTCTGTTTACGCCCCTTTATAGTTACTTTCTTTAAAATACTTTTTTTAGAAAACAGTTTTTAAATAAAGCACTTTCTTTATGGCCACATTGAATATTATACTGAAGCCCTACTTCAAGTCTGACACACATGTCAATTAGCAAACTCAAGAAATTTTATGTGAGTACACCTGTACTGCCAAAGACTGCCCTGCCTGAATGATATACTTTCGTCCAGACAACTGGTGAAATGTATGACGCCTACAATTTTCCTGGAGTACGATTAAAGGCTGCTATTATGGAATTGGTGTGTTTACAGAACTACATGACGTTAATGAACTTGGTTAGCAAATCTGCTTGGTTATTTGCCACATCTGTATTTGATAGCCCATATTAAAAAACTGTTATTTTTTTTTGAAGAGGTGTTACTATTTGAAGTGGCACAATTTTTGCTGCAGAAAAAGATACTTTGTTTTCTTGCCCCCCCCCCCCTTTTTCCAGTTAACACACATCTGAATGCTTTCAAGCGCTGAGCTATACTTAGAAAGAAAGGTGTTCTGCGCTCCTGGCGTGGCCGAGCTCTGTCTGGTGGCTACTACTGGCAAAGAGTTCAGCCTCGTACACTCTGGCGCCTTCCATATGCCTCTCCGCTATTCCCGTCGCCTCCTTAGCCTTCCCAAGCCGCGTTTTAGCGTATAAATGTTCGTCCCCAGCCCGATCAAGTCTGCAGTGTTCTTCTTCGAGTTGCGCAGGCTGGCCGACGATAGATCATGTCCACACAACTTCGCACTTCGGGGCTTCAGCATGCTAGACGCGTTTTCGCGTAAAATGAGTACGCAAGTTAAGTATTGCAATGAACGTCGTTGTTGTTATACTGGGGGTAGAGTTTCCCTTTCAGCCCCCCCCCCCCCCCCCCCCCCCGATTTTTGTGTATATGGATTTTTGTAGGGAAGTATTTCTCCACAGTTTTACTTGTGTGAATTTTCAATATCGTATTTTTATTGGAATGTTTATAAGAGGTGGATTCTTCCTTTTTTTTTTTCTTTTTGGCATTTTGTAGGAATTGTCTCCTGGACTACGATTTACCAAAATAATTTTAATGCCAAGAAGTTTAGTGGATATTCTATGGCGTGCCTTTATGCTCATGGTTAAGTGTAACAAGGGTTATTGCTCCTTCCCAATGGTATTTTTGAAATTAGTATTCCATGTTGTACTTTTCAGAGTATCATCAGTAGGCATAGGAAAATTTCGCGAATTCGTTTCGAGACAAGATAGACGTCAAACGTATATATAGTGAAGTCACCTTCGCAATTGTATCACAGTTTCTGAGCCAATAGCAGACTTGCAAGTAAACACCTTGCGTATCCCATAACTGCCAGGTGTGGGACAACAGCCAATGGACACAGCTGAGACTTCAGTATGCACAGGACTGAGGAGTCTAGCCTACAAGTCATTGAACTCGCGAATTTTTCCTATCCCTAATCATCAGGCGTACTTTACTTTTAAGGTTGTAATGGTGCTTGCTTTACTCAGGGAGTCATTTTACCTCTTTTAATGGGATTTCACAAGTGTTTATTCAGGTTGGGTGATTTCTCAGGATATATGAATATTGTTATTTTTCTGTTTGTTCCAGTGCATGCGTCCTCTCCTTCCCCTAGTTCATCGATTGGTAGCAAGCAACAGAAATTTACAGATCCAATTCTTATTTTTCAAATCAATTTTTAAAGTTGTTGTTCTTGGTGATAATGTATAGATGGGCTTCAATTTATTTGTATTGATTTTGGAATTTTTGTGTCCATGCTTTCTTGAATGTTTTTTAAATTGTGTACATCCTCCTTGCCTTCGTTAGGCCCTGCTACGCCCTAAAAGGGTGTAACAATATACAATAACCATTTTGATTGTTATAAATATGGAATGCATGTGTTTATATAGCTTTTTTGTAATATAATCGAATGGTAATTTTTTTTCGTTTCTAAAATTAATCAGTTTAACTTTTTGATCGACAATGGTGACAACTAATTCATCCACTCGATTCACTATTACTGGAAGATATATCAATGTATTCGGTTTTTCAATTGTTTTGTAACCTGGAGCCACCGCACACGTGAATTCCTGTATTTTATTTGTCGGGTTTCCATTCAAATATGATCTGCCTACAATATTAATATTTATACAACATACATAAACCGACAATATATTAACCATTTTTGACGATTCGTGCAATTGATTAGCTGGATATACTCTCCTTTCATAACCTAACATATTTGCAATTGAATTGTCATCCATGAAATCGATATCGACAATACTGTGCATCACACTAGTTAATGTATTTGGATTTCCACGTAATCGGAAATGTATGTCCATTTTCGGGTAATGTTGCTTTAATGAACGTTTCTAAATGATCCAACTCATAAGATCCTACCGGTATTACAATCTAGTACTTTTTTCCACTGTTCCTGAACGAAAATTATTAATTGTCTATGTCGATGTTTGGTATGCTGTTGTAAGTAACGAATTCGATTAGACCTATTTGCCATTGTCTCTCTAACTCCAAAGCTGGGATATATATCGAACGCAATTACGACAAACTTTCACATAGTATCAATGTAATTGACATATTACTAAAGGGTTTTACTAATATATTGACTTATATATGATATTTATAGTCAAAAATGTAAACATGAATGACCACAATTGATTGTATTTGGCAATTCTTCCGTTTTGTGATTGTATCTTAATTGTGTGTTTTTCAAATAATTGCATATTTCAATTGGAGGACGTAAATCGCCAAAACCATCATAATACAATGATTGAAATACGTTTTTAATTAGTGCAACCCAATGTGTTCCTTTGTTTAGTTTCGAATCTAAGTTAACAAGCATACATTTGCGAAGGTTTTCTTTCTTTGGTAAATCGTCTCTCATATACACACCTCGGAAATAGGGGATATCCAGTTTCTTTACAAATACATTAATGTCTTTGTTTATTAATGCACATTTTGGAAGACTATTTAGGACTATGTACGTCGTTTCTTTCCACGTTTGGAATTTATTCGACCTTGACCAACTTTATATGGTTTAAGATACATTCCTTTACCATTTGACTTACTTGATTTAGCAAGATCTGAAACGCCTCCCATTAAATCTCCAAGAACTGATAAAGCGGGAAATATGAACGGTAATATGCCTCTTTTCTTAGTTCTTCATTTCGTTTTACGCCCATGCCTCTGTTAACTTGTGCGCGCATAACTTTGTCAACGACCCAAACGCCGAGCTTTTCACCGGTCGTTGCAGATGGATTCTTCCTTATATTTGCTGCTTTATCGGCTAGAATTGTATCCGCTTTATGTCTTTCTTTCAAATTGTTTGTTCGATCGTATACTATATCGTGTTCTTTACAAGTGTTCTCCAACGCGTTTATTCCTCGATCGTTCCATGCCAAACGTTTTGCAAGCTTAGTTCCGGGTCCGCAATAATTGTATTTCGGTAAATGCAATTCAAATGGTAGTTTGTTAATTAATGTATTCAATACTCCGCGTTCTTTTTTGTTACGTTTTGTACGGGCCATGTTTTCAACTGAGCGATATATATATATACACACATACACACACACATTTATAGTTTTTACGTTAGTATGATGTATAATACTGTAGAAATGAAGGTTATAAAACAAAATGTTCATCTGCTGGTGATTGTATATACGAAAGAATATATAATTGAACAGAAACATGGTATTATTTTACCACCAAATATACGTTTTATAATTAGTGGTCCGTCTTCATGCCGAAAAAGGTGTTTTATTATGTCGATGTTGGAACATCGGAATGGACTTACGTTTGAAAACGTATGTGTGTTTTCTAAAACAATTCAACAAGAGAAATATCAACGATTAGCGGCTATTTTGTCGTTACGTTAATTGAAAGAATGCGATATTTCCCTTTTACAAATAAAGAAGATATCGTGCCTCCGAATAAAGCATTACCCAATCCAATATTTATATTTGACAATGTTTTGTACAAAATGCAGAGTGAAATTCAGTAATACTTTAGTTTTGGTAGACATTCAAATGTTGATTGTTTTTATCTATCGCAAAGTTATGCACATATTCCAAAACATAATTTGCGCGATAGTGAAAATATGGTAATTGTGTTTAAAATGGACAGTATGGATCTACAACATATTTATAATGATCACGTTTTAGGCGAGATGAAATTTACAAAGTTGAAAGATATGTGTTTTTACTGTTGGAAAAACAAGTATGGTGTTCTGACAATTATACTAATGCATCCCCTGTATAAAGAAATATGTAGGTTTGGATTTGACAGTTTTTTTACTTCCCGACGAAGAATAATGAGTATTTCAAAGTTCGGACATAGCGGTATAAAATACAATCATTACAATACCTGTTTAACGAGAAATCACTATTGGAATTGTGATTTGAATGGACATATATTACACAATTTGGGTATGGCTGTGAAAGATACCGATGCGTCAAATAATTGTTATGTGGAAGACCGAAATACTATTACATTGAATGTATTTAAATCGCAATCAATCGATACACAAAATAAATTAATAAACATAATTGAAACTATTACAAACGTATCTACTAATATTAGTTATATTTCGTAAATATTGGAAAATGTTATGATTGCACTACAAAATTTAGAAATTAGAAGAAACGAACTTTTGGAACATTTAAAAAATGTAATTAATGAAATGGTAAGTGCTGCGATTACAAAACTATTGAATACACAAATGGATGAAATGATGCAATATATAATTGTTGAATTGATCAGTAGAACATCTGCTTTATCTATGCAAACAGAATTTAAAAAGCAAATTGATGATTTGAAATCTTGAATAAACTATTTTAGTAACGATTTGAGGGTTAAAACTGTAAATAAATTAGACATACTTTTGAGTAATGTCGATAGGATTGGAAAAAATGCAAACTAATCGACCTAATACACCCGTTAGAAAACCAACGACTTAATTCATATATAAGTAGTTGGATTTCAATGTAAACCAAGATAATGTCTGACTGCTTCATATTTACATTGTCATATCTGCTGTAAAGGCGAAATATTTACAAGCTAAGGGTGCTCGAATCGAACGGAATGTTTTGAATGAAGAAATATTTAAACATGTTACGAGTAGAATGGATACATTACATTCTGTGCTAAATATGTTTAATGAAACACCAGTGTAAATTAAACCGGAAGAGCTTATAAAGAAGAAAAAGCTGCTTAAATTAAAACACTGTTATTTAGCTATAAAACAATCTTCGCCTATGCGCGATACGGTATTTGATGTATATCGTCATGGAAATATATGGCTTCTGGGAGATTCAGTAATTAAGTTTTGGCCTGAGAATAGAATTAAAGTAGGTGATTACATAACAGATGTTAGTGGAGGATTGATTGAATTATTATTTTAAAAAGTTCCGAATGGTTATTCCGAAATCGATTTGGAGAAATATAAGGATCTTGTTAGTCGAACGAATATATTTAAAATGTAAAAAAAAATCCATTAAAAGTGTTTTGATGGTTTTCTCTCTCCTCCCTCACCCACACCAATAAGTTGGCAGGCCAATCCCCCTCACCCATACCCAGTCCACTATCTTGGTAGGAGTCACAGCAGACGTATTAGTAGGCTCTCGCCTTCGTTTAGCTGCCATGTCGGTTTTTTCCGATCGTCACTTCTCTATCACCATAATTCTACCGCCATGTTGTTTTTTCGATCATCATTTGTCTCTCACATTCGTTCGACTGCCATGTTGTTTTTATTAATTCGTCATTTGTTCTGGAGTTTGTCTGTCACCAGCACCACCAATTACTTATTTTCGTTCGACCAATTATTTTGACTTCGTTCCATTCCCCCCCCCCCCCCCTCCCTCCACAACCAGACGACTCTCGCCAATGTTTTGCGTGGGCTAATTACTTACCTTCGTTCGACTTTCGTCAGTTGATATTGGCTGTTTAGTCAGCAGGCTTCTATCCGCCCTCCAATTGGTCATGTTCGCTCCATCCCGTAAAATATATTTAATTGGCTAATTTCTCAGGTGTCTTCGGAAACCTTCGTTCCGACCAATCTGAGGCATTCACTCGAACCCTAAAAATGTTTCCCGTAGGCTAATTTTTCGTACGTTTTCGGAAACCTACGCTCCAACCTATCGACGACCTACTATATTCGAGAGCACGGAGACTATCCCCCCCTCCCGCTAAAAACTCTTTATAAGAGACACCCGAGCCCTCTCGGGAAAGCAGTAATTTTTTCTCGCTCTTGCAGATGTATACATGTTGTCCGAGCGGTCATGAAATCCTTTCGTCCATTATAGCATATGGAAGGGTGCGCTCGCTTATTGCCTTGGACAAATAGGACGAGCTGCCGTGCCTGCCGAAAGAATTTCTCCTGGTCTACGCACCTTACCACCGTACGAAATTTCGGCCGTATTCAAGTATTTGCCGTCCTACCTACAGCAGGACGAAGACATGCGGGACTTCCTCCCGTGCAAGAAGTGTCTCGAGGGCTGCACCACCTCGGTTCCCAACATGCTGCATCGCAGGGACTGGTGCAAGGCCCGCCTGCACCCATTGAAGACACCCTCACGGTGTCTGCACACATGAAAGACGGCGTGCAAGTTTTCTGCTTGCAAACAGTACCTGCAGAAGACGTACTCTCTCACTGACAAGCACTACCCAGCGACGAGGAAGCCAATCCAGAACACAGGTGTCCATTGAGTATGGACCTCGACGAAGTGTCCAATGACTTCGTAAAAAAAAAATTTCTTTGCAATTCGGTGTGTGCGTGAGAACTTGACATTTTTTTATTTAAAAAAAAAGATATTTTTTGCAGCATACGAGGTTTTCGCTCATTGGACTCTTGCACCGTCAAACAGATTACCATCTCGTACAGTGGCAAAGACGAGAAAACTAAATTTTATACGTTTTTACCGCCATGCTAATGGAAGCACCTCGGCCGAACCACGCGAAAGGCTTACCACTTACAGACGTACGAAATGCATGGACAGGGGTGAGACGAGGGGAATATTTTGCACGAGGACGTTCCCAAGGTGTTGGACTCTGCCATAATACCCTATTACCCTCTGTACGTAAATCGGTGAATGAGGAAATTCGGACGGATCTAACATCGAGGTCTTGCCAGCCGGTGAGGGTGATTGAGGTGAGTATGGTGCGGCGCCGGAATGGGGGGCGGGGGATGCGGGAGGTCCCCGAGAAAGCTCGCTGGCCAACGGCATTGTCTGGCACGATTCCAGCTTGCGAAAGTCCGGTGGCCCGGCCGGGGATCGAGCCCGGTTCGCCTTGGTGGGAGGCGAGCGCGCTGATCGCTCAGCCACCGTGGCCCTTGTACGCGAATCGCCTGGAGTAGGCGATGCGCAATGCGTGCCCCGCCGGAACGATCGTCATGGATCTCCACAGACATCGCAGATGCCCATCGTTTAGACAGCTGTTCGAGACATATAGGCAAAGACTTCACAACTTCAAAAATCAAAGATATTTCTGCGCATCATGCAACGCCCAAGCCCTAAGTCTATGGACTTATGATAATCCGTGGTATATTTAAAAAAAATAATACGTGCGTGTAATACCCTCAAAGACTCGGAGAGGAAACACGAGGGAAAAAAAGTATTAATTTGTATTATGCAGAAGAAGAATGTTATGTGCGCGTAAATAAATGTGTGTAAAATTATTTTTTTTATCTCGAGTCATGTCCTGCTCACGCAAGTTTTACGCTGTTGGTAAAGAAAATTTTTATACCATCTTTGTTATAATTTTAAAAAGTTCTTTATAAGTTTTATTTTATCGTAAATATTTTTAGTATATTAGTTTTGTTACAGTTTAACCCTTTGAGGACGGCCCAATTTTACTGCCACTGAATACAAGGTTGAAGTGAGCTGCTTATGTTCACCACTACAGCAATATCTATTGTGTTGGTCACTGTATTTCCACTTACCATCTCCCTATTGGTCCTGGCTACACTGGACACGTTTACTATACTCTGTAACGTTTATTACTCGATGGTCGTCGGCCAATAAAGTCGCATCTTGTCTGTGTACCAATCAAAGTGTCGCGACAGATGTAACACGTGGTACTATCCATCGTGTTCATTGGAGAAATTATTTAAAAGAACAGTTTTAATCTTACGAACTGAAATGTTGACTACTTGTAATGTATTACATAGATTCCGATAAAGTTCAACGAAACAGTAAAACTGTAAAAGTGAGCGTCTTGTCTTTAAAAGCAAAGGAATTTCCATATAAACTTGGCCACGTGTATATACGTGCATGCTCCTCAAGGGGTTAAAGTAAAACAGACACTCTACCCACCACCAACATAACGTACATATATTGCGTGTACGAAAGTAATTTAATTTTTTTAAATGAAGGATTAGAAGCGTGCAGACCACGGCAGCCCTCGAAAGTCGCCGCCACACTGGGACGTCAGGAGGTATTTGCAACGTACGCACTTTTCGCGCAGCAACTGGCCCGGAAGTACAACATCCTGCCTGCCCCAAGACCGGCGGAGATTTTAGAGTAGAGGGATGGGGGTGGCTCCCCTCTTGCAGGTACCCCCCCCTCCAACCACTGCGGAGACCCTGATGTCGGCGCAGAAGAGCGAAGATGGCGTCGGTGCCACGATTGAGCTGCCGAGTGTTCCGACGAACTCTACGAGAAGCAGGGTTGGCCTTGAATTAAATCGCTGCTGCCGATATTGTTGTGCTGGTTCGCTTTGCACAGGAATATTGTGACAGTACTTAAGTCAAGGGCGCCCCATGCCCAGAGACCCCGCCCCCTCTTCTTTCAACACCTATTAAAATGGCACGGATTCCACACCTGCTGTCTCCTAGTAACATCTTCGTTAGTGCTTCCCAAAGTTTTTGAACTCTTTTCTGTCGACTGGGTTTTTTACGGTTCTATGCCGGTGTTTCCCAGTCTCATCTTAATTATAGTTTCAGCTATAGGTACACGAGGGGAAACAGTTATGTCGCAGAACGACGGCCATGGCTGCTCAATCCTTCCCCGCCATGATGCACGGCTGTTCGCATGCAACTTCGTCTCCTTTTAGGCGTAAGGGTCGCAGCCCTGTGACGCACCCAGGTCCCTCCTACCGCGGACGCCCACCTAATACTTATCAATAGGTAGAGATGATGGAAAATCGCGAAAATGTTTTGAGCCAACGTATACTCTATAACACTATAACTAGTTTATTCTTTCATGATTGGATGAAAAAAGGTTTCGACTCCGCTGAGTCATTTTTGCAGACCAATCGCGAACGTTATGCCTCGTAGTATCAGGATCCTCATTGGCCCAGTGAATTGGGAGCAGTAGCTTCATGACATGCATGACAGCCAATAAGGAAAGAGAACTGTCTGACATGTGTACAGTACGTTGAATCCTAGCAAACAATCAACTTTTCCCGCGATAACCCATCATCTCTAGCAATAGGGTGGATTTATAGGAAAAAAAACTGCCGGCCGACAGCTCGCCGAGAACTGTGTTCCAGCCTACAGAGACAACTCTACGTCAGCTACCAAGACCTGAACATTTCACATGTAAAACTTAAAGTCGTGGATAGATAGTTTAATATCCTAACAGAGAGCGACTGCATATTCAATCAACATGCAAAAAACTTTAATACGTTGGGAAAATTTAGCCCAGTCGAGAATATACACTCAGGAGGGTCCAGGTTCGACACCTGGTGAAAATATACACACGTGTCCCTACTGTTAAAAAACAGACACAACACACTGGTGGGACAAACTGATGAGAAAAATATACACGAAACAATACTGAGTTATGAAAAAAGACACATCTGGTGGGGCATACTGACGAGAAAAAAATAATACACGCCACAGTGCTGATTTATGAAAAAGAAAAAAAAAAGGCAAAACATACTGGTGGGGACATACTAATGAAAGAAACATGCTACCATGCCGATTTATGAAAAACTATACACGTTACAAGCTTGGCGGGGATATACTGATGAGAGGAACACATTACTGTACTGATAAAATAATGTAAACACCTGTCACACATATTCCAAAGTATGTTAGCTGAATTTAAAATATTTCCCTTCAAAATGTATTTAGTGTTTACCGTGACGGAAAAAACTTGCGGCCCTTGAAAAGGTATGCTTTCCTCGCTATAATTCCGATGCTCGCATGGCTCGCTAAAACCCAAAGTGAAATAAAGGCGTTCTTTACTTTAATGAAAGAACAATTATGTTCCGTCCGTGGCTTTGACAACCAACACAATATGTTTAACACATGGGGAAAAAAACGTTGGCTGGTCGCTACGCAGACTACCGAGGGTTTTACATTTAATGAAACTGGTAGATAAATTTATGTTTGAGAAAAAAATACACGTGCAACAAGTTATATATATATATATATATTAAACGTGTCATAGTTTAACTCCAGCTTTAAACATTTACATTTCTCGCCCCCATGCGTGGATACATAACAGCCCGCGGACGTTGGGGAGGATATAAATGAAAGAACGAGTTTTTCAGCACACCTGCGATGATTTATTACATTAAATAATTATCCATTTACATTAAATGAATCTTTCAGCAGGGATGTTGAGGGTCCTATGTACTGAAATGTTTTCTGCGAAATCGTTGTTTGCGCGTGAACGCGTATTTCGATAAATAAATGTTCTGGAAGTACGGATTTTTCTCAGAAAGGATTAAAAAAAACTATTGTCTATTTCGTTATCGTTTTACTTTTATCGTATTAATTGTATTAATGGAGAAATAAATCGTGAACGTGGTCAAATATCGCATTTTTAAAGCTTGCCTGTGAAGTTTCTTTAAGCGACAAGAGAAAAGTACGAATATACGCAGGTAGTTTTGATCTGTGTGCTTTCATCGCGTATAATAAAACCCCACAGTTACAGTTCTAGTTTACACAGTAAAGCGTTAGGACGGAAACACTGCACGCCCTGCGCGTAGGAGCGATGAGGCGCTAGGCGTGCGTGTTAGTGTCGCCCGTATCGCTCCCTCGCTTCTTGACCTTGGACGCGCAGATACATAGTATCCTTAAGCCAGAATGTCTTTATCGTCGAACCAGGAATCATCACGCTTCGAATGTCCCAGCCACCATAGGTACGTGCGACCGTTCCATATCTTAACGACGAATGAAAAGCGTTAGGCGACCATTTGCGTTAGCTAAAATTATTTCTTTCGTTTTTTTTTTTCTTTCGTTTTTTTTTTTAATCAGTGTGTTTGTGAAATTATAAGAAAAGTTAAAATTTTACAGTCTCATTGGACCGACACATGAATAAAGTGATGAGGCCCTTGCCAGTGTTAATTTTACATAAGGCGGAAGAATACGCAATGTGCAGTCAAGTAGATCTTAAGCGGGGTTTTCAAAAGTGTTCATTTCACCGTGAACAGCCTATGCCTAGTGGTATTAATTAGATTAGTGTCCAGCAGTCTGACGGGAGCTCCGTGCAGCACTTTGTGCTGTCAGGGTCGACTGTCGCCGGTATCGATTGCCGCGGTTCGATGTGGACGCCTCGTTCCGCATACCGGCGCCGACAGCGGAACAGCAGGCGCCTTCCCCCTTTATTTTTCTTTTCTCTTTGCACTCGAAGCGATGTCAGCCCCCCTGGTGTTTGTTTGTCTCCACGCGACTGTTCACAATCCGCGAGGAAATGCCGACTACTGCACGAAACACGGGCGAACGTTGACAGCGACTACGGTAATCGCTTAAACTACGCGTGCGTGGAACAGCAGACGTTCGTAACCTGGCCACAGTTCAAGGGTGAACGTGGCACTTTCCCAAGCCCTGCTTAGTATCTACGTGTACGCACACTGTGTAGTCTTGCATCACATGTTAAACAAACGTTGCCGTTGGGCTGTTAACTTGATGCATGCGTCGGTCAAGTGAAACTGTAAAATTGTTTGGAAAATAGCTATTCACAAATTTGCTCATTCTCACAATATTATTCATTAAAAAAAAAAAAATTGAATTCAAGAGAAATAATTTTCGTATTCATATATGTTTATCTAGCAATTTTAATTCCACGTTACGGCCTAGGATTTCTTTCCCTTCGTACCAACTCTACTGGGTGCTGGTAGGGACGGGAGCACTTTTCAAGGGTTATTTCAAAAGTGCTCGATTAGTCGGTTAACCATGAACACTCCTTAACAATACCCTGAAGGAAAGGCGTGGTGGTTTCTTTTATGTCGGCGTATAATCTGTTCAGTTTTTTTTACACATTTTTTTTTAAATTGAATATTTGAAAAATCACCCCATGTATCACGTATTTAGTTATTTCTTAAAGATGACTTATATCACAAGCGTTAACATAGAGGTAAATTATTTTTCGTTAAATTGAATTGTTACTGTACATTTTATTTATTTATTATTTCATTTATAATAGATGTGAATAAAAATAATGGGAAAACATGTATGTTGGTAGCACCTTCTAAGAAATAGTTCTCATGCAAATTCTTATTACAACTGAGTGCGCACGAATTCAGTGCGTTGTCCTTTGGTGTAATTTCGTCGACTCGGTTAAGCTTCAGTTGCATGAGGCGGAGGAATATCCTAGAAGTAGAACTTTAGAAAGGTTTCAGAAAAGTGTGAAGTAGCCGTGAATGGCCTACACATTAGGGTTGGAAAATTTCGCGAGTTCAATTACCTGCAGGCTAGACTCCTCAGTCTTCTGCATACTGGAGCCTCAGCTGTGTGTTCATTGGCTGTTGCCCCACACCTGGCAGTTATGGGATTCTCAAGGTGTTTCCTTGAAAGTCTCCTATTGGCTCAGAGGCGTGCAGGGCGGGTATAGTAATCTGTAATCCAATTGCGAAGGTGACTTCACTATATATGTGTTAGACGTCTATCTTGTCCCGAAATTAATTCGCGAAATTCTCCTCTCCCTACCCATACCCATTTGCTGATTAACAGCTCGAGGCTCTGTGATCATCAGTGTGATTGGCTACCGGGTGCCGCCCTCCCTGTGGGCTGGACTTCATGATGGAGAGTGGGTTATAAAGGTGTTGACTGGCAAAGCGCAGCTCCGGCACGTTTCTGGTGAGTGACGCCATTTTGCTAGCGTGTGCAGCTTGTGTTCGCGGTATAAGACGGCTATTTAAACTCTGTATTTTTTAAAGTACCCTGTGTTCTAATCGCACAAAGAAATGTTTTCACTGACATGGAACTGTAACATATACTTAAAGATGATGGTTTATCGCGGGAAAAGTTTACTGTTTGCTAGGGTTCAATGCACTGTACAGATATCCGACTAGTTTCTTTCCTTATTGGCTGTCAGGCAAGTATGAATCCATCATAGGCTATTAGTGGTAAAGTGAGCATTTTTGAAATCTCTCTCATTTGGAATAATATTCAATATATATATATATATTATTTTAGACTGGGGTGTGGGACATTTCGGGACAGGATAGACGTCAAACGCATATATAGTGAAGTCACCTTCGCAATTGGATCACAGTTTATTACACCCACCCTGCACGGCCCTGAGCCAATAGCAGACTTGCAAGGAAACAACCTTGCGAATCCCATGACTGCCAGGTGCGGGGCAACAGCCAATGAACACACAGCTGAGGCCCCAGTAAGCACGGGACTGAGGAGTCTAGCCTGCAGGTCATCGAACTCGCAAATTTTTCCTATCCCTACATATACTACATTTATGTTGAATATATAACGATAGTAGAGAAATGTCGACTTTTCTAATCAAGTCGGAAAAAATCCGCTTTTCGGGCGCTTGCATGACTTACGCTGACTAAACCATAAGAGACGCACCAAATTAATGTACTACAGAATTGTAGATCTCAAAAAGGTCTACAAAAAGTCTGGGACAGTATATGTTTATCTTTTAAGGATGACCCAGAGTAACCATTTTTGTCACTTACGAATACTTTGTAAACAACGCAGTATTAATCCTACCTTAGTATGTAGTGTGTATACTTGCTGTAAACCTAAACAACACCATTTTTGTAAATCACTCGAGAGAACCCAGGTCGGGTCGCTAGTATACTATAGCTACAGCCCTGAGTATTTCGCGGATTAAGTTGGCAGCAAGCTAGGCTGGACAGCACTCTATACACTCCAGACACTATCGTTTGTTTATTAGTTGCTGTGATTAAGTGAGGCGTCTGTACGGGACTGTTAAACACCCACTCAATCTACTGCTTCTTGCTTATTACTGGCTCACAGTTGAACAGGGCGTGTCTAAACAACTGTCGTCCAATCAGAACAGTAGGAGAAAAGAACAAGTGTTTGGAGTTCACCTCGCCTCCGAATGAATTCGCGAAATACTCGTAGCTCTTACTATAGCACAGAGCGTTCGTGATAGGTCTCAAACCACTTAGCCGAGTGAAAACCTTGTTCCTCCAATAGTGAAAGGATAAACTGGTTTAGAGTGTTATATAAGGTACAAAACATTTTCGCTATTTTCCATCGTCTCTAAAGACACTTATTCGTACCGTCATATAACAGAGTTAATGCTGATACCAGTACAGTTCTGAACAAAAACTTGTACGTCGCATCATCTAAAACGATATATTTATCTGCGACTGAGAGCGCTAAAGCTGCGGTTTTTCCTCTGTATTCTTTAACTTCTGTGTCGCCTGGATAAGGTTCACTACACTCAGGTTGGTAATAAAACAAAATTTCTTTCTGGAGACTTTGGCATAGTGAATCGAGAGATTTTAACGAACGTCGGGAACTTGAGAGCCGATGAGGATGAAGTGAGGTGAGTATGGAGCAGTGACGGATTGCAACGTCGGGGAGAACGGGATATCCCCGAGAAAAAAAACCGCATACCAGCGGCATCGTCCAGCACGATTCACATATGCATATATCGAGTAGCGTCCTCGCCGGGAAACAACCCCCTGTTCGCCCAGGTGGGATGCGAGTAATCTGACCACTACACCACCGCGGCCTCATTTGGCGTAAGATAGAAATTTTCGTCGCCGGTTCTACTTGTGCTCGAAAGAGCTCGCTTCTAAGTTGGCGGTTATAGCGACGAAGTTCTATTTATTTGTGTGTAAAAGTTCGTGTTTAGTGCGAATTGTGATATGAGGTTAGTAGCGACCTGGAAATTTTGCGCATTCATTCGGCAGCAGGCTAGACTCCACGGTCCTTTGTGCATTCGAGCATTAATTAGTAGTTCATCGGTGGTTGCTCCATTTTAACCCCAGACCAGGTAGCAACGGTATTCGGTTCTTATTTTCCTTGCAGATTCGTTATTGGTTTGAAGTTGTTCGGGGCGTGGCTAACAAACTATCGCCCAATGGAAGCATAAACCCACATGAACACGTGAATGCTGTTTAACTTGTCCTCAGATGATTCTCCGAAATGCCCGGGTCTCTAGTAATTGCCAGGGCCAAAAAATAATAATTTATTAACTTTATTTTACCTACACACGCCTCCCAATAAGTAATGTTTAAAAGCGTAAACAGTAAAAAGATTACATTTGTGTTCGGTAAAGAGCTTCTCAAACCCTCTTTTTTATGTTAAGAATTTAAGGGCAAATGAAACATAGTTGTCATGAAAAATGTTTTTTAATTCTTCTGTCACATTTATATAAAGTAACCGTTAAGGTGACGTTTGCAAATCCTTACGACATTCTATTAAGGCTGTTGGACCCAAAGAATATGATAGCTGATTATTATGCCTACATATAGGTATCGTACAGACTATCTTTTGAGCCAAAATGATAATCGCTACAACTTATAGTTTAAGAGCTGTAGGTTCTTGAAGTTGTGTTTTTTTGACATTTGCTGCAGCAGCTTTCTGGAGAACCAGAAGAGGAAAAGGGTTATTTTCGCATTCATGAAAAACAGAGAGTAGTAATTTAAAAAGAAAAATAATACACGCTTGAAGAAGCTACATCAATAAATATACTTTCAAAGCAAACAGCAAAAATGTCGGTTTTTTTTTTTTTTTATTATTGCAGCGAAAAGTTGCTACAATAGGGTTGCGTGTTTTCTTTACGCCTGGAACTCCGCAATATCTCGGATGCAACCCGTCATACACCTGGCCCCGGGAAGTCTGAGGGGTTGTCTCCTTCCTATGTGCGCAGCTGGACGGACCAGCTCTTTCTCTCAGGGTTGCCAAACCTACACTCCTTCACGACTGGAATTTCTTACCTGGCTAGTCTCCCCCACGCCCATTTCTACCCTCAACTGAGCTGCTCTTTGAAATTGTGTCGTACGGTTGTCACTCTCCGATCGTGAATGCTAGTGAATACGTTTGCACTTTTTTGAGTGTATAGTTCTACAATTGTATTTAGCGAAAAGTATAACGTAATTATACTAGAAAAACTACCTTTTTTTTTTTGTGTGCAATGGCTCCGCAAAAATTCAAGAATGGCAGGCGTTACTTAAAAACTAAAAGGAACAAACTTTCCCAAGCGATGAAGAGATTTAATGCTGCTCAACGATCATCACGACAAAATGGTTGCGGTTCCGAAAAAAATGGAAGTGGTTACACCATCCACGCCGACGGAAAACGTACAGGAAGTTCATGAAGAGTCAAAATAAGTGATTTATTTTACTAAAGTGATATAAAAAATAAGGGTGATTAAATGTGAGAGTTTTTACCGGCGCTGATTATCTGAGGTCTTTATTTAGTGCCGATGAAGATGAACTGAGATGAAGATTTAGCAACGATGGGATGCAATGGGCATGGATGAAATTGGAGTACTCTAAGAAAACCATAGACCAATGCTAAAGTTCTCCATGTTTACTGAATGCAAAAATACGGAGTAACCCATCGGGATCGGACCCGTGCCACCTTTGTGAAAGGTGAGCGCTCTAGCCGTTACACAACCGCGGCTTCATTGGTCAAACGTGAAACAATTTCATTTTGACTATATCTTTATAGTATAGCAATAACTTAATTTACTATCCATCTAGTTTCTTCGTAAATGTGGTAAGCGTACATGAATCGTTTGCGCAAGCCCGAGGGTTTGACTCCGTTCCGTTAGTCTACAAAACAGCTGTAATGAAAAAGACGTAAATATTGTAGTGGAGAAAATTACATGTGTTAATCAATAATACATGTAAGTGCCACTTTCGCCAAAAACTAAACTAAAGCGATTTTGGGGTTGGCATACCTATTAATACTTAAACTTTCGTGGGAAAATGCCTTAATCGAAATATTTGTTACGGTTTCGTTTAATGATGTAGGCTGAAAACTAATTAAGATTTTTGCAAAGTGTAATTTTTTTTTCATTTGTATATACATGTGTAACAAATAACGTATTGCACGAAAAAAAAATCACTGGGAATTCTTTACTTTGGTCAGTATCTGACACCCACAAAATATATGACTTAGGGCTGCAGGATTGGAAATGTCAATATTTTTACTTTTGAACTACAACAGAACTAAATAGTTAAAATCAGTAATATATATGTGCAAGTCTGTTACTAAAAGAACAATTTTGGGAGGGGAGGGGGGATCGTGTATTGGAGAAATCACAAAATCAAACTTTCAATTTATTAGACTATATTTCGTTTCGCAAAAGAAAAATCTCATCATAAAAAAGAAACTAAGATTACATAGAAAGAATAAGTGTGTCCTTGTAGTTTATAGAAAAGTAAAAGTACACGTAACGTGGGATTCGCGGGATCAATTTGGCCGTCAGCTATGTAAAAAACGACTGACAAACAATACTACACTAATTATGAAGTGTAGTCATTTGTGTTTTCACATTATACAAAAGTAAGCTTAATAAATATGTAACTTTTGATCACAATGTACATTTTGTTATTTCTACTATTATTAATTTTTTTTTTCATACTTCAACAATTGATGGTATTACAGATTGCGTTATCTGAACCGTAAGGGAGTTTTTTTTTTTTTTTAATAAACTAGATGTAAATAAACACTACGATATTTGTCATCATTTATTTCTGTATATCCCACCACGCAATGGTCAACAAAACACCATTGCTTATTATAAGTGCTACCGATATAGTAATATACTGAAAAGGCGTATACAAGTACGTCCGCGGGCTGAGTATCATACACTGTGTTTTATCTTTGGTCTGGTACAAAAATTTTAATGTATTGGTGCTTTTCAAGTTGCACTGTACTTTTGCAATACGGTACAACATGCCGTTTGGGATCAGTTATTTGGTTGATATATTACATTCAGAATCCTTTATATTCAAATACATATTTCCAAACAAACATGCTCTACTACAGCCTCGACATCGGCTCATGCGAACTTGCTTTAGACTTGTGACTTCAAGACATGTCCGGTTTTGAAAATGATCGTTTTAGAGTGAGTGAAGAGATTTGGGCGGCTCTTAACAGCGAGGTCTTGAGAGCCGATGAGGGTGATTTAACTGAGCATGGAGCGGCACCGGAACGAATTGGGCGGGGGAAACGAGATATCCCCGAGAAAACCCTCCGACCAATGGCATCGTCCGGCACGATTCCCACTTGCGAAAATCCGGGTCGTTTTAGAGGACTTTCAAATGCACCGTTAGAGATTTTACATGTATACGCTATTTACGAGTGTATGAGCGTATGTCTGTTTACGTATCCAAATGTTCTGCTGTGTAGTATCTCTCAAATACGTGCATCCTTATAATATCTAATGAAAACTACACTTGGTAAGTAAATTTGGTGTTCATAAAGTCAGCATAAGCCCTGATTTCTTTTAAAATCTGCTTATTTATAGTAGCCAAGAAATCAGTAGTACTTAAGAAAATTGTCAGACAAATATCAAAATAATTAAGAACTATGGTTTTGCATATACAATATCTGATATCTCAAAGATAATTTGCCGCACTCAACTGAAGAATGAATGAGTGTTCCCTAATTCAGTATATTGGCAATTATTGAAGAGTCCACGATCTATCAGTTTGCTTGGACGGGTGCCATTTCGGACGCTTGAATAAGCAAAGGTTTACTACATATGACGTTTATTCAGACAACTGGAATGTGGCCTATGAGATTTCTAGTCATTATTGGTGATGGCCTTAAGTCACTAGTTATTATATTACACAGAATATGTATGGGGAAGAGTGCACATGCTATTTGCAGATCATCGCTAACTTTTTGCCAACAGAAAAGTCACACCTTTCGGTTCAAAATCAAGTGGCTTGAAGTCTTTTAACATAAATATGTTTTTAGTTAAAAACAATTTTGAACGAGTTTTAATGCAACTTCGATCTTATCATATGAAGTAATCTTTCACGAAAGCCTAGATGTGTTACAAAATTAATGATCTAAACATGACATTTCTGTGCAGTTCTGATGGCAAATTGTAAACTAGTGTTTTGTAGCTTACATGCTCGGAAGACTCAGTGGAATTTAGATTAACCTATCGAATCATGCATCGTATATATTAAAATAAAATTACTTCGAGATCGATTAGTGATATTTGAAAGGATGTATATGCACATGTCACAAAACGTATACAAAAATAATTTTGGCCTTAAAAGAAGACATACAAGTCGGAATTGACCCCAATTTATATTTTGGATCTTAAAAAACTGTCAACATCTATCTATAAGAAGGCACATGTGGAGTAAATAAAGTGCATTAATTCTTACACATTAATGGAAGAGGATGTTCCCCTGGTGTTATGGCGAATATAGATGCTAACAGTAAGTAATGACATTTTATTCCTATCTCGTATAATGGGAGTTGCGACGCAGTAAAAGCGATTCAGTTCACATTTATATAACTATTTATAATTTTAATGGTGAAAATATTACGTGCCATACCAAATCGATCGGGACGTAGATTATCGAGTGTGGGTAAGTAGGAGGGACAGTTGTGATGTCTTAAATAATACTCATTTAATTAACATATTTTAAAATTTTAAATATAATTTTACGCGAATACACAGACACCTGCATTTTTCGTTTTGGAAATCGTTTCGTATCTCTTTGCTTGTCACTCCGGACTACATTCGCATAAGTTTTTTAAATTACGTGTTCCTTTCAATGGCCTCATCGATTAAGTGGACACTATTTTCATAAACGGGTCTATCCTTGCGTTTTTACATTATCGATGCTTATTCAGTATGGCAATATCGGAAATGTGATAAATGAGAACATGATTCATATCACTGAATAACACAACATTGTGTTCAATCAATCATAAAACATTAAACGCGATGAAAGGATGACTGAAACTGCTTTTTTCTCGTCATTTAATTACTTATCTGTACATTAAGCAGCTATATTTCTTGTTATGTAATTACAAACTGCTAAACGTTTTGGTAATTTGTAATTCTTGCTTTGTGGGTCCTAGATAGTGCGTTTTGTTGAAGAACTATGGCCATTCTGAACCACTGTATTTATACACATCGAAAATAATAATGTCACTTGTCTGCTCTTCTTTCCGGCTCCTATGACGTAACAGGTTTTTCTAACGCCCTATAAGTCTTTATAGAGCCCTAGGATTTTCTGACTTAGGAATCAACATTTAAGTGAAGATCCTCCGTGGGTAGGTTATTTCCTGTATCTTCGAATCACCAACCTAGACATCCGAATTATGGAGACAGTTACGGCATTTTTTGTGTAAGCCGTCCCTTACAGTCCTTACATATCCATTTAGTCTATTAGTATAAAGTTGACGCCAGTAATACACAGTAAAATACAAATAAATACATACCTGTATGCCATGTCACCTCCAGCAATATTCACTCTGAGAGGGAATGTCGTACCTGTCCGCTTATAGCAACCAGCTGTATGTAGTACAGTGTCTTCCCATTTAATTCGCATTAACCTCGCCACAGTTATGAAACTATTAGTAAAATAGACGACTTTTTAAATTTTCTGTTTCAAATAGGGGTCGCGTTTGGTGTAGCGGTTAGGACGCTCACCTACTACCATGGCGAACTGTGTTCGATCCCCGGTGGGGTCGCCACCCAAATTTTCGCTACGTGGGGTTCATGCCGGTGGCGAGCGGATTTTCTCGGAGATCTCCCATTTCCCCCTGCCCTTGCATTCCGGCAATGCTCCATATCACCCTCATCGGCTCCCAAGACCTCGCTGTTAAGAGCCACCCAAATCTCTCCACTCGTTTTTAAATGAAATACTACAACGACCACTGCAACTACACCGCGCATTACCTTAGTTTATCGAGTTTATTAGTTTGTTGATTACCGCTAATAGCATTCAAAAGAGTTACTCTATTATGGAATTTTCAGTGGCGCACCTTAAGTTATATTTTAAGAGATACCCTCATCTCCAGTCACGCAAAACGCCAACACCGAAACAGAAGATATTCATGACGATAAGAATTCAGAATGGGCGTGGGGTGGATTTGAGATAGCAGAGACGGATTATCCACCTTTCGCTGTCGAGGAACATCCAAATCATTTGCCACTCTGTGACGTGATTCCTGGACGACGTGTGGTAAACCCGGCATTTCTTATCCCCCAATTGGAATGTATTGCAAAACACGCTATGGTATGCACAACTGGCAGAATGAAAATGTATAAAGAAGTTCGCACAGGAGACTCCACTGCATGTGGAGATACAAGTGTGATGAGGTATGAGAGTCCGAGACCCGCCTTTCGTGACTGATATCCTGCAGGCCATGAAGAAACGAAAGGCATCCGTATAAGCTTCTGTTCATAAAACGGTGAATGTGCGTTCTAATATTATATATACGGTATTTACTATATATAATATATACTCTATATAGTATACTTACTATATATCATATATTTAGTATATATAATATATACTCTATATAGTATATTTACTATATATAATATATTTAGTATATGTAATATATACTATATATTATATAATAAATACTATTATACTATATATTATATATAGTATATAATATATACTATACATTATATATGTGGAATGCAAAATTTTTTTACAATATTGTCTTTGTATAATAAAAGTAAACGCATATCTAGTAGTCTTTGTGTCAAGTGTGCGACAATACAAAATGTTTTTTGTTCATAACGCTTTTGGTAGGTTGTTTTATAAATGAGATAAATTGATTATTGGAATTATATTGCCTGTGCTCACTGTTTTGTATGTATATATGGGTATATGTATATGTGTATATATATATGGTGTATTGGCTACGGCACTTACCTCTCACAAATACTATATTGGTTTGATCCCCGGCGGGGTCAGTATTGATTTTTCGCAAGAGAGAAACATGACGGGCCATGCAGTTTTCCTGAAGGTTTTCTCGAGGTACTCACATTCCCCCACTGCTGCGTTCGTCGCTTCTACATAATCTCATTTCACCCCTTTAACGCTAAAAACATTAAGTTTATCGCGTTACTCAAACTTTCCTGAAAGTCTCTCGTCAGTTCCGACCAATCATGTCTACAGTTTTCATACAAAATACCTAACAGAGTACAGTTTCTTAAAATAACCTTTATGTATGTGCTTCATTGTATTCAATTTTGTTAAGTGTGAGAGAAGACATTTTAGCCTAGCTTCGCCAAAGAAAGACGAAATAAAATAAAATAAATAAATACCCCTTACATAACAGGCATAGTAAGTAATATTGTTCCGACTAATTTCTATAAATTTATGGAGTATAATAAACCGTTTTGTTGAAGCTCAACATAATGCAGGGTACAAAGCTGTTCCAAATTATCATTAAGGTTTTTATTAGTCAGGAGATACTTTTATAGTGGAGTATATTTATAGTGGTAATCTTTGAAATTATTTCCGAAACAATGCTGGTTATGCCTCTATACCCCCTTCCGTGATGAAAGTGCGACTTTTTATTGTCATATAACGTTAGCATCGTGGCCCGTTTTTTTTTTTTTTTTTTTTTTTTTTTTTTACTGCTCGGCTTACTTATTATAAGAATTTTAAAGAGTTTACCCGGAGAAAAATTGTTATTTTTAATACCTAAATTCCGATGTGGCCTATAAAATTGATAGCTTTGTGTAGTTAACGCTTGTTAAATGATTTATTGCTAAACATCTATTTGCATTGCAAACAAATGTACGTTCAAAAGCTGCAAAAATTACTTATTAAGGTTTTTTAACCCATATTTTACTGTAAAGAAGATTTCGTCATTTCACTTTTATTCATTGAAAGTATTCTGAACTGTTTCTCAGTAAATTGCTTTATTTTGTACAGATTGGTCTTTGTATTACAAACAACTGCCACATTATAACTTGTAATTTGCCTTACACGCCAGCTTCATTAGGCATGTAAGGCAGCAATGGGTCTACATGAATAGGTCTACTGATATCAGTTAACACCTACAAGGAATTTGAAGAAACTGCTGCCCAGTTTAGTGCATTGTAGTTGCGATATTGTGTTACAATCCTGTACAAGTCATTGTAAGCCTTTCTAACTGTATAAGTATCAGTACAGGAGCGATTTCTCCCCATAATTTACTGTAATTATTTTTGCCTGGAGTGGAAATAGTTCCGTGCTTGTTTGTCCAGCCATTGTTTGTATGTGAAACGCCGTGTCGTGCAGCTACAAGGAGAGTTTGAGTGAAAACTATGTAAAAACTTTATTAAATTGCATAACTTTTATTGCCATTTCATTGTTTTTAGACTAGTCGAATAACGTTTGTTTTAGTGTTACAATATTTTAAGCGAAACTTTTTTATGGGACCTAAAAAAAAAACATTTGTTATGGAATGTTAGACTCTATTCTTTGGAAGAATATGCAACCAAATTTCGAGCGCCCCAGTAGAGTTTGTGTTTAGCAGCAAAATATGATGCATACTGAAGTATCTTCCTGTGACAGTTGCAGAAGTGGTTTTTAGCTGCCTCGTCAAATGATCCCAAACATACTTAATGAATCACGCAGTTTGCAAAACTCCAGGTACGGTATACATTCAGACACTAACATTTGCCAAATCTGAGTATTTTAGGTGTTAGCTAATGTAAACAAATTATTCACCAAATGTTTGAAAATACATTTTCAGCATAATTTGCGCAAAATCAGCTAATGTTGCTAAATATTTAGGAGTAATTTTTTTTTTTTTTAATAACACAAAAATTATCAGTTATGAACACCCGTTTCCTTGGTATTATTATCGACAACCCTCATTCATTAAGTAATGATACAAAGTGTCCAATAAAAATCGAGCTCTACTTGTTACATGTTTAAAGTACTTTAATGCGTAACCACTAAACAGTGATGATCGAGCTGCTAGAGCACAAAACAGTGGCGATCGAGCTGCTAGAGCACAAAGGCGAGCCAGATTCAATCACCTGCGAGGTCACTTCCGGAATTTTTGCGTGCGGGAATCGTGCTTGGACGATGCTGTTATTCGACGGTTTTCTCGAGGATCTCCCGTTTCCCCCACCCTTACGTTCTGGATCTGCTCCAAATCAACCTCATTCCATCCCTCATCGATTCTCAAGACCTTAGATGTTAGCCACCCAAACCTCTCAACTCCACCCCTCAACTAAACAATGTTTGTGAACAGTTAACTTTGCATATGTATATTTTCGCTTCAGCTACATACAAGTAACTTAATACAAAATATTGTAAATATACATTTTTGGCTTTGTATAAAGTACTGACATTTATAATGTTATGGATCATTTTTGTTTCCTTGTGTACTTGACTATGTACAGAAAACTGAATCTTGAAATTTTCAGAATGTGTATTGGTATTTTCTTACGTATTATAATTTTTTTTTCTTGTTGTTTCACTGACAGGTTCTTTACTGTGTAAAAAATGCACTCTGAAACATCAGTAAATACAACGAAATTCTGTACTCAAATTCCGAAACTTCGCAACTACCGCCACGTGACTCGCTCGTCTAAAATGATCAGAACGAAACATATGGTGGATATATTACAAAGCTTTAGTGCTGTCAATAAGCAGCAGTGAAAGGGCGGGAATGATCTGCCTTCCTAGAACTGGTATATCCGCTAGCAGCTTACATTTGGTAGCGCCGGTGGTTTCCAGGTAGTTGTTCGGGGGACAGTCTTGTGTTGAAGATCTTTATCGCACTTTGGGAAATCCTAACTTTGTAAAGCGAGAGCTGAAACACGAGAGTGAGACAGAGATATGGGCAACATTTTGCTACCTGCACGGTAGCCGTGGCGCAGACAAACGGAATTTCTCATAGGTCGAAGGTATCCTTTGCAGTTAAACAATATGTGGACATATTTCCTTAAATTACTTATCTTGTGCGAAGAACAAAGGTTTTGGTTACAACACAATACTGTTATGGTGTGGGCAAGCCCTTGTTGTGGCGCTTGTACGAACGCACCAGCACTAGCCAAGGCGAGCGAGGTCACGGAAGCGAAGCGCCGCCGAGCCAATCAGGACACGAGCCGCATGAGCAGTTTGCAAACAAACGGAGTAGTTCGTAAACCACCAAGTACATAAGGAAGCCAAGGATTTAAGCTCGGGTCTCTACCGCGGCTTGCTGGTCTGACTGGCGGGCTGTCTGAGTTGCGCCGGGACGTGCAGGGCGTCCTGACCTCTGGGCTATGTGTTCTTTGCGGTCTGGTGAGGGAAACTTCCTCAGACCGCAGAGAGATACAACTGCTGCAACCGAATGGGTGGTATAAGGGCCCTCACAAGGGCCCGAGCACACCCCCCGCTCTGAGCTTCGGCAATGATGAGAGCTCGGGTCTCTTCTACATCCAGCCGACGACGTGGCAACATGGACCAGCAGATGGGGTTTCGTCCGCCGTAGTCATAATAGCAATTAGTCTTCGGCATCACAAAGGTATAGCCGTTCCGGCAGTTAGGAAAAGGACTCGTAGTTCGATGCGTGGCTTGCTTTATTAGGTAATGTATAAATACGTGCAAGAAAAAAGTAACTTAACGTAACACGCTCACCCAGTGCAGTTTAAGGTATTTACGTAAAATATATTAGTGTTTTGTAATTTGTAATGAAACAGGATATACATTCAATGGTTTTAATTACATGACGTAGTGAAATAATAGTGTGTTCTCCATCAAAGTTACGTTTCCCAACATAGCTTGTGAGACCCCCATATGGGAACACAACAATACAAATTGAAAGATTTCACACAATTACATATCTTTTTGTAATGAGGTAGGAAGGTAGGTAAGTGGGTTTAACGTCTCGTCGACAGCGAGGTCATTAGAGACGGTGCAAGCTGGACCGGGAAGAGGAATGGGGTAAGGAATGGGAAGGGATCGGCCACGGCCTTCGTTAGGTACGCATCCCAGGACTGATTTCGGGGAACCATGGAAAACCGAAATCAGGATGGCGGACCGGTAATCAAACCCGGATCCTCCCGAATGCGATTCCAGTGAGTTGTAGGCTATTCACGACAAATTGAGCACTTTTGAAGGCCCTCTCATTTGGAATAATGGTCAATAAATTTATTTTAATTGTCTTTAGGCTTTAACTTCCGAGTGCTGAGGAATATAAACATTGTGATTATTACTTAAATGGAAATTTTTATTTAAAAAGGTGGATAAAGGATCAAATATGGCTAAAAATAAAAAGTAACGAGGCCTCAAAAGTGCTCACTTTGCCGTGAACAGCCTATACCACTGCGCCACCTCGCTCGGTTTTGTAATGAGAATTACCGGTATTCTATTTAACGCATCCCAGGACTGATTTCGGGGAACCATGGAAAACCGAAATCAGGATGGCGGACCGGTAATCAAACCCGGATCCTCCCGAATGCGATTCCAGTGAGTTGTAGGCTATTCACGACAAATTGAGCACTTTTGAAGGCCCTCTCATTTGGAATAATGGTCAATAAATTTATTTTAATTGTCTTTAGGCTTTAACTTCCGAGTGCTGAGGAATATAAACATTGTGATTATTACTTAAATGGAAATTTTTATTTAAAAAGGTGGATAAAGGATCAAATATGGCTAAAAATAAAAAGTAACGAGGCCTCAAAAGTGCTCACTTTGCCGTGAACAGCCTATACCACTGCGCCACCTCGCTCGGTTTTGTAATGAGAATTACCGGTATTCTATTTATTCGCACAAAAAGCGGAGAAAATCCCTACACACACACACACACACTAGTGCTGCCTGGAGGGTGAACGTTCATACTCGTCAAACTACTAGCATTGAACTTCTCAACCCGACTAGAATAAACGTTCACGTGGGAAAGCTGACTAGCGGTTAAGGTGCCATACCCACCCCTAAGATATTTCTCGCGTGTGGGGCGCAAAACCAAGGCCGCGATAAGGGTGAAAACGACACGCGCAAAGGTCTGAACCAGCGTGCGGGCGTGCTAATGGCAGATGCGTCTGTTTTTCACGGGAACAAAGAACTCTGCGACTTCACTCTGAAACACGTTAACTCGACTCCAATTTCGTGACTGTGTAACTTCAACCCCTTCTAAACTACACATTTTTCATTGCAGGTGCCGCAACAGAAAAGAATTTTGGCGTTAAAAGTATCTCTCTAAGAAATTATTCGGAAATGAACCATATTGTCCATTTCATATAAGTGGGCTCAAATTTGACAGTTCTAGGAAAGAAGTATCAATGGCATCCGGGTGGCTATGTATCCTTCCGCCACAGCTGAACTGTCATTGAAGGTGTCTCTGTTTGCATACAAACATCATGCGACTGCCAGTATTTGTAAACAAACAACATATGACTGCCTGTTTTTGCAAACAAATTGCATGCGCCTCCTCCCAAATGACTTTTATAATCTGTGAAGGGCTGTTCAAACAGTTGCAGGTTGGCAACAATCCCAATTTTTTTCAGTTTATAAATATTTTATGTAAATGACTAACAGCCCATGTAATAAGTTTATAAATTGATAATTGTTTTACCTTGCAAGAAATTTCTAACCAGGATGAACGAAAATGAAATTGTATTTTGACTGTCAAACGAATAAGATATTTTACTGTTTTTTAATATACAGTACTCTAAATATGTTAATGACAATTAATCTTGTCACACTTACCTGAGGAAAGCTCTGGTAAATATAAAAATTTAGCATGGTTTCCACGAACACCAAATACCAAGATCCCCCGCCCCCAAGAAAGCACATGTATCGAAATACCCCCCCCCCCCCCACCCCCCCGTCAACACCTTCTTGTCAAAAACAGTATACACTATTACATACAGGCCTACTATTGCATTGAAAGTACCTAATTCAGCTTTGTGGTATGATATGACAACAAACTCTGTACAGCCTGATACTTTTATGGTGGTTATAATTCTCAGGATGTTAAAGTATTATGTAGGTAGCCAAAATAGTATTTAAGCAAATGTTACTTAATTTCAGTAATTTTAATAACTCTCATTTAGTAACTCAAATGTTAAATATTACAGGTCTACATACTAAATACTTTAATGACTTTTCTCAAATACCTACGTGTTCAGATTGTCACGCTGCGAATAAAAACTTATATCTGACTAACTCAGTGTTGATATTTCCACTGAAGTTCAGTCGCACAACCTCCCTCCTAAAAATTGTGAATACAGCCCTAGGCTTGTTCACGGGTACCTAATGAAAAACTGTATTTCAATTCAGAGATGTTACAAAGCGCTCTAGAGAAGCAGATGTGACCTAAAGCAACAGTATATGAAACGAACATGTTACTTACACACTAAAAAGATACTCCACCTTCCCAAGATTGAAGACATAAAGTTCATGTTCCTGCTGATGCATGAGACACTTCTTTATGAAGTTGGAGCACCTTTGTTGGGTGCTTAAATTGAAAGAATTTTGTTTGCTAAGCATGTTGTAATTTACTTGATATCAAAAAGTTTTCTTTCCAGTGTAAATTCTGTTTATGTGAATTATTCTTCTGTTACTCTTACAATATTCTTAACAACGTGTGTTAAAAACATATGAGCGCTTTTAATTTGCAAAACAAAAATGCTCAAAACCTTTATGAAAGACTCCAACGTTGAAACCTACATGCCATTATTTTACTTTAAAAAACAGCCTTTAAAAACAGGAAAACTTTTTAAATTTGTTTGCTAACAAGTATCCCTGCGTAACAAGTTTGACAAATTATATATACGTTCTAAAAAAAAATACAGGTGATACAACTTACAAGTTTCTATGACCAGTAAGCTTTACATTTTGAAACCCTCCAGAACCAGAGTGTTAGAGGTTCAATCAATAATAACCCAGAGAAATGTTCATAGTAATGAAATGTGGGACCAATTAGGGTATCACCTTTATTTTATTTCGAGGGAAAAAAAAAAAGAAAAAATGTACAGAGGGGAAAAAAAGTTGGGGGAGGTTAGTTTATCGTCTTTCGTGAGACTGGATTATTTTGATGTTCTTATGATGCTGGAATTACATAGCCTCAACGCGCAAGACACGACAGCCAAGAGCCAATGAAATACAAGACAGATCGTCGTAAGCCCGATTGATTCTGTCGTCCGACCAGCAATTTTGGATTAGAAACTATTTCTTTTCTTCGTCGTGTCGTGTGGCTAGACGCACAGAATGTGCAACATCGCAAAATGAAATTGTATTGCAAGCTTTCCCTACAATGGTAAATACGCAGCTTAAAAGAAAAAATAAATTGAAAACTACTGTATCTAACTCTTAAAAATAATAATTTTACTTTTGTATGCATTAGCGATACCAATTTGTCCCCATTATGTATTACAAATTTCCCTATTGTTCACTGCCTTTGAGACTAACGTAGTCTATCAGCGTCTTCTAAATAGTTAGGTTAAATGCTGAGAGTGTGGTGTTGGTCGTGCTGTAATTTCAAGCAGTCACATTGAAATGTGTCGTGGTTACGTTTTGGTCGTATCGTACTGTGTTGATCGGGGCTATGTGATTCCGGTATGAGTGTGTGACATTTTGAGTTGCATATTGTTTTGATGGAGCCCAGTGGAAAATTTTGCTCGTATGGAAATAACATTTAAAGTATTTATCTACGAAGATTGCGATACCTACGTCGCTGTTCGTATTTGTACAGATGCAGCAATATATACACGCACACACTTTGACCGAAGTTAACCTTACACTTGAATTTATGATGTAGACAAAAAAATATCATTTACTCACTACAAAAGTGTGGAAAGTGCAGCATTTTTCAGTCCACGTGCATTTCAATAATTGTATTAACGGTTTACAAAACATGTACAAAATACGCAAGCTTACTGTTGTAACCTCTTGAACACGTGTTTTTCTATGGCAATCCTTCCGAGTTTACTTCACTAAAATCACGTTTGTTCGTCACTAGCATAAATAATTTATTTGCAAAATCATTCAGTATAATAAACACTGCGCACGTTTCCTGATACGAACAAACTGAAACTTATATGCGGAAATTATATTCGTGTCACCTAATTGTTGAAGGCGGTTAGGAAAATGGCGGGGCGAGCAGTTTTAACGACGTGCCGATTAATATTGCATTTCACTCAACAAAACGCACTACAACGGTACCTACAACCAACTATGTTTGAAAAAAGCCAATAAAAAATAATTAACTACCGATTAAATATTCCGACAACACCAATAATATATTCGTATAATAAACATGACGAGAAAAAAAGCGCACGCACAACTGCCTTCACTGGGCTGGAAACTGGAAACATAAACATGGCTAGTCATTGGCTGGAAACGTTTACTGTTCGTATGTGTCGACATACTCTGTCATAAATGCTGAACATGTTTTTAAAGTCTCGTTATTAATAGCCAAGAAAATTTAATATTGCTTTAGAAACATAATTTAAACCATAAATGATGTAAGTACGATTCCGTTTTTAAATTACAACTTTTAGTTCGGAGTACTATTTTCTTCCAAAGACATTATCAAAATAGCCAACCTAACAACACGGATACCGCAGCAGTTCATCAGCTGATACAATACTGTAGGAGCGAGAGAGTTTACTGTTTACATAGTGTCTAGGTTGGTCACATAGTTTGTCAAATTTGAGACCACTTATATGGAAAGGACAACACCAGTGTATAAGCCTAGTAATAAAGCGGGGATGGTAATATTTTCCCCTATACATTCATTGTAGCGTTCCTACATTTGCTCAAGAAACAGTCAAATTCGTAGGGAAGTTCCCGACTTTGCATAGTAGCAAACGCTAAACATTCCTATATCTGCAGCTTAACACTTTGTAGACTATGCTCGAGTGTAGCTTGAGCAAAGATAATTTGAAAGTTTCTTTGTTGTTCAGGACAAAACTCACTTGGATGTGCAGTCTTTGTTCGGCTAGTGTTCAACATGACCTCACAAGAACACGTCAGCGCAGTAACAATGATATTGCTAACGATATTTTTATAGCCACTCAAAGGGACATAATTTATTTTAAATCCTTTTATACGATAAAGGACATTTGATGTGTTCATTATCAGCCCGGATTTCCATTGGGTGATTACTAGGGGTAGTGAAATTTCGTGAAAAGATTTCACGACACGTAATACTTCAAATCTCTGTAGGGTAGTTCAGCTATCTTGATTGGCTTTTTTGATACATGTTAACTACCTGCATACGAATCACGTAGGAGCCGTGCCGATGTTGCCAACTTCTGAATGGTCCGGTCAGTTATGAAAACTACTTCTCATGCAAACAGCAACCAATGGCAATAGACAAACTGCTGTTATGTGCTTATAGTATTGAAGCCTACCGTGTACTCATATTTTTTCGCGAAAACTCACCACCTCTAGTGATTACCGACCAATAATAAAAGCTGTAAAGTACAGGGTAGTGTGCGGTGTGGTATGGACTAATAGGTCGACGGTGAGTTCTAGCACAGACACCAACAGAACCAGTATTTTTGCAGTAGTGGATATAGGTGACTTACTTCTAATCTGTCTTAAGCGTCAGTAAATGTATGCAGACCTCAATGTGTTAATGTATAGTGTTCTTACCATACAGTGTATAGGTTAAAAACTTCCATTGCAGTTTAGGAAGTTCACCAGAAATTTTTTTACAGGGTACTCTTGAATTTCTTATAATTATAAATAGGAATAGTGAAATTTCACGTTTTTAACGACCTGTACGCTAGAGTCGACATTATTATTTATTTTCAAGTCTCAGCTTTCTGTTCATTGGCTGCTGCTCCAGCGGGAAGCCAGATTTACACTCTTAAGAAATTATTCGCAAATGTACTATATGAGGTGTATACGTAGAGTTAGAAAGCGCGAATTTACTATATGAGGTGTATACGTAGAGTTAGAAAGCGCGAATGGTAAAGTTATTTCTAGGGGCCCCTTTTTTTAGCGAAAAGATTTCAGGACAAGTCGTGTTCCAAAACACTTTAGTTCAGAGCCGCTTTCATGATTGGATGATTTGAATCGTCAAGTGTCTTGTCTGTCTGCCCGCGAATCACGGAAGGTCAATGTGGGAAAAACTTAATTCTGATTGGCTCACTAATGTAACAGACTTTCCACATAACGACAAGCTGCCAATAGTCAAATAAAGACCGCAAGTGTGCGCATAAAATACTGAAGTCTAGCCTGCGCGTAAATATTTTCGCGAAAAACAGGTGGCCCTAGTTATTTCCCATACATTCATACTAGCGTTCCTACATTTGGTCAGGAAACTGTTATATGCGTAAGAAACTTCCTATCTTTCTATCTCTAGTAGCGACGCTAACATTCCATATACTATGTAGCCAGATGAGTGGTATTATTTCCGTTCAATATCTTCCCATTCAGTTTAGGAAGTTTTCAAGAAATATTTTCTTTTGAGTGTACACCATACCAGGTGGCACATGATTCGGTGCTTGTTTCCTTGCAAGCCTGCTGTTTTCTCAGAACTCTCCTGGTCGTGTCTAATAAACTGTGATCCAATTGCGAATACAAAAGAAATTCACATTTGTTTGAAGTTTAGTTTGTCCTAAAAGTAGAGACCTGAAGAATTCGCGAATTCATTTCGGGACAAGCTAGAATTCAAAACACGTGTGTTTATATAACCTTGGTCGTTCGTCCACACAGTGTTTGACACCTCTTGGGAAATGGTGGCCCAATCTTCGCCTTCCACTGTGACAGCAGACAACCTATGTGCAGTTGATATCGGTATATATTAGTACTTAAGACCGTAGGGTCCAGCCTGCAGGTCATTGAACTCGCAAATTTTTCAGGTCTCTGCCTAAAACCAATTTGCGAAATTTACCTGTCTGTACTTAAAAATTTCCACTTTGGAATCTATGAAAAAAGTTTAGGTAGTTCCGGAAATGGTGTGTCAGCAGTAAGGGCAGGCAACTGTTTGTAATAGTGATAGCTAGAGCCACGAGTATTTCGCGAATTCACTCGGAGGCGAGGTAGACTACAAACACTCGTTCTTCTTTCCTACTGTTCTGATTGGACGACAGTTCTGCAGACACGCCCCGTTTAACTTTGAGCCAGTAATAAGCAGGAAGCAGTAGTGAGAGTGAGTGTTTAACACTCCTGTACAGAAGACTCCTTGATCACAGCAACCAATAAGTAAACGATAAGGTCTCGAATGTATAGAGGACTGTCCAGCCTAGCTTGCTGCCAACTCAATCCGCGAAATACTCGGCATTTGTAAAATATTTACTTTTCTAGAACTCTTAGTTGCCCTTGACCAACGCACGAATAAAGTGATCAGGCCCATGTTAACATTAATTGTGCATATGGTGGAAGAATACACAATATTCATTCAAGTAGATCTTAAGCAGGGCTGTCAAAAGTGCTCATTGTACAATGAACAACCTATACCTAGGGACATGCAAAATTCACGATATTATTTGGCATCAGGCTGAACTTCACAGTACTGTATGCTCTAGAGCCAGCGTCTTTTCTCCATTGCCTGCTACATAGATGTGAAGACACTCCCTCTCTCACTGAACTACACTTGATTGGGGCACACAATTGTGAAGTGTTCCTTTATAGGTGCAGAGTCACCCAGGGTATGTCACATAAAGTATGGTCCAATGAGAAACGTATTGTGAAGGTACATGTGTTTCGAGTTTAACATGCCCGCGAATAATAACGCGAATTTTGCAGGTCTCTACCAATACCTGCTCGTTATCAGGCTCGCCGTACTGGCGTGTTCCAGTTAGGTACCTATTTACGCGTGGCCTCGCATTAAATTCCGCGGGGTCGCAAATCTCGCAGATAACAAGACCCGGTGCGTCGAGCCGCGCAGTTCTCTGTTCCCGGCTGTGTCTCCCGGAGGGCACAAGATTCCACCTCGTCGACATGGCAGAGAGTCTGCTCCGTGTATCTCCCGCGGCAAACCGAACTCCATTACCACCAGCAATGTTAACGCGGTACCGGTATCTCCACACTTTCCTGATAAAACCTCTAATAACAAATACCCCATGTATAACGTGTCTGATTGATTGCTAAGTGTGTCATGTATCAAACCCGTTTTATATTTGTGTTAACGTAAATATATCTTATTTTCCGTTAAAGTCAACTATTACTTATAATTTATTGCCCTATTATTAATTCAATTTATACTTTATATTATTTTTAAATAAGGGTACGTAGGTGTGTTAGTAATACCTAGTAAGAAATATTTCTCGTGCAAATTATGGGGCCACGGTGGTGTAGTGGTTAGTCTACTCGCCTCCCACCTAGGCGAACCGGGTTCGATTGCCGGCGGGGCCACCCCCAGATTTTTGCTTGTGTGAATCGTGACGCACGATGCCAATGTTCGACGGGTTTTCTCTGTGACTTCCCGTTTCCCCCCGCCCTTGCATTCCGGTGCTGCTCCACACTCACCTCGCTTCAAATGACTGCTCGATAATGCGTTGCGTTTTCCCTTTGTAGTAATTTTCTAAACTTATTTCAGCTTTTTTTATATTTATAAGGTGGAGGGATAGCCGGGAAGTAGAATTTGAGCAAGTGTTCACATCTGCCTAATCAGGTTCATTGATGGTTTTATAAGTCGAGACCTGAGAAATTCGCGAGTTCAATGACCTGTAGGCTAGACTTCACAGTCTTGCATTCACTCGAGCAGATATCAATTGTTCATTGATTGCATGTTGTGGCAGTACAAGACGGTGATTGGGTGTACAATTTATTGCATATTTGTTGTTAAAGGCTGTTCACGATAAAGTGAGTGACATGCGCCCAGTTAAGTTGGTAACGACGGATGGGAAAGTAGTTCCTTATCTTAACGTCGAATAAAAGGTGCTGGGTAACCATCTGTGATAACTTAAATTATTTCTTCCGCTTTACTTTTTTTAATACAATGAAGTGTAAAAATGAGCAGATTTGTAAAACATTTCCTTTTATAATAATTTCAAAGTTTCACTTGACCGGCGCTTGAATAAAGTGATGACGCGCATCACAATGTTGATCTTGCATAAGGCAGAATAATACAAAGAGTGTATACAAGTAGTTCTTAAGCAGGACTTTCAAAAGTGCTCATTTTATCGTGAATAATCTATAGCTCATTTATCTCCAAGACGTGTCAAAGAACGCGTCTGCCAATTGCAAAACTAACATGAACGCACAAGTGTGTGAATGCCTCCTTGCCTCGCAATGACTATGCGATTTTTTTTCAGGTCTCTATTTACAAGCAAGGAACATGCAATTATATATTTGACGTTAAAAAGCAATCGTTTGAAATAAAGCAATTTCAAAATAAATTACTGAGCATGATGAACTTACAAACGCCAGCCACAGTATGGGCTAGCGCTATAGCGGCACCTGAAGCTTGGACCACCCTCCATCACAGCATGAGTTCTGAGTGGGCACGGAAAATAAAGAAGTGACACGAGCAAAGTGTAACAGCAAGCTAAATATTCGCATCGTCGTAGGCACGTGTAAAAATTTCGCACCACGCCCATTGGAGATTGCGGTTCTGGTACATAAGTGCCTCCATTGTCGAAAATGCTGAAGGCATATTCCATATTCGCAACTAAATTAACGTCAGGCTCGTTTAGTTAACTTCCCAATTTAACCTGTGCCAATTTCTTTTTTATAAAATCGTGCCTGTTTTCACACTGCATTTAATAAAGGCTCGTCTTTGATGAGCTGTACTTTATCTGGAATCTGAAGGGGGAAAAAAAATTCAAGTGTGTAAAGGTTGTTCACGATAAAGTGAGCACTTTTGAAATCAACCTTAGGAAAAAGCCAGTGCTCCTACCTGCATATGTTTAAACGGGCGCACTGAGTGACATGCGCCCAGTAAAGTTGGTAACGATAGAGGGAAAGAAGTTCCAGGTATTAACATCGAATAAACAATGTTTAATAACCATTTGTGACAACTTAAATTTTTTATTTCGCTTTCTGATCCCCCCCCCCCCCCCATTAAAGTGTAAGAATGAGCAGATTATAAAATTATTTCCTCTTCCAATAATTTCACGGTTTCACTTGACCGACCGACGCATGACTAAAGTGATGAGGCCCATGACAATGATAGTTTTACATGAGGCGGAAGACTGCACAACGTGCATACAAGTAGATCTTAAGGAGAGCTTTCAAAAGTGCTAATTTTACCGCGATGATCCTATCTGTTTGTGCATAAGCAATGGACGTACTTATGAGGAGTTTTTTTTTGTAATATTTAAAAACATCTGAATTCAAACCATCACCTGTTGCCTAAATCACAGACAGTTTAAGTAATGTGACGGGTGGCACGACGTCACTGCACGCCTTTGAATAATCATCAAATTTACAACTAAAAACTCTTAAAATTAATGGGCTGGACCACGCCGCACACACCCTCGAAAAATTAAAACTAACAAGTGATTAGGTGGCCGGACCACGTCGCCAGTCACCCGTTCGAATACTTACTGTGTGTGGTTACCTGATGACTTGAGCGGCGAACTGTCCGACACACATGAACACTTTAGGTGTGTTCGCGCGGTTTACTATTCTGCTAGTTCATTGCTACTTCTGCTTGTTACCGGAAGCACTTTTTTTTTGTATGCTGTTCCGTTGGAGGTAGTAATTGCTATTTGTGCTATATATAGCAGATGTTTCTGCTCTTGCTCGCCGAGGTACAGCAGAAATATCAAAACTGGCAAGTTGGGGAAAAAAATGGCCACCAAATTAAAATTAAAAACGTTGAGAAGTGTCTTGAGAGTGACGATTGAAATAGTAAGTTGGTGTTATGCAGATAGATGGAGAGAATATGTTTGGATATCCTGTAAGAAGTGCACAGAGAAATAAAAATAACTAAGACAAATTTATCCTCGAAAGTAAGTTATGTTTAGGGGTCAAAATTTTTAATATACGTAAATTACACAGACAATAATGATTATCAACATTTTTAAAATAAAATTTCGTTTATATATATTTTAAATTTAATTTTACTGCTGTTAGTCGTTCGTGTCGTCCTGCCGAGAGTAACTGCTGTTTTTGCTACTTTTCGGCTAGTGAAAAATAGCACTTGCTCTCGGGTAGTAGACAAAGCATACCGCGCGAACAAACCTTTTATCACGTTGATTTTGCTGTTAAAAAAACTCCAAAGCGACGCAAAAGTAATAAATAATTAAACTGTAATATTCTCGCCAGGTCTGCGTTACCTCGAAAAGACTTAGAAAAACCTGGGGTGCAAGGAAAACAAGTTGTGCTTTGAGTGTGAATCTTCACGTGCGGCAGCAACCAGCTATGGCAGACATTTCTCTGGCGGACTGATGTTTCAGCGGTTCGTCGCTTGAGCGCAGCACCGTCGACGGCGAGCGAGGAGAACTGCTGGCCCTCGTGTGCGCGCTCACCCCAAAACGGTGACGTCTGTTTACGCAGTTTCCGGCAACTTGATCAAGAGGCGGAGAGTTTGATGGCGCACTGTAATATTATTGGTGTTCGACTTTTCAATTGTGAAGACACCGTAAAGGAAATAGGCATCCCCTGTGTCGGTTCACCTTATTAGGTAACATCAAGCCCCATTGGGCGAGAATATCACGACCCCCTCCCAGGGACAATTGATGGTCCCAACTATTTCTGGGAATTACATTTTTTTTTTTTTTTAGGGGTAAGCAATGGATCTTTAACTTGATTGGTAGCGCTAGGTGGCGGACTTATGTATTTAATGCCTGTGCACGCTTCCTTCTGGGTCAGTCAGCGGCCTCGAGAGGGCAAGCTTCGACCAGATAAGTAGCATTCTTGTTGGATACACAAATGTAGGCTCCTCAAGCGAATAGTTCCTGTACGTCATTCTGTTGTTAGGCGAGGGCCATTATGGCCCGGAAATTTTAAAATATTTTAAAGCTTGCGAAATGTTAGCCTCTTAACCGAACTTTGGTATTGTTATCTTCTGTAACCAGTTTTGTAAACAACCCATAAGGAAGTATGTGACCAAGTCTTAACCAGGCGTTGGGTGGTTGTAACCACTGGTAACCAAAAGCATATATTATGGGCTTGGCATTTTAAAAACGAGTCTATGTAATGGTAGGCTATATGCAAGACTCTCTTGTATTTACTTTACGAGGTTTAGTGCATTTTGCATAATCATGATTACTCGCGGGAGTTAAGGCTGGTATTGCTGAGCAGTTGCTCCCGTCCACTCGGGATCGCGAGTAGATTAGGTATTAAACATTTAGGTTCCAATGATCATTGATTTCCGACTAGTAGGGTGTTACGAAATTGGGTGTGCTGGTGTAGTAACAAATACTATTCTGTAAATGTCTATAAATTCTGAATTTACTAACTATATGGCCAGTTAGAGGCATAAACATAATCTGTGTAGAATTTTACAATTATTAGCTGAATAACGGCGAATTTATTGTACCTGAAATTTCTGGATGCATTTTACTCTATATTTTGGCAACCAGACGTTTTACGTAACCTTTTGAATAGATCTGTTACTTAAGGGAGAGGAGATAATGTTAACTTGTCCACGTGTATGTAAGATTGATAATAATGAAAGTTTGTCCACGTGTAAGATTAATGGTAAATGAAAAGAATTGAAAGAAACATAACTAAAATATAAGAATATTACCAAACTTCCCTGTTTCTGTTACAGATCGTTTATCACTATCAACGTACCCTTACACTGTACAGAAAACTGGTTTTATGCCTGGGTTTTGCCATTTTAGTGTTCTGTTGGTTTTGCTAGGTCTTTATGCAAATCCCGCCTAGCCACTCCCTTGGCTTAGGACGCAGCAAGGTCAGAGTATACAGGGGTGAAAATGCCTCTTATACCGCGAATTCCAGCCGCACGCGCCACCAAAATGACGCCACTAACCTGCAGCGTGTCTAATCAGCGCCTATGACCAGCCAATAGTAAAACTTTCACAGCACGCCGTATCCAATCAGACACAAGACCAGCTTTCAGAGTCTCGCGAAGCAAATAATATTTCTTATTCGACAAATAAATTGGTCAAATTTAACGTACCTTCTTATGGGGTGGCCGCCATTTTGAAAACCGTAAAGCGCATTTTACACAGCTATTGAATTTTTAGAAAACTTTTCTACGGAACTCCGGAAAATTGCTAATTAAGTATTATCAGAAAAATGTGAAAATTACGGACTTTTTCCTTTTCTGATTAACTAAACAAATTTCCCGAAACGTTCTTCGGAAATGCGAATATTTGTTATGAATCTGTGGGGGTTTCAGCAATGGTATTAGAAGTATGGTATTAAAAGTATGGTAGAGTAACTGTTCTTTCGGCACTGAATATGTCTAGAAAAAAATCTGTATTTAAAATGAGTAAGTTATGTTGTTTATAGAGCAGGATTTGAACACGGAACCAAATATTACCGACCTTCCAGAGCGTATCCATTCACGTATAATGTTCATACCCGTGAGGTGTCGAGATGTCTACATACAGCAAACCTATGGACGCATGTTTTCACTTTCTTGCAATATAGAACGGTTAAAGTGCTGCCGGCTGTTAGGGGCGAAGTAACGAACAGCACTTCTGAGTGTTTCCAATTATTTTAAGAAACAGGGGAAGCATCGCGTTAAATAAATAAATACAAAATTGATTGACATGAAATTTCAACACTTAATATCTGAAAAGTTGTAAAGTGTTAAAAATGCACCGGGCCCTGAGGATCTTTATCAGATTTTGCACGCTTGTTTGTTTTTTTAACGCAGAAGAATTGCCTCTAGGATTTTGGTATTAAACCATAAATCAGTCGTTTCTTTTATGGTCTAAAAAGCTAAACTGTCGTACGATTTATTAATGTAATTACTTAACATAACCAGCATTAAAATACGACTTCTGGATGAATCACAGCTATCAACGTAAACCTAGATTTCGTGTCGATGCTTGCTTGAGCTGAAAGGAACATTTTTAAAGAGCTCAAGAGCTTGTGGTCCAGACAGAAACCTCCTTCCATGTAAATTTTCCGAGGTAAAAGGATTAGTAAACAATAAAAACTAATAAAAGCAAAATTGCAAATTCTTTGCATTATAATTTTATTATTTCTTTATTTATTTTTAATTTGAAGATTTTTGAATTTTTCTTGCATAAGTATCATCAAGTAAAACATTACATATGCCTAAAAAATTTCTTATAATAAGACTTAACTTGTATATTATATGTAGTTTACCCATTATCGCCACAGGTAAAAGCTCATTGCATAAATGGGTTGTTTACAGAATATTTTTGTATAAAAGTAGTGCAATAGAAAACAACATAAACATAAATCTCTTAGATGTAACATATATATATATATATATATATATATATATATATATATATATATATATATATATATATATATATATATAACATGTGTGTACAAAAATAAATTTTTTTTTTTTATCGATTTTATGAAAGCAAAAATTGAACGAGAGCAATACCTGAATCAGTACTACAGGTACTGCAACTAATAAAATGATGTATATTTCTACAATAGTTGTTATAAAACATTCACATTAAGCCCTTAAGGTACACATGAATTTTTCATTTCTGGTGTTGCTAAAGAATAAATTTTTGGTGTGAACAGTACTTGCGTGTTTCTTATCACAACCCTCGCTTTGGAACGAATGGAAAGGGTTTCAGTAGAAACGTAGCGCAAGAAGCAATCGATTACATAATAGTTGGTGAGCGAGCTGCGACAGATATCATTGCCCGCAGGGAAAGGCGCTATCCATAGAGGCGCTACACCGAGAAAAATGTTTTGTTGAATCAAACAATATTTGTTTGGTGCGACCCAATTGTATGTTTGTATAAGGACGATGAAATATTTTGTTACAGAAACCAAATTATTTTGTTGTTCTCATTTGGTTGCCTCCGGACAAAGATTTGATTGGTGCGACTAAGGATGTGTTTGGCTTCACGTACATTAAACAGTTCGGGCTGATATATAAATACTTCACAAGTTTGGCAGAGTTTCGAACCTGGATCACCTGCGTCCGAGCGCTGCGCCTTAGCAACTTCAGCTAATGTGACAACTGACGAAGTCGGAATGAATTTAAATAAATATACCGCAAATATTGGGCAACGTGTGCTAACAAATGTTTCAAGTTTTACAGCTGTACTTTTCAGTTTCTTGTTGAATTGTGTTAGTCATTTGTTTATGCGATTGTTAAGCATCAATAGCTGCACTGACGAACAAGGTTACTATCCTAACTGTCACAAAAAAATACAAATAAACTATCGAGCTGTATTTTCGAACGAAGACAATCAAATGGGTGGCAGACAAATATTTACAATTGATTGAACAAAATATTTAATTGACAGTGTATTTTTTTTTCTCAACTCAGAGATTTTGTGTATTCAAACGTATATTTTGTTAGACGAACAAAAGTAATTTTGTTGCGTTTCAAATTTTGTTTGCTCAACATTATATTTTGTTACATATTTTTGGTTCTATGCAAACATGTATTTTATACGATTTTCTCTCAGTGTACTCTGCAACGTGTCAGACGTGGATGAGTACACTCGGGATGAATTTTTAAGGGTTAACTACGTTCGATCAAGCAATAATTCGCTAGCCGAAGTGTTGGAGTCGTGTAATATTTTGATGTGGTTGTACTTTTATCTAGAGTATATTTGTGCAGCCAGTGAATGTGTCGCGTTGTTCCAAGACTAGACAATCGACCATTCACGAGCGGGAATTGTGATAACTTCCACGAACCAGATTACCCGTGAGGAATAATCTCGAGGCGTTGGGTACTGAGCCCTAACCGTGTAAAGCACTGGACATAAATATATTTCCTGTGCAACATGTCTCGCGACCGTGGATATAGTGACTGAACGGGCCGAAATAAAGGAACAAAAACGGAGTCCTGGAAGAAGAAGTTCCTGAGCTCCGGTTGTAGGAAACACTCTGCAGCAGGCTGAGAAAAGAAATACGAAAGTGAGATACTATTCACAAGTCCAGGAAAGAAACGAAACTGCAGTGTACTGCTAGACACAGTTGCGCCAAAAAAAAAAAAAAAAAAAAAAGACGAATGTGGACAGAATTCGGAATTATATTTTTTTAATTCTCTTACACAAACCTAAAGGAACAAGGCGAACTGTGAAACGAACAGCTTGCTGCAGACAGAGCGGTCTGAAACTGCAAATAGGAGTAGTTTTATTGTTTCGAAGTCATCTTGGAAAATGGGAGAAAGTTAGTTTCATTTATTGTCCGTTTACCTCTTTAAACTACCTGCTAAAATCGTAAACTTTTGCAGAACTTCTGTACGTAAATGTCAACGTATGCGGTGTGAATACTACATAAAACCTACGTAAAACACCGCATGCAATACAGCAAGCAAATTAACTCGGAAATATATTTTTAAATTGCAAGTCTATTTGGTTCTTGATACGTTTTATCGGAGAAGTAATCCAATCGAGGACGCTCACATTAAGTGTATTAAGTAAATTAACAATGCAAGTTTTAAAAAAAATTCCCCATAAACTGTGCGATTTAAGAGAAGCAAATTATTAATGCATGTATATTAAGAATATTTTACATTATTATAAGTATATACTGAGCTTTTGTTTTCACGTGTTTTTATTTTTACTGACACCCTCGCTTTATGTCGGTAAGCTGAACGCGAAAGTGTGTTAGCGCTCAAGTATAACTAAACTCACAACTGTAAATAATATACTAATTTAGACCGTATCCGTGGTTTGAAACTAAGTAACTACGTTCCGCAAATTAACGTTATAGCTACCTACGCCATGAAGTTCAAAACGCTGTCTCATTTTCCACTGCATAACATGATGTTCATGATACTGCTACACCTGCATTTCAGCTAGAAAATTTCTGCGCGCAAGACATTAATTACATCCTTGTCACCTGTTTTTCGCGAAAAGATTCACGCGAAAACAAGACTCCAATATCCTATGGCATATGAGGAGTTTCCATTTGATTATTGGCCACGTGTCGGGAGACACCCCTCACCAGACTGGACCAATCAGAATTAGGTAACTCCAGACACTAAGTGTCCGTGATTCGCTGGCAGGGACCCCACGACGCCTATCAGTTAAACTCAGCCAATCAGTAAAATGGATGAGTTCTAGTGTTTTGGAGTACAAGTTGTCTTATGATACTTATGGACTTATGATTAGAGCCACGAGTAATTCGCGAATTCATTCGATGGCGAGGTAGACTCCAAACACTTGTTCTTCTCTCCTACAGCTGTGATTGGACAACAGTTGTTTAGACACGCCCTGTTTAACTGCGAGCCAGTAACAAGCAGGAAGCTGTAGTGTGAGCGAGTGTTTCACAGTCCTGTACAGAGGCCTCACTTTATCACAGCAACCAATAAGCAAACGATAATATCTCGTGTGTATAGAGGACTGTCCAGCTTAGCTTGCTGCCAACTCAATCAGCGAAATACACGATCAGCTCTACTTATGATCTGTTTATAGTATAGTATAATCCTTCTTTAAAATGTATTTATTTTGCATCTAATTACGACGGTTTAAATTCAGATCCATTTTAGGTGTTTTCAATGATAAATGTTGTCCCTGAAGTAAATATGTGGCACTACGCACGTCATTCTTGACAATCGTGAGGTGAGACAATTTATTTGCCGTTTCCAGATTTCACGTTTTATTCATTATCGAGGTAACAATTTTTGAGCGTGCTATACATAGGGATAGGAAAATTTCGCAAATTCATTTCGGGACAAGATAGACGTCAAACACATTAATAGTGAAGTCGCCTTCGCAATTGGATCACAGTTTATTAGACCCCCCCCCCCTTTAACGTCTCTGAGCCAATAGCAGACTTTCAAGGAAACACCTTGCGAATCCCATAGCTGCCAGGTGTGGGGCAACAGCCAATAAACACACAGCTGAGTCTCCAGTGTGTAGAGGACTGAAGAGTCTAGCCTACAGATAATCGAACTCGCGAAATTTTCCTATCCCTAGCTATACATTCGTAACGGAGCATGCCATCATTAGAATTTTCCAGTCTTAACTTTATCTGCATATTCCTAACTAAATTCCAGCCCACACAGACTCGTACATCAGGTAAAATTTATTTTCCCTTCTGTGAGCTGAAAGTGGGTGGAATGGTTTTTTTTCCCCCACGCTCTCTTGAAAGCCGTACGCCGTATCGAGAAATAATTACCAAGCGTCCGAAACGAGGGGTGTAATCGTTACTTCGAAAATACTGAAAAAAGTTGCGTGTTTCACACCCAATTTTTATAGGATGTCTAGAGTTGATTTATGGCTGTTGGACCTAACCTCCTTACTAAGGAGGAGAATATTTCACCAATGCCTGGAAACGATTGCAGAGATCCTACAGAATATGCAGTATAATGTAGAACCACTGAACGTCGAACATGACCAACATTTGTAACCCCCAAACTGCCGCAATCTAGTATCCAAAACATCGCAGTAATATCGCTTCTATAGTCTATTCGTAAGGCTGCCTATTTTTCCGCTAAAATATTTACGCGGAGGCTAGATTTCAATATCCTATGTGCACACTTGCAGTATACATTTAGCCATTAGTCGCCTTTTTTGTGTGAAGACAGACTGCTACATGAGTGAGACAATTACAGGCTGTTCACGATAAAGTGAGCACCTTAGAAATAAGCCTTAGAAAAAAGTCACTGCCCATGCATGCAATTATTGTAATGGACGCACTGTGTGACATTCGCCCAGTGAATTTGGTAGCGATGGATAGAAGGTAGTTCCATATCTTAACGTTGAATAAAAAATCTTAGGTAATAATCTGTGATAACTTAAAATTATTTCATTCGCTTTCTGTTTCTTTTAACGCATCGAAGTGTAAAAATGAGCCGATTTTTAAAGTATTTTCTTTCTTAATAATTCCACATTTTTATTCAACCGACACATGAACAAAGTGATCAGGCCCATGGCAATGTTAATTTAATACAAGGCGGAGGAAGACACAACGTTTATACAAGTAGGTCTTAAGCAGGACTTTCAAAAGTGCTCATTTTGCCGTGAACAGCCTATAGAATTTAGGTTCTCCAAAACTAACCTTCCGTGATTCGCGGGCAGACAGATTAGACGTAACAATTCAAATGATCCAATCACAAAAGTGGTTCTGAACTAAAGTGTTTGGGAACATATCTTGTCCCGAAATCTTATCGCGAAAAACCGGTGTCACTGTATATTTTCAGTATCTTCACACACTTCGAATCAAACCTTTGAGAAATCACCTCCATTTTTTTTACGTGTTTGGCTGTTTCCTAAGAATGGCATGTACCAAAAGTATTTTACACTTCTGTTAGCACAGAAGTATCTCATTTGTAATTGTGCTGTGTGTCATGGCACAGTAATATTCGAACTCGCGAAGACCCCGTAAATATAACGAGTATTGCACTCTAAATTTGAATAACTGAGAATTTTACTGTTTCAATCAGTCAAACGTATCTGGCTCATTCAACCGCCACTTCAGTGAATTCAACTGACGAAACAGTGAAAAAATCCCAGATTTCCTTCACTTATTGATTCCGTGATATTTTCCACTGACTCATCAGTAATATTTTTCACTGTTTACTCAGTAGTTTATTTTTGACTGATTGAAAAGTTAAACAGCGTGTAAAAATTGCCGTCAAAACGTTTAAAAACGGCCATCAAACAACGTGTATTAAGTGAAATAACAACGAATATGCTAATAAAACGAATACAAAATACATTCTAAAATGTTTTCCTTCTTTCAAAACGCCATTCTATGACGTAATAGTAACACGTAGCCTTTCATTCCGTTTTTCGTTTCGTTTTCATTAAACCGTCACAGTGCTATGTTTGAAGGTTTAACACTTTGAGGATTATACTTGAGTGTAGTTCGGCCAAAACTTGTTTGAATATTTCCGTCCACATGAAAAAAACAAAACTGGTCCGGGTGAACTTACATCAATTCCCTATTTCATAAGGATTCTAACTACGAACTAACCCAACATCGACAAAATGAACTTCGTAAATGAAAGACAAATTTTTGTATGGTTACGGAAATAAACACGATGGGATGTACAACGTGTTACATACGAAATAACATTTGGTTGGTTAACAGTAAACTCGGCTCTCCATTGGTTGGCAGCCGGCCAATACGGAAAGACTGGTGTCGTTTTGCCCAGTAGGATGTTATTGAATGACAATCGGGGCAAATAGAACATGGTGACCCTGCAGTGGTGGGTATAGGTGACTAACGTCTAGCTTGTCTTTAAACTTGGTAAAAGTTTGCCGACCTCAAAGTGTTCAACCGCAAATAATGTGATGAAGAGAGTGCACTCATATATACTATTCGTTTTAACAGTCCTAACGGCATCAATCAAACCAAAACCGAAGAGTAAGAGTATACAATTTAAATCTCCACGATTTCGTGGTGAAACTATAAGACATATATTTTCCTCTCGTTGATTCAAGTTGGCGTATTAGCGTAGTTGGTAAGGTAATGGACTGGGAAGTAGAGGGGATGGGGTGTGTGAGCTCAGTCCCAACCGCCTACAGAACTTTCTTTATTTTTTTTAATTGCGGCAAATTGCACAATATAAATAGTAAACTATCGTAAACATGATTATTTCACATAATTGTCTGACTACATTCAATAAAAACATTTATTTCGCCACTCTAGTTGGCCGTCACTTACTCAATCAGTGAAATAATTTCGCATCACTAATTCAATTCAGTGAAAATTTTCAGTTAAACAATCAGTGGTTTTCTACTGATTCCAAGTGAAGCCATTTTCACTGATTCGGGTAGTTGCATTTCACTGCGAATCAGTGGTTTCCCACTGATTGTTTAATTTAGAGTGTAGATATTTATAGTAATTGATAGAGACCTGAAGAATTCGCGGATTCGTTTAGGGACGAACTGGAATGCAAAAACACGTGTGTTTATATAACTTCAGCAATTGGTCCACCAGGTAATTGACAGCTCCTGGAGAAGACTGACCCAATCGTCACCTTCCACTGTGACAGCAAAAAACTAATGTGAAGTTGATATCAGCATATTTGTACATACGACTGTAGAGTAACCTACGCGTTATTGAACTCGCGAATTTTTCAGATGTCTAGTAATTGATGAATGAACTTGATTATAAATGTTTTTTTTTAAGTGCATGGTTTACTCCAGGATCGTGGGAAACAACGCAGGACTAATGATTACAAAGTTGGAACCTATATTAGAAGTTAGTAAATAAAAAAATATGTATTTTGTAGGAATTCAGATTGTTTGAGAAATTTGCTTCTGGAGAAATTAGCCACAAAATTAAATATCGAATGGCTTACAAGCTCTCGTAGCGCATGACTTGCATTCAACATGAAAAACAGTTTTCAAGCGTCACTCATGAAAATCAAATAACAGACTAATATTATGAGTGTCAATCGACCAGATGTTACCCGACTAGCATAATTTATTATATATTTTGTTACACCGAAAATTTACTAGCCATGGGTGGAGACTTGCGAAATTCGTGTTATTTTTCGATGATAGGATAGACTCCACTGCCTTATAAACAAGTGATCACAATCCGTGGTTTTATTAGCTGCTGCATTCTAATCAACGTCACCTACCCGCTTCATCTCTAAAAAAAAATATATTGGCCACTGCTACACTGAATCAGTACTAATGGCTGAAGGCGATATTGCACGATACAATATTTCGTAAAAGCTTGTGCAAGGTCCACCATAACGACCGGTATACGGGCTGGTGTGGTACCCGTCATGGCATTTCCTGCCTAGTACGGCCAGATTTCGTACCAGGTTTGGTAATTGGACACGTCCTATTTTTCGTGGCAGGTTCCATACCGGCTCTCGTACCTGGCCAATCACATCGCAGTTTAGAGCGTAGGACGCTTCCCGTGGCTACTACTGGAAACAAGTTGAAGAAAAAACCGAAAATGACGCCTTCATTTTGATTTTACAGGTTGGAATTCTTTCAAATAAAACGAGGACGAATAATATTGGGTATGACAATTTTAATTACTGTTAAAAACCGTTCTGAATACTTAAAACATTATCTACTGTATGAAGAAATTAATTCTAACTTAATTATATTCACATTATATAAATTCAATATTTGGCGCGAGAACTGGTAGTACATTGGTGAAATAGCGGAGTCCCCTATTAACATGTAAACTTTGGGCGTGAATTCGAAACTACGCGGGACCCAAAGTTTATTTATCATTAAGTTTAACATGCTGATAATACCCAGGTACGTAAAGAAAAAAATCGGTCAGTAATTTTAGTCAAAATTAAAGTAACACACCGGTACTCTAGTGACTTCACGGCATTTTCAAAAAAAAAATTAATAAAACTATACTAGTAAGCGATCAGTGTATGTAAAAGGCCAACAGCAATAATACATGTTAGCTAATTTTTTCATAGGCCTACGCAAGTTACTAACTGGTAGCAGTTCTACGAATGGGGTTCATATCACACTACGCACCCACCGAGGGTGCCAAATTCTAGTACACAAACTGCTGTCGTGTAATATGAATCTTCCATTGCGGCTCATATAGCGGCTCGTGCACCAAGCCTTATACAAGCTTGTACAAGAACCAAGTACGGCTGCAGGTATCGTGTAATATCGGGTTTAAAAGTTCTCCTGGACGTGCTAAGCAAATTTCCTACCAATGACTGAAGCCGATCAAATGTACAGTAGGCCTGTCCTTGTATAATAACGTGAATTATTGCAGGTCTCTAACCGTGGAGCACTGTCTGTCAAATATTATATCGAAATAAGCACACTAGACGTCAGTTCGTGCTGAGGATTGTGCGAAGCGATTCAGACGCGGCGATGTGTCACAACTGTTTGTTCAGAGTCGTGCATATTTTTTTTCTTATCTACCCTATTGCTAAGTATTAAATGTACGACCGAAGGTAGGGTCGGGTTCTAATTGCGTCTCAGGGTGAACCCCTCACGCCTAAAGGAGAGGGAATTGCATACTAAGGAGGCGGGCATCACGGCAGTGAGGGATTGTATAGCCATGGCCAGCGTCTGGGGCCATCACTACCTCCATAAGTGTACCTATAGCTGTACTATAGTTAAGAAGGATGAGGGTAAAACCCGCGTAGACACGGTAAAACCCCTCCCGGCAGGAAAGAGTTCAAAACTTGTGGAAGCATTAAGAAATGCTACAGGATATAGCAGGTATGGAATCCATGCTGATTTAATAGGTGACGAAGAACTGGTATAGAGGTGACGGGGCTTGTGGACCAGCATGTTAGAGGCACATTCACCCTTGAGGTGGGACTGACATCCATATTCCTGTGCGCACCGCCTGACTGCCCGTACAGCAATACCGACAGCAGTGACTTCAGGCTGGGTCCTCAAGCTTCCAGCCGAGGGCGCAAGAAATCCGGGCAGCTCAGTCATGGCACCTACTCCATCTTCGCTCTTCTGCGCCGACATCAGGATCTCCACATCACGGGTGAAGGTGGGGAGTAAGGGATCGGGGAGCCAGCCCCTCTCCCTCCTACAAAATCTCCCTCGGTCGTAGGTGAGCAGCGCTTGGCGGGGCATCCAAGAGCTACCAGTTGTGGAGGCGAATCCGCTGACCCACGAGTGAAAGCTGACGCCATTGCTTCCAAGTTCCGATGCTGTTCCATTCCATTCCACACGCATCTACAGTCGACAGCCCGCAGAATCCAGCCTTGAGGTGGTTCGCCAACTTCGCATGTTTCAGAACCTCTGGATTGCCTCCAGTCTCCCCGCTTTGATTGTTGGGCCGCCCCTAGCAGACGCGCGTAGGCATCTTCAACTGAGCCACCCAGGTTCCCGACGCACACGACCGTCCGCCACGAGAGCCGGAGCCCGAGTCTCAGAGTCGTGCAGATGTGTCGCGTGTAGAGCCAAGTCATATTTACGAGCGCAGTCGCGCTTAACACGCGGACTCGAGTCGCACTCGCCAGATACGTGTCAGAAAGCCAATCAGGCACGAGGCGCATTTCCGGAGCCACGTGCAATGACTAGAGCTCCGAGCATTTCGCGGATTGAGTTGGCAGCATGCTAGGTTGGACAGTCCTCTATACACTCGAGACATTATCGTTTGCTTATTGGTTGTTGTGATCCAGGTGAGGCCTCTGTATAGGACTGTTGAACACTCTCTCATGCTACTGCTTCCTGCTTATTACGGGGCTCACAGTTAAACGGGGCGTGTCTAAACAAGTGTTGTCCAATCACAACTGCAGGAGAAAAGAACAAGTGTTTGGAGTCTACCTCGCCTCCAAATGAATTCGCGAAACACTCGTGGCTCTAGCAATTGCCCCTGAATGGGTATGGTATGTACTCATCAAAGGTACCGCCGTGGCATTTCACTACGTATAGTTAGGGACATCTGTTTTTCGCGAAAAGATTCTCGCGGAGGCTAGACTTCAATATTTTATGTGCACACTTGCGGTCTTCATTTGACTATTGGCGGCTTGTCGTTATGTGCAGCGTCTGTTACATTAGTGAGCCAATCAGAATTAATACATTGCGGTCTGCACACATTTACTGGCACTTCCAGACAAATTAGAAGTGAGTCACCTGTATCCACTAGTGCAAGAACACCAACTCTGTTGGTGTCTGTGTTAGAACTCACCATCGTCCTATTGGTCCGTACCACACCAGACACTACCCTGTACTTTGCAGGGTTCTTTATTGACTGGTCATCCACCAATGGAGAGCCGAGCTGATATTGACCCAATCAAATGTTCATTATCGTTCAAAGGTATTTACAATCGAATATGCCCCTTTGAGTGGCTATAAAAAAAGGAAATTCTACAGATAGCAGTATCATTGTTGCTGCACTGCCGTGTTCTTGTGAGGTCATGTTAAACACTAGCTGAACAAAGAATGCACTTCCATGTGAGTTTTGTGCTGAACAACAGAGAAATTTTGCAAATTAGCCTTGCTCGAGCTACACTCGAGCATAGTCCTCAAAGTGTTAAGTTTCTCCCATATTGACCCTCCGTAATTCGCGGGCAGACAGACAAGACACCTGACAATTCATATGATCCAATCACGAAAGCGGTTCTGAACTAAAGTGTTTTGGAACACGGCTTGTCCTGAAATCTTTTCGCGAAAAACAGGTGAACCTACGTATAGTCTATTCGCGGTTTGTTTGCCCTTTTTGAAATCAAACCTTTGAAAAATCACCCCATGTATGACGTGTTTAGTTATTTCCTAAGTATAGCATGTATTACAAGTGTTTTATACCTCTGCAACATGAATGTATCTTATTTCTCGTTAAATTGTATTTCTACCTGTATTATATTTATAGATTATAATATTTAATTTACAATAGATACGAATGAAAACAGTGAGAAAATGCGTGTGCTGGTAGCACCTAATAAGAAATAGTTCTGTGACTGAAGAGATTTGGAGGACTCTTAACATCGAGGTCTTGCGAGCCGATGAGGGTGATTGAGGTGAGTATGGAGCTGCACCGGAATGAAGGGGCGGGGAAAACGGGAGATCCCCGAGAAAACCCGCCGACCAACGGCATCGTCCGGCACGATTCTCACATGCGAAAATCCGGAGTGACCCGACCGGATATTGAGCCTGGATCGCCTTGGTGAGACGCGAGCAGGCTAACCTCTCAGCCACCGTGGCCCCTTAGCGACCCTAAACTTTCCATATTTGTAGCCGGATGTGTGACATTATTTCCATACGATATATGGGTTATAAAATTCCAATTCAATTTAGGAAGTTTACGAGGAATTCTTTTAGAATAAGTATACGCTCGTGTGGTGTTTCTGACTGTAGGCAACTTGTGGGGAATGAGTTATTTACGTGACGCCTAAGGCCGTGTCTCAATTGGCCCAGAGAGCGCCCTCCCGTGCTCTCGGACTCTCGTCTTCATAATGACGTCAGAGAGAATTCTCTCTGGTATACTCAATAATTCGTCAGAGAGAGTGTGAAAGAGCTAGAGAGAGAGAGAGAGAGAGAGAGAGAGAGAGCACAAAGTTGTGCTTTTGCTGGTGCACTCTCGCACTCTCCAACCAGGAGCCATATTTGTTTACATTGTTTCCGTATTATAATATGTTCAAAATAACTTTCTGGGCCAAAACAATTTTTTACCTCTAAGTGAATAATTATTACTCTCTCAGTCAACAAAATAACTTATTACTAGGGACAGGAAAATTTCGCGACTTCATTTCGGGACAAGATAGACTTCAAACGCATATACAGTAAAGTCACCTTCGCAATTGGACCACAGTTTATTAGACCCGACCTGCACCCCTCTGAGCAATTAGCAGACTTGCAAGGAAACAACCTTGCGAATCCCATAATTGCCAAGTGTGGGGTAACAGCCAATAAACACACAGCAGAGAGTTGAGTCTCCAGTATGCACGGGACTGAGGAGTCTAGCCGACAGGTCATTGAACTCGCGAATTTTTCCTATCCCTGCTTATTACGTGAGAGTGCATGTGTGTGTGTGTGTGTGTGTGTGTGTGTGTGTGTATATATATATATATATATATATATATATATATATATATATATATATATATATATATATATATATATATATATATATATATATATATAGTCGCAGATCGACTGGACACGGAACCATAAGGTTATATTTACTACATGCATTTGAACTATACATATGTTTTGGATAAAGTAATATTTAACTGATTTCACATATTATTTGAATGTTAATATAATTCTTTTCACATGTTTGTTATATTTTATGTTAATATTTCATTTCCTTAATTTTCACACGTTGTTCGGAGTTCTACATGTGGTAACGTCACTATTTTTATTATTGTATTAATATGTTTGATTTTATTGTCAGTAATTGTAACATATTTTTTTTTTTTTAAACCTAAATTATTTATTTGTTTTGGGTTTTAAAGACATAATATTTAATGCCTTAGTTTTAATTTAGTGACTATAAAGCCGGAAGCGAGCCGTGATTGGATGTTGGTTGGTCGGAAGTTCAAGGAAGCGTTCACCAACGCTTCCTTGAACTTCTTCACGTTGTCGTTCGGGGTCACTGGACAGGAATTTCACAGACCCTAACCCAGGCCCCTGGCCGCGCTGGGCGGAAAGCAATTCCCTCCGAAGATGCACTCTTTCACACCACCGGGCGGACTCTCTACAGGGCTGCTTTCCCAAGGTTACGTGGTATCTTGATACTACACCGGGTGGACTCTCTACAGGGCTGCTTTCCCAAGGTTACGTGGTATCTTGATACTACACCGGGTGGACTCTCTACAGGGCTGCTTTCCCAAGGTTACGTGGTATCTTGATACTACACCGGGTGGACTCTCTACAGGGCTGCTTTCCCAAGGTTACGTGGTATCTTGATACTACACCGGGTGGACTCTCTACAGGGCTGCTTTCCCAAGGTTACGTGGTATCTTGATACTACACCGGGTGGACTCTCTACAGGGCTGCTTTCCCAAGGTTACGTGGTATCTTGATACTACACGGGGTGGACTCTCTATAGGGCTGCTTTCCCAAGGTTACGTGGTATCTTGATACTACACCGGGTGGACTCTCTACAGGGCTGCTTTCCCAAGGTTACGTGGTATCTTGATACTACACCGGGTGGACTCTCTATAGGGCTGCTTTCCCAAGGTTACGTGGTATCTTGATACTACACCGGGTGGACTCTCTATAGGGCTGCTTTCCCAAGGTTACGTGGTATCTTGATACTACACCGGGCGGACTCTCTATAGGGCTGCTTTCCCAAGGTTACGTGGTATCTTGATACTACACGGGTGGACTCTCTACAGGGCTTCTTTCCCAAGGTTACGTGGTATCTTGATACTACACCGGGTGGACTCTCTACAGGGCTGCTTTCCCAAGGTTACGTGGTATCTTGATACTACACCGGGTGGACTCTCTACAGGGCTGCTTTCCCAAGGTTACGTGGTATCTTGATACTACACCGGGTGGACTCTCTATAGGGCTGCTTTCCCAAGGTTACGTGGTATCTTGATACTACACCGGGTGGACTCTCTATAGGGCTGCTTTCCCAAGGTTACGTGGTATCTTGATACTACACCGGGTGGACTCTCTATAGGGCTGCTTTCCCAAGGTTACGTGGTATCTTGATACTACACCGGGCGGACTCTCTATAGGGCTGCTTTCCCAAGGTTACGTGGTATCTTGATACTACACCGGGTGGACTCTCTACAGGGCTGCTTTCCCAAGGTTACGTGGTATCTTGATACTACACCGGGTGGACTCTCTACAGGGCTGCTTTCCCAAGGTTACGTGGTATCTTGATACTACACCGGGTGGACTCTCTACAGGGCTGCTTTCCCAAGGTTACGTGGTATCTTGATACTACACCGGGTGGACTCTCTATAGGGCTGCTTTCCCAAGGTTACGTGGTATCTTGATACTACACCGGGCGGACTCTCTATAGGGCTGCTTTCCCAAGGTTACGTGGTATCTTGATACTACACCGGGTGGACTCTCTACAGGGCTGCTTTCCCAAGGTTACGTGGTATCTTGATACTACACCGGGTGGACTCTCTACAGGGCTGCTTTCCCAAGGTTACGTGGTATCTTGATACTACACCGGGCGGACTCTCTATAGGGCTGCTTTCCCAAGATTACGTGGTATCTTGATACTACACCGGGTGGACTCTCTATAGGGCTGCTTTCCCAAGGTTAGGCGGTATCTTGATACTACACAGGGCGGACTCTCTACAGGGCTGCTTTCCCAAGGTTAGGCGGTATCTTGATACTACGCCGGGTGGTGTCGCCTTACACCGCCGCAAGGAATTTGCAAGGGGTTATTCCCCCTCAAACTACTTCCGCCGCGGCCGGTAGGAATACCTAAGTCCCCAGTAGCGCCACCACCCTTGGGTCCCAGAAACTATTTACTACGTCACGATAATGGTCACTCCAAACCATGCACCGGGCTATTCCTTACACCTGGTACTACCCAGGCCGGCCAAGCATGGTAGTACATGACAGCGCCTACCAATAAGACATTGGACATGTAAGGCGTCTAAATTTTTGTTGGGATTTTACTTTTGAAATTCTAACGCCATCATATATTTATTTTAGAAATTCTACCACCAGAGGTTAGGTTTTTGGTAGTCGCCGCAAGCAATATTTAAGAAGAGGCCGTTGGCTAAGTCGTAGATAATTATTTTGAGAGTTAAAATGATGAGGCGAAAAGGACGCCGAGACTACGACGCCGGCGCCATGCAACGAGATAGCGCCAGAGTACCTCAGGTGACGCCAAGGCAATTTAACGTACGGAAAGCTTAAGTACATGAACTGTTTTTCAAGTATTGACTTTAAGGAACCTGAACTTATTTTACTAAAGTTGCTATTTTGATTTTTCAATTATCTGACTGTGAGTTTCATGAGTACGTTAAACCAGTAGTCCCGAACTTTCGTATATGAGATAGTATAGCCGGAGCAATATGAAATGAGGAGTTAAAGACCTATTTTGAACTTTCAATATAAATCCAGAGTAATTTTATTTGGTGAAGGATCAGATTTGAGATAGTTAAGTGATGATCTGACTTTTAACATTTAATGTGTGAATGTGATCCAAGAAATTTAAGAATTTAAGAAAAGCTTACCAAACTTTCTGTAAATTTTAATACAGAGGAGGCTACTTCCGGTGAAACCTGATCAATATTTTGAACTGAAATATCAAGGAAAAGATTTATTATATATATATATAAAACAGCTCTAAAGTTTCACAGCATTTTTCAATCTTTTATTTTATTTTAATTTTGCATTCTGGTTTATCCTTATTCTTACTTGGCTGGTGGTATGTCATTTATGTTAATTTCATACAGTAAAATTTAATTTTTGAGAAAAGAGATTTCTGTCACACACATATATTTAGTTTTGCACTTTGTTGAATTATTCACATGTTTGGGTCTGAGTTTATTTATTTCATTTTTTTCGTTGATAAATTACCTATCATATATATATATATATATATATATATATATATATATATATACACACACACACACACACACACACACACATACACACACACATATTCCCGTAGTGCTGTAATTGATTATTTGTGAACTTTTTTTTAAGGTATATAAATTACTTCCAGTAGCTATGACCGTGATTTTAACTTACCAAATATTTCGCGCCTTTTGGCATCAACAGTCTGCGTGACGTCAGAAAGAAACGAAAGAGTGTTTGCGATAGCTTGAGAGAGCGCGAAACAGCGATCTCGCCAGGTTGTGCGAAAGAGTGCTCTCTCTCGCTCTCTCTCTCTCGCTCTCTCTCTCTCTCTCTCTCCTCTCTCTCTCTCTCTCTCTAGAGAGAGAGAGAGCACTCTTTAAAATACGGCAGAGCCTAAATTCGCCGTGCTCTTGGCGCTGCCGTTTGGTTTACGTACACCATAATTCCGCTCACTCCAGCAGACAATTCTAGAACAGCTGTTGCGATGTACAGCACTCTTTGGTGCGGCTGTACGTTGCGTGCTCTATAGATCACGGACGAAATCGATACTCAGTTTTCGGTCACCGTGTTTTTACTCAAGTGTTTCGGAGGTCAGTTAAACTATAAAAGCCCGGTTGTTGTATCTGTTTCATTGTCTAACCACAGAGCCCGAAATGATTACGTAAACATTTTTAAGTTGATTATAATCAATTATCTGTAGGTAGATGGGTGGCGGTTAACTTGCAATTAAACCTTTTCAGGTGCACATAGAGTTACTGGGTTGGATGACTTAGGTGCTTGTTGTACTTAACCTGACACTGTTTATGTTGGTTATTACAACTAATGACATAAAAATTTGTGTCCTGCAGTTGTAATACTAACCTCAGTCATAATGTATAGATTTATAGGTAGAGATTGAAAAATTCGCGAGTTCAATGACTTGCATGCTGGACTCTACAGTTTTGCGTATAGATTTGCAGATATTAACTGCGGATTGGTTGTCTGCTGTCAGAGTGGAAGGCGACGATTGGGCTAGCGTTCTACGGGAGCTTGCAAACACCGTGTGGATCAGTGGCTAAAGCTGTATAAACACACGTGTTTCGAATTCTGGCTTATCTCAAAATTAATCTGCGATTTCTTCATGTCTCTATTCATAGGTTGTTCACGGTAAATTGAGCAATTTGAAAACACTGCTAAGGATCTACTTGTATGCACGTTGTATATTGGCCAACTGTAGATATGAATAATTAGTATTTTCATGTGCCTGGCCCATTACTCATCCGCCAGTCAAGTGAAACAGTGAAATTACTATAAAAGTAGGTAAATATTTTACATCTTTCATAATTCTTACACGGGCAAACATTAAAAAAAAGTACAGAAAAAAAAAATATTTTCAGTATTCGCAAATGTTTACCGAACACTTGAAATTCAACGTTTATACACGTAACTACTTTCATTCTTCCTAGATCTTTGTCTTCTTATTTGGTGATTGTTAGCTATTTGCGGTCTCCTATTTACGTAGAATTACTTTTCTTAGCCTGCAACTGACACAGTCTATTTTAACCATCAAATAAGATCTGTCCAACGTAGCTATAAAGAAACCTTATGCAGACTACTGTGTGTTATACTCAGATAACCTACCGTTTCACGTTATAAGACAACGCCAAGCTAGGCTTAACAATCATATATAGCCTGTCCACGGTAAATTGAGCACTTTTGAGTCCCAAGTTACTTTTTCCTTTGAGCCATTTTGTATCCTTTACCCGCCATTTTAAATAAATATAGCATTGTAAGTAATGAACACAGTGTCTATATTCCACCGCACACGGAAGTTAACGTCTAAGTCTAAAATAAAATATATTTATTGACTATTTTTCCAAATGAGAGGGCTTTCAAAACAGAAGTACTCACTTTACCTTGAATAGCCTATATACGCGATTTCTTCTCACTCTTTGCATCAAACCTTTAAAAAATCACCCCATATATAACGTGTTTAGTTTTTTTTTTTTTTTTTTTTTTTCCAACTATGTTGTGCATCACAAGCGTTTTGTACTTGTATTAACATAAAAGAACATAACCCTTTAAGGAGTAGGCACGTATATTCTCGGGGCTGGGTTTATGTGGCAATTTATTTGCTCTCTAAAACAAAACTAGCACTTTTATATAGCTCCATGGTTTCCCTGCACTTTATCAAAATCTAAGTACAAAATTACAACTAGTTAACAGTTCATTTCGTAGAAATATAACTATTATTTTCAATAATTTCTCAAATGAACACGATGAATTGTAAAAACCTGTTACATATGTCGCGGCACATTAACTGGTACACAGTCAACGCGTGACTTCATTGGCCGACAGCCAGCCAATAATAAACGTTGCGAAGTACAGTAGGTGTGTCCTGTGTAGCCAGGACTAATAGGACGATGGTAAGTAGAGATGCAGAGACGAACACGGCTGATATTGGTGAAGTAGAGAACATAGGCGGCTCACTTCAACCCTGTCTACAGTGTCGGCAAATTTGTGGAATCCTCAAAGGGATAATGGTACCTTATTCTTGGTTGAATTAAAATTCTTATTTTAATTGGAATATTTTATTCTTAATTAGTATGAATAAAATCAGCGAGAAAAACGATGTGTTGCTAATACGTATTAAGATGCAGTTCTCGTGCAAAATAACATTACGCCGAGTACGCAAAGGCGCGGTGCGTTGTCCTTTTGGTGTAATTTTCAAGACTCGGTTCAGCTTTGTTTGCACGAGACGGAGGAATATCCAAGAAGTAGAACTTCAGCAGGGCTTCAGAAAAGTTGGTAATAATTGTGAATGGATTATAGTTCACGACGTTTTACCCTCTGAATGGATCACTCTAACAGATTACATCGCCGTTCCTGTTCGAATGCCCCGTGAGTCGGTCTGATTATAAAGATGTATTCACGTCAAAAAATGTTGGCTCTTCTGCAGTTGTAACACTTTGCATACTACGCTCGAGTGCAGCTCGAGCAAAGATAATTTGAAAGTTTCTTTGTTGTTCAGAACAAAACTCGCTTGGACGTGCAGTCTTAGTTCGGCCAGTGTTCAACACGACCTCACAAGAACACGACAGCGCAGTAACAATGATATTGCTAGCGATATTCTTATTTTTGTATCCACTCAAAGGGAGATAGTTTGTTTTTAAATCTTTTAATATGATAAAGGACATTTGATGGGTTCTTTATCAGCTCGGCTCTCCATTGGGTGATGACCGACCAATAATGAAAGCTGGAAAGTACAGGGTAGTGTGCGGTGTGGTATGGACCAATAGGACGATAGTGAGTTCTAACACAGGCACTAACAGAACCGGTGTTCTTGCAGTAGTCGATATAGGTGACTCACTTCTAATTTGTCTTAAGCGTCATTAAATGTATGCAGACCTCGGTGTGTTCAAAGTTCCGCCTGGCTGAGGCTCGATCTCCGTTTCAGAGAGTTTTGAATTCTGGATTTTGAAGAAAATATTAAACCTGCCCATAGTATGTTTACCTACGAAGAGACGGTATACCCCAGACGTGGAAGCAATGGTACTTTAAAGTTACCCCGCATTCTCTAAATATGATTTTGGAGCCCTCCAATATAGTTCAACATAATTTTTTCACACTGCCTTATCTTAAAACATACTAGTTGGGCACAAGTCAATCTACGATAGGAGCCTGTATTGAAATTTGCTACAGACGTTTCACCAAGAAAATGACAGGGTGACGGCTGAAAGTTCCATAGATATAGAGACCTGAAAAATTCGTGAGTTCAATGACCTTCAGGCTGTACCCTACAGTCTTATGGATTAATATGCCGATATCAACTGCACATTGGTTTTCTGCTATCCCAGTGGACGGCGACGATTGGGCTACCGTTCCCCAAGATGTATCAAACAAACATGTTTTGAATTCTGGCTTGTCCCGAAATGAATTTTGCGAATTCTTCAGGTACAAGCTGTTCCCGGTAAAATGAGCACTTTCGAAATCCCTGCTTTGTATGTATTTGTATACTCGTTGTTTATTCCTTCACCTTATCTTAAATTAACATTAGTATGGGCCTCGTCACTGTATTAATGCGTCGGTCAAATGAAGCTGTGGAATTATTGAGAAAGTAAATACTTTACAAATCTGCTCATTTTTACACTTAGATGTATTTAAAAAAAAAAAAACAGAAAACGAAATAAATAATTTTAAGTTATCCCAAATGGTCGCCTAACACAGTTTATTCGACGCTAAGAATTTGAACTACTTTCCATCCTTCGTTGCCAACTTTACTGGGCGCATGCCACTCAGTGCGCCCGTTAAAATATATGCATGCAGGGGCAGCGACTTTTCTGTAAAGTTGATTTCAAAAGTGCTCACATTATCGTGAATAGCCTTTACACGTAGCACTACGAGAACACTGCCCGCCAGTTCAGAACCCTGCGCGTAAAGGCGATGGCTCTCTTGTAGATCGTGCCAGTGTGATCCTAATAGCCCCCGGGCCTCTCAGCCAAAAAAAAGGGGGGGGGGAACAGTGCAGGCAGGTAAGCGGGACCCTTAAGGGTTGCAGTGACTTGAGACACTCGTGGGGTGAGCTATCGATAAAACTGTCGTGATCGACGTGATGTTTGTCAGCCCGACCACGACAGCGCTGCGGGCACTTCCTCGGGCTGAGCGTGCAGCCATGAATAATTCACATCCCGGGGTGAATTGTGGTTGGTCCTCGCCTCGTCTAGTGTGAGGGGAAATGATCCAGTCCACCTTCCAGCACCGGAGGGGAATTGCGCTGGGGAAACACGGTTCCCCAGCGCAATTTCGGACCGTATCGGACCCCTCTATCACCTAGTTACTATGTTTGGCAAAGAGTTACCCGAACAATTTTATGGCTGCCCTTCACTCTGTCAAAATGACAACATATCACCGAAGGTGCAGGGAATGCGTTGAGTAAAACATTTATAACTATGCCGTCAGTCATTCAAGTCACCGCAACACAATAGTTTTACACGTCACACCAAAGATAGGTCTGTTATAGATAGGGCCACCTGTTTTATTGGGAAAAGATTTCAGGACAACTTGTACTCCAAAACACTAGAGCTCTGATCCACTTTACTGATTGGCTGAGTTTAACTGACAGGAGTCTTGGGTGCCTGCCAGCGAATCACGGACACTTAGTGTTGGAGTTGTATAATTCTGATTGGTCCAGTCTGGTAAGGGGTGTCTCCCGACAAGGACAAGTGGTCAATAATCAAATGAAAACTGCACGTATGCCATAGGATATTGGAGTCTAGCCTTCGCGTGAATCTTGTCGCGAAAAACAGGTGGCTCCAGTTATAGACTATTCGTGGTTTCTTCACACTTTTTTAATTAAACCTTTGACAAATCACACCAAGTACAGTCCATTCACGGTTTCTTCGACCTTTTTGAATCAAACCTTTGAAAAATCTCCCCATGTATGACGTGTTTATATTTCCTACATACGCGCTGTATCACAAGCGTTTTATACCTGTGTTCATAAAAGTTACTTTTTTTTTTTTTTGTTAAATTGAAAAGTTATTCATATTTTATCTACAAATTATAATACTTCATTTATAAATAATTGGAATAAAGACAGCGAAAAAACCTGTGTGTTGGTAGCGCCTAGTGACAAATAGTTCTTATACAAAATACTGTTACAGCTGAGTGCGCACGAATGTGGTGCGTTGTCCCTCTGGTGTGATTCTCCAGGCTCGGTTAAGTATAGTTTGCACGAGGCGGAAGAATATCCTGGAAGTAGAACTTTAACAGGGCTTCAGAAAAGGCTGAAGTAACCGTGAATGAATTATATAATATGTTTTGCTGTTTCCCGTGCCGTGCATCACAAGCGTTTTATACTTGTTTTAACGTAAAAGAATGTACCTTATTTTTGATTAAAATAAACTTTCTTACATTTTATCTATAGAGTATAACAATTAATTTATAATTTAAATCAATAAAAAGAGGCACAAAATAGGCGTGTTGGTAATGGCTAGTAATAAATAGTTCTTATGAAAAATTGTAATAAACTGAGTGCACACGAATGCAGTGTGTTGTCCCTTTGGTGAGATTTTTTATACTGTTAAACTTTATTAAACGAAGCGGAGGAATATCCCGGATGTATAACTTTAGTAGGGCTTCCGGAAAGTGTTAAGTAACTGAAAATGGTTTATTAAATGTATTTAAAACACTATTAGGATGGGAAATTCTGAAAGGAATGATTAGTTTTAAGAATGATTGTAAACAAAGTCATTATTTTATAACTGCATCAAACACCGTAACATTACATTTGATGACATTTCCCTCAAATAAAATATAATTCGATTCCACTGTTTATTTTTCATAAACACGAGTCTGAAACGGAACTTCAACTTTTTTTTGGAAATCGCAAACGACAAAACCTCATTGAATTGAAGAACTGCCGTAACGCGCAACGAAAAATATATGCCAGGAAAAATTCCACTACATCGATATAATTAAGAAGAGAAACACATTTGAAACTTTTGTAATTGCTGAACACAAGATTTTTCTTTCATAGATATTTAATTTTGAGACTGGCCTTAATTGTTTTAAAATAAATATGTTTTTCTAAGTACAACTTGACAATGAAACTGTCAACCTACCTAGTATATCATTTTTAAAACGTATCGTTTTTTGTTATTTGTGTGGTCCTAATACTATAAAACTATAAGTTTATCATAATCATACAGACGCTCTTGAATAAAGATTTATTTACTTAGACCTCTGAAGTACAAGCAGTGTACCAGTAAATGTGGTATAGGCTGTTCATGGTAAAATTAGCTACCACGCCAAGCCAAAATTATCGAAGGAAAATATGTCTTATTACGCTGCGAATCCGTTTAGTTTAAAGTTGTCTCATACTTTTCGTGTTTGGTTTGATTGGTACCGTTAGGATTGTTAAAACTAATAGTATATATGAGTGCACTCTCTTCGCCACATTAAATGCAGTTTAAACCTTCAAACAGAGAGCTGTGTTGGTTACATGGAATCGAAATTAAATACGTAAAAACGGAATGAAAGGCTGTGTGTTCATATTACCTCATAAAATGGCTTTTTGAAAGACGAAACACATTTTAGAAAGTATTTTGTATTAGTTTTATTTGTTTATTCATTGTTATGCCGGAATCACACAGCCCCGACGCGCATGACACGACGGCCAACAGCCAATGAAATACAAGATAGATCGTAGTGAGCCCGACCGATTCTGTCGTACGACCAGCAGTTTTGGATTAGAAATGATTTCTATTCTTCGTCGTGTCGTGCGGCATGACGCAAAGAATGTACAACATTGCAAAACGAAATTGTATTGCAAGCTTTACCTACAATGTTAAATACGCAGCTTAAAAGAAAAATAAATTGAAAATTACTGTAGCTAACTCTTAAAAATAATAATTTCGCCTTTGTATGCATTAGTGATACCTATTTGTCACAAAGGTAAAATTATTATTTTTAAGAGTTAGCTACGGTAATTTTGGTCGTGTCGAGTTCTGTTGGTCGGGGCTATGTGATTCCGGCATCACTTCACTTGATACACGTTGTTTAACGGAAATTTTTAAACGGAGCAAGTTGCTCAGATGTTCCGCTAGTCCATCAGTCAAAAAATAAACCACTGAGTAAACAGTGCAAAAAAAAATTAGTGATGAATCAGTGGGAAATGTCACTGAATCAATCAGTGAAGGAATTGTGGCATTTTTTCACTAGTTCATCAGTTAGATGATGTATCAGTCAGATACGTTTAACTGATTGAAACAGTGAAATTCTCACGGATTCAGATTTGGAGTGTGTTAGGCGACAACAAACATATACGAACGTTCCGGTTGTATGGACTCGATGAGCCTCTTGAAATTCGAGCGACGTGAAAAAAAATCTTCCAAATGCGTCACTGAACACGAACCCTTCCGAAAGCGCCGCATCGTTTGCTTCTGTCGGATTCCTCGATGCTTCCTGGGACGGGTGCGGAGGAGGGGAAAGGGGATGGCGTGTTTCCGTGTATTGGATTCCTCGATGTCATCTCTGCGATCCGCGGGATCCGACACCGCGTGTGTACGAACCGAGTGTTTCTGTGCCACGCTCCCGTCTCGTGCACGTATCAGCTCTTCGGGTCAACTCATACGCCACTCATAAACAAGTACATTGTGACCAAGAACGCAGCTCGCATTACACAACTCCTTACCCCTCATTATAGGCTGTTCACGGTAAAGTTAGCACTTTTTAAGGCCCTCCCACCAGCCATTAGTCACTAATAAACATGTTTCATTGCAGACTCAAACATTACCTTTTGAGAGTGGTGAAAGCATACGTCGTATTTATCAGTCACATGTCAATGTTGATATTAAAACGTGGTGGAAAAGGAAAAATTTTGAAGGGCCTTAAAAAGTGCTTACTTTACCGTGAATAGCCTATACTGGAATGTTACTTGAAACGCTTTGAAAGTTTCAATATCACATAGGTTATTGTAATAATCTCCGGGGTGGATTAGAACTTTATATATACAAATACATATACGTAATATCAACCAAAAAAAAAAAAACTAAAATTATTTAACTGTATTTAAACATTACATTCGTGAAAATTCCTTTTAATACACTATTTCCTGAGCAACTTTCGAATTCATCTGGTCTTCATTATAGTTCTTAAATTATTACCAGCATCCAAACACTTCGTAGCTTTTGAAGTACATCCTAGTCTCTTCAGTCATAGGAACGGAATGTCAGCGCACAGAATTTAACACCAAGGCACTTTTAGCGCATGTTATCCACTCTAGTTACGGAACATTTGAAACACTATGTATATATACAATATAATATAAACAAATGTGTGTGTGTATATATATATGCTGAGCCTCCAGTCTATTTTAAAAATACGGCGAATTTATGCAGCGATATCATAGTTTCCAGGACGTTAGATTCTCGTGAATGCCTGAGCATTTCATCGGCTGTTACAATTTGCTTTCGCCACATAATTTTTTAACTCCCCTCCCAAGACTCGCCGGATGTACGACGTATACGCGTTAATGATCCGCTGTGTTCTGGTAAAGAGACCATATTCACCTGCGCCTGTAGCTAGCGACTTGCAAAAATAATGTAATTATCTGGAGACAGAAAAAAAAGACACCAAATACCTATGTAGTCGCAAAAACTGTTCGCGGTAAATTGAGCACCTTTGAAAGCCCTTGTATCTACGTTGTGTATTATTCCGCAATATGTAAGCTAACACTGTAATGGGCCTTATCACTTAATTCATGCGTCGGGCAAGTGAAACTGTGAAGTTATTAGAACAGTTAACAAGTAACAAATTTTTTGATGTTCACATTTTGATGCACAAAAAAATAACAGGAAGCGAAAGAAATAATTTAAGTTATCACAAGTTAACACTCTTTATTAGACGTTAATGTACGGAGCTACTCACCGTCCATCGTTACCAACTTTACTGGACGCATGTAACTTAGGGCACCCGTTATTAGGTATGTATATATGCAGGAAGGAGCAGTGACATTTTCCTAAGGTTGATTTCAAAAGTGCTCACTTTATCGTGAACAGCCTATACTAACGAATAGGGGGGTTAAATTACCGCTTACAGCCGCACACGCCGACTAAAGAGTGTCATCGACCAACAAAATGTTGGGACGCCATTTAAAAGGGACTCGTTCAGCTCAGCAATATACTGACAGACAGCCAATACCGAAGCGTGTCTGATGTCACGTGGCTCAGAAGGACTGTGGTGAATGTAAATACAGGAAGAAACTAAACTGATATCCCAAGAGTGGTAGACAAAGTTATACTCGCTTATCGCTTATTGTTTTGAATATATCTAAATATTCACGAACTTCAAATCTCTTACGAAGACTTATGCCCGGTTGCAGCATCGTGGTTCGAAATGTAGTTTGAAAATACGCCAACAGATAGAACTAAGGTCGATTTTTTTTTTAAATTACTTAAAACAACATTATACGCACTTGAATATTATTCTGTAAAATTCGTACAGCAACAACTCACTTAAAACAGATCAAACTTCGTACATCTAGTTCTATCTATAGTGAAAAATACGCCTACTTCCATGACGTCATATATTACGAACCAATAGAACCTAAAGCGTCGCAAGAGTGTTTGAAGATTACAAGATTTTCAACGAAACTATTAAACGTGCGTCCAGTGTGTTGATCTACGAGAAGAACACACACTTCATACGAGGACTTTTGAGTGCTTTCAACATGCCACGTTAATTACAAAAACTATTTCAGGGTACCCCAAAAAAAAAATGTAATTTCGAAGCTCTCTATCTCAAAATATGCGCATGAGTAGACACACGAGAAATTCGCGAGTTCAACGACCTGTAGGCTAGACTTCACAGTCTTATATATGTACTCTCATACAGATATAAACTATTTATTGGCTGATTGTTGTGGTAGTAAAAAACGGTGGTTGGGCGCACAATTTATCGCATATTTATTATTGTCTCATTTATTCCAGGTGGTGTCAAACAACATGCCGACCAATTACAAACGTAACATGAACGTCACTGGCCTGCAACGTGTGTGAATTCCGAATTGTCTAGAAATGAACCCGCGAAACTCTCACTCTGCTACCGGAGATCCGGGTTCAATCACCGGCCGGGTCACTCCGGATTTTCGCATGTGGGAATCGTGTCGGACGATGCCGTTGTTCGGCGGGTTTTCTCGGGGATCTTCCGTTTCCCCCGCCCTTTCATTCCGGTGCTGCTCCATGCTCGTCTCAACAGCCTTCATCGGCTCTCAAGACCTCGATGTTAAGAGCCGTCCAAATCTCTTCACTCTTCACTTACTGCTACAGGAAACATCGTGGAAAACACATTTCTACTAATGGTGGTATATGATAACGCATTATTGTGATATTAGTATCGCCTTCGCAACGATTCGTGTTCTATCTTTATCTAACACTAAAAGGGTAAAATACCCCGTACTATAATTTTCTCTTCTAAAAATTATTTCGAAAAACCATTTACATTTTCTTATTTTAAGAATTGTATACATAATAATGACGTGAACATCAATCGGATGTAAAATTTTATTTAATACTATTCTTAAGCAAGCATCGTTAAGAAGTTTTGAGCACTTTTTAAGTAAATCTTTTTTTTTTTTTTTTATACCGAATCTTTGCTTATCATATCTAGGAATTCGTGGACTGAAAACTGCCACCAAGTCAGTATTGGCGAATTGCGCACGTGTGTGTGTGTGTGTGTAGGTAGGTGTGTGCGTGCGTGTGCGTGTGCAGAATAGACGCAGAAACCAAGAAAATCGTCGTCAACTTCACTTTTATTCCGCGTTCACGTTTTTTTTTATTTGGTACAACAGCATCTCTGGAAGGGAAAAAAAAAGTATTTTTTCTAAACTTGGAAACTCCTTTTCACCTTCCTCTATCTGCCGCGTGCAGTCGCTGGAAAAAAAAAAAAAAAAAAATCTTTCTAAAGGTTGTTCGCTGGGAGTTTCTGTCGCTCCTCAGCGTCACTTTCCTTTTGCACCGCTAATTGCGGGGCTTGTCCACCGCATCTTTGTATTTACTATTCTCGAGCTGTGAATCTTAGAAGCTAGTACTCCGGTCAAATTATCTGTACATTCGTTGTTTGTGCGAGAACAACACGTTTCTCAGCAAATACGTTACGTGCCAGTACGACTTTATATTTGCCAGAAAAGATAAAAACCAATTATCTAATTCCTTGCGGAGTTGGTTAATGAAATAAGGGGGAAAAAACGGGGAAACGGTTGATTTTTGCTGTTGATAAATCTTAGCGCCTCTTAACAACGAGGTCTTGAGAGCCAATGAGAGTGCAATGACGTGTGAATGGAGCGGTGCCGGAAGGCAAGGGTGGGGGAAACAGGAGATCCCCTCCCCCCCCCCCCCAGTGGCATCGTCCGGCACGATCCGTGAAAAATGGTTTAAAATTTTTCATTTTTACAGCGTCCCTAAGCGGTTTACTTAAAATGTAGAAGAAAAGTACAACTGCACAATCGCAGTTACATATCTCGGCTCTTATCGCTTGCGGGGCTACAGTAGTCTACAGTGGTTAGACTACTTGCCTCCCATCTGGTGCGAACCGGGTTCGATTCTCGGCGGTGTCGCTCCCGGATGTGGGAATCGTGGCGGACGATGTCGCCGGTCGGCGGATTTTCTTCAGGGATCTACCGTTTTCCACCCACCCCTCGCATTCCGGCGCTGCTCCATACTCGCCTCGCATCGCCCTCATCGGCTCTCAAAGACTCGATGTCAAGAGCCGCCTAAATCTCTCCAATCTCTCCACTTACTTCGCGTGTAATATGTCCCACTTGCATGGATCTAAGTTGCACAGGACGGCGTGACGATGGGAACATTGCACGCCCGTTCAGCTCCTTGTGTGTATGGGCGACGGGACGCTGGACGAGCGCGCTATTCTCGCTCGTATCGCTGTGCCTCGAAAGTGAAAGAAACCAAATCGAGCTCATTCACACTTAAAGAGTGGGATGGACCCCCCGCATTTTTTTGTGGAATAGTTGTTTGCACGAATACGCGTATCTCGTACATAAATGTTCTGCAAATAAAACTTCTGTCAGAAAAGATATTTAGAAACTATTTATGCTACTATTTCTTTATACTTTTGTCATATTAAGAGTATTCTCGGAGAAAAAAATCGTGAGTGAGTGAGTGAAGAGATTTGGGCGGCTCTCAACGAGGTCTTGAGTGCCGATGAGGGTGATCGAGGTGAATATGGAGCGGCGCCGGAAGGAGGGGAAGGGGGAAACGGGAGATCTCCGAGAAAACCCGCCGGCCAACGGCATCTTCCGGCACGATTCCCACTTGCGAAAATCCGGCGACCCGGCCAGGGATTGAACCCGGTTCGCCTGGGTGGGAGGCGAGCGTGCTAATCGCTCGGCCACCGCGGTCAAAAAAAGAACGTGGTAAAATAATCGCATTCTTAAAGCTTGCCTATGGAGTTTCCTTAAGCGGCAAGAGAAAAGTACAAAGATGCGGGTGTAGTTGAATCTGTAGGATTTCATCTAGTGTAATAAGACCCCACTGTTACAGGTATACAGTACAGCGTCACGACGGAAACACTGCACGCATTGCGCGTAGGAGCGATGAGGCACTAGGCGTGCGTGTTAGTGTCGCCCGTATCTCTCCCTCGCTTCTTGACCTTGGACGCGGTGTTCCCAAGGGGGTCCAGCCCACGCTTAAGGTGCCCGTCCACCCGGCACGCGAACTAGGTCGCAGCGTGTTTGCAATACACAGTTTGAACAAACTATTTCACGTGTGTGACATATTATATTCGCACACGAAAAGAAATATACTTTACACTAGGGCGGAATAAAATTTTCAACATATCACACTTATTCCGCTCACCATTTTGGAGCTCTTGGGCAAGTTGAAAAACCATTTTCACACTCCGAGATGATTAATATTCTGGGTGAATTCCTGCGAAACATTTATAGAGCCGTGCACTGAGCTTTACTACAAACTTTACAACAACGAGATGATGGAGTCACCGCTTAAATCCCCTTAAGCCCCTGTCACACCGTCAAATTTTCCCGTCAAACTGCTTCCAATAAGTTTCGTCAAATTATGTTGGATAGTCATGACGTCATGGAAACGTCATAAACGCCGCTTCGGTTTCCATCAAACATTTGAAAATTGGGCCGGTTCTAAATCTTATTGGATGTTTGACGGTCTCAGACAATCAGAATCATGCACGACAAAAACAGACGTCGAGAAACCTTAAACGAAGAACAATTGCTGGAAACGAAGTAAGTTATGAAGATAATTAATTTATGTAGAAGCTGTCTGGGCATGAATGCTACATATTTTATGTGAATATTGCACATAATATTACGAACTAAGAGGCATTGAACTTGATTGTGCCGGAAACATATGTTTATAAATAAAATTTTAATTTTGTAAACAAACAAAAATATACCACATTATTACTTACATTTCTTCCTGTAATTGACTGCATGGAAAAACAAAAGCAATATCTCACTATGAAAATAATTTTTGAATCATTTTAAAAATTATATTCTCCCAATGAAGAAATTTGACCGTGTAACACATTTTCAAACACGTTAAAGATTATTTGATAAAATTTGTTGGATGGAAAAATTTGATGGCCGTATTTTGTCCTCAAATTTTATTGTCAAATATAGCTGAAGGCGAAAATTTGACAGAGTGACAAGGGGTTTAGATACGCGTCGCACGACGATAACACTGTACGCCAGTTCCGAGGCTTGCGCGTAGAGGCGATGGCGCACTTGATATGTGTCGCAATGTCGCCCTTAACGTCCCCGCGCTTCTCCTTTACAGATATAGCCTATTCACGTTTTCTTTGTACTTTTTAAGTCAAACCTTGAAAAATTATCCCATGTCTGACGGGTTTAGTTATTTCCTAAACGTGTAATTTATCATAAGCGTTCCATACCTCTGTTAACATAGAAGTATCTTATTTTTCGTCAAAATTTTGTATAACTACTTTTTCTTTATAATTTATAATATAATATTTACAATAAAAATGAGAAAAATCAGTGATAAAACACGTGTTTTGGTAGCGCCTAGTAAGAAATAGTTCTCATGCATAATATTATTACGAGTGAGTGCACGCAAATTCAGTGCATTGTCCTTTGGTGTAATTTTCTGGACTTAGTTAAGCTCAGTTTGCACGAGGCGGAGGAATATCCTGAAATTAGAACTTCAGCAGGGCTTCAGAAAAGTGTGAAGTAACCGTGAATGTATTACAGGCGAAATTTTGAAGGGTGTTAACGAGCCAAAAATTATTACCTACATGTTTAGCATATTACACCCTTCGTCTTTCTGATATGGTATATTAGTCCGAAAAGCTACGACAGGGGAGGAAAATAATGGTTCGAAAATGAATTAAACGAGCCACAATAATTTTTTCCGCACAAACCTGAAAACTTAAATGTTTTTCCTAGCGAGTCTGCAGCCACGAATTTTTAAATGGCATATCGATGTTAAAGATACACCTTCTAAAAATCAGTTTTAAAGATAACTGTTACAAAAAAAATAATTTCAACGTGACTTTCTCAGAGAATACTGGCACGTTAGGAATCTTTTAAAAAAAAAATTCAAATTATCTTTATTTTTTTGGAAGATATACATCTTAATTTTAATTTTAGAGAAAAAATATTAAAAAATAAAACTTTGCAATGTATACAATATTTATTGACGTGCCAGTATTCCTTCACAAATGTCACATAGAATGATTTTTGTGTGAGACAATTATCTTTAAAATGGATGGATTGTGAAAAAGCTTCTCTAAAGTTAACTTCATATTTAACCTCCGCGACAAAATTAGTCTAAAATAAATTAAGCCTTCCCTTCGTTTAGCACGCAGCTGAAGACCCGAGTTTGGATAGCTGAGGGGACAGTGTTTTAAATTGTTATTTTATCTCGACGTGAGCAGGCAAGTAGAGTGAAATGAAAGGACGTGCTGAGAGACTGGCTTACTCTCCAGTCGCCTGATGTTGTTGGAGCAGCGAGCAGACGTGGTGAGCTGCAATGAAAGGTTACTCGAACAAGCGCCGCCTGAGGCTTGTGAAACGCAACACGCATATCGCCTAAGTACAGCCAGTCAACGCTAGTCGACCTGGAGCTATCTCCCGCGCGTCTGACACGGAGGAGCGAAGGCGTAATACACTTGAGATAACAATTTAAAAATTACGAACTAAGAATTATGTAGCAACTGCAGTTCTCGTTTATGGAACTGTGCCACCTACTGGGGTTCAAAGCAAGCTAGAGGAGTATCACTTGTATGTACCACTGCAGTAACGCCAGTTGTGTTTGCCTCTTTTATCCCCGTTTAACCCTTCCAGACCGAATTTAATTTACTGTTTCAGGTGTTGCAAACAAAGACAATTATGATGCGTGCTGTACTTAAGTCGACGTGACACTTGTTTCCTTGTCATAGCCAATGAGCGGTATGCTATATGTTTGACTACAGTTATATGATCCAATTAGAACCTAGAGTAGTAAGACGGTTTGCCAATAATTTACGCACAGGTCATATCATTGGTCACTGAGTTTCGCAGTGTGCCGTACAGGCCGAAAATTACCTGCACGCACGCAATGTACACAAATGTGTACACTATGTCTGAATGGGTTAGTATCGTTTCACAAAACACCGTGCACTACACTGCAATGTGCAGCTTTCATTATCGGCTGACAGCCAGCCAATGGCGAGCCGAGATCCTTTAGTCCCAATCATTGTGGCATCAGGTAGGTAACAAGCTTTTAAATTCACCGTCTTAGTTTAAGCGTATTGCAGTTATTATTTATTAGAAACGAAATGTATTTTTTTAATGTGGTTCCACAATGACTAAAATAAGCTTTGTTTGTACGAGGCGGAAGAATGTCCAGGAAGTAGAACTTTAGCAGGGCTTCAGAAAAGTGTGAAGTAAACGGGACTGGATTAAAGGAGTGTTTTTCGGTTTATATATTGATGTTTACTAACGGCATAAACACCATATCACAAAGTATAGTCGATTCACGTTTACTTCACACTTTTCTAAAGCCCTGCTAAAGTTATACTTCCTGGATATTTCTCCGTCTCGTGCAAACAAACCTTACCTTAGTCTAGATAACTACGCCAGAGGAACAACGCGCCACATTTCTGCACAACTAGAGTAATAATACATTAGAACTTTTCCTTTCTAGATATTACCAACACGTCTATTTCTCTCTCTCTATCTCTATCTATATATCTCTATCTCTCTATCTATCTATCTCTATCTCTCTATCTATATCTCTATCTCTATCTATCTCTCTCTATCTCGCTATATATATATCTATCTATCTATCTCTCTCTATCTATCTATCTATCTCTATCTATCTATCTCTATCTCTCTATCTCTCTATCTATCTATCTCTCTATCTATCTATCTCTCTATCTATCTATCTCTCTATCTATCTATCTCTCTATCTATCTATCTCTCTATCTATCTATCTCTCTATCTATCTATATATCTATCTATCTCTCTATCTATCTATCTATCTCTCTATCTATCTATCTCTCTATCTATCTATCTCTCTATCTATCTATCTCTCTATCTCTCTATCTATCTATCTATCTATCTCTCTATCTCTCTATCTCTCTATCTATCTCTCTATCTCTCTATCTATCTATCTCTGTTTGTATTCATATTAATGATAAACTAGTTATTATAATTTTATATATAGAATATAAGTAAAAGTTCAATTTAGCTAAAAATAAGTCATATTTATAATAATTAGATACATGCAGAATTCGCGTTATTATTTGAAGACAGGCTAGGCTTCAAACACTTATGATTTGCTATTGCCTCTGTCTTTGGTTTACAACTTGTTCGGACACGCCAAGGAATATTTTGTATGAATAGGAAACCACTAACGACAAGCTGGCCTAATTATGTCCAGCTAAGTCGGAAAGGAAAGTGTGTCATCACTGCTGCAGAAGACAATAACCAAGTGGCGCCGACTCTAATATGTATAGGACGGTGAATTTTAACGCACTGCCGATCCCTAATAATAATACGTATGGGCACCTGTTTTTCGTGGAAATATTTCAGGACAGTTGAGTTCCAAAACACTTTAGTTCAGAGCCACTTAGGGGATTGGATCATTTAAATTGTTACGCATCTTATCTGTCAGCCCGCGAATTACGGACGGTCAGTCTCGGAGAAACCTAATTTTGATTGACTCACGCATGTAACAGATTCTCTTCACGCACAGACAAGCTACCAATAGCCAAATTAAGTCTTCAGGTGTGCACATAGGATGTTTAATTATAGCCTTTGCTAAAATATTTTCGCGAAAAACAGGTGGCCCTAATAATACGAGTGAGTGAAGAGATTTCGACGGCTCTTAACATCGAGGTCTTGAGAGCCGATGGGGTGATTGAGATGAGTATGGAGCAGCGCCGGAATTAAAGGGCGGGAGGACGGAAGATCCCCGAGAAAACCCGCTGACCAGCGGCATCGTCCGGCACGATTCGCACATGCGAAAATCTGGAGTGGCCCGGCTGGGCATTGAGCCCGGATCGCCTTGGTGGGAGGCGAGCAGGCTAACCGCTCAGCAACCGTGGCCCCAATAATAATACGAGAATAGCAAGCTTGTTATACATAACACATTAAGGGAACAAAAAAACACGTAATACATGGGGTGATATTTCTTAATATTTATTGGAAAACATATGCAGAATCCGCGAATAGACTATAACAATGAAAATCGTGGAGAGTTTAACACTTTCAGGCCCACTGAAATATACGGCTTGAGGTGTTGCAAACACTATTTTATGAAGCGCGCTGTACTTACGTCTACACAACACGTGTTTCGTATCACAGCCAATGTACTGTAGGATACATGTTCGGCTACAGGAACATGAGCCAATTATGACCTCGACCAGTATATGACGGTTTATGAATAGGGACCTACAAAATTCGCGTTATTTTTGGGCATTAAGCTAAAATTCACACTACTGTATATACCCTAGCTGGCGTCGTTCCTCTATCGATGTGAGGTCACTCCCTTTCTGAGTGAACTGTGCGTGATTGGAGCAGACAATTGTCAAGTTGTCATTTATTGGCGCAGAGTTACCCGGGACGTGTCATATAAAGTATGGTCCAATGACAAACGTATTACAAAAGGTAAAGTGTTTTAAGTTTAAACTGTCCTCGAATAATAACGCGAATTTTGCAGGTTTCTATTTATGAATCATTTACTCACAGGTAAGGTCATTCGTCATTGATCTTCGCAGTGTGCAATACAGGCCAAAGATTACCAATAGACTGTTCACTATAAAATGAGCACTTTTAAAAGCCCTGCTTAACATCTACTTGTATACTTGTTGTGTATTCCTCCACCTTATGTATAATTAACATTGCTATGGGCCTCAGCCTCATCACTTTATTCATGTGTCTGTCAAATGAAACTGTGAAATTATTAAGAATGTAAATACTTTACAAATCTGCTCATTTTAACATTCGATGCAATAAAAAAAAAACAGAAAGTGAAAAAATTAATTTTTAGTTATCACAAAGGGTTATATATCACTTTTTATTTGACGTTAAGATATAGAACTACTTTCCTTCCATCGTTACCAACTTTATTGGATGAATGTCATTCAGTGCGCCCATTAAAATATATGCATGCTAGGGCAGTGACTCTTTTCTAAGGTTCATTTCTAAAGTGCTCACTTTATCGTGAACAGCCTTTACACGTGCGTAATGTATACAATTGTGTACACTGGCTGTGAATAGGCTAAGAACAGTGTCCATGCACCACTAAAGAGCTGTACACTTTAAAATACGTTTCGCAAAAATCAAATGTTAATTCATCATTCGGTGGGCTTCGAAAAGTGTCACATTTGAACACTCCTCTTCACATTCGTTTAAATATTCCATAGATTTTAAAATATTTGCATAGACAGAACTGCTTACAAGGATATCGATGACACCTGGGGAAGTTGTAACATTGCATATTTTCGGGGTTACGTTTACCGTTGATAATATATAGTTTTATTATATATAATTAAATTCTACTTGCTTATGTTGTCACTTTCTTTAATATCATTTCTGAATTTCGTTTTACTATATGAGTTAACAGTACAATCTTTGGTTATTTTTGGTTTATTGATATAGATAACATGTGTAAGTATTTCTCATTTGTTTCTATACATTATTCAATACTAATATTTTGTTTATTATTTCCCATTTATTTCCTAGAAGGTATTCCGCATTAAAAGTTTATTAAACAAAAGTAGTAAACAAAGCTTTCCTGGTTGTCTCTCATCTCGCCGTTGCTGACTGGCGGGGAGATGTGTCGTGGCCACACGACGGCCAATCAGAGGACAGCAGACAACCTAAATAAGGCGGATATAAAATAGGGCTACGTGTTTTTTAGAACAATTCCAACCACCTCCAATAAAGGACGTGGGCATGAGATTCGTAAGTTTTAATGAAATAATAAATAATTGAAGAAGATTTTAATATTTCTTATTTCTCTATTATGTTTTATGATTACTAGAAGATAAGTGAATTATATTTAGAATTTTGTGTTTGAGAGTAAGAAGAAATAATTGGTTTTATTTGTTGAAGACGAGGGAAAATTCAATTTAAAAATAATATTTCCAGAAGTCGAGAATGTCGGCATTTATAATTTATTTAAAAACAGCGCCCAGCGTGTTCTGTACAAGTTGATTTGTTTGAAATTTAACAAGGCCCCAGTGGCGTAGCGTGGGTGTCAGCCGCCCGGGGCGGAAGAAAATTTTGCCGCCCTCTTATTTAGGTATTTCAATTTAAAAGACTATAATATACAGTAATTCTAAAGAACTTTTCGGCAAGAACAGTCATCATTATTGTGTACTGTACAGGTTACAAATAAAAAAGTCATATATATATGTTTTACAATATAATAATCACATTTATTATAAAAATTCTTACACGTATGACACTTACATTGATATGACAGGTATAGAACACTTATGATTATACCTTGACGATCGACAAGATTAAGTTGTTAGCGAATTGAATATAAAACGCAAATCGACTTCCAATTAGAACTAGTACGATACTGTTAATATTTATATTTTTATTGAAAAATAATATACTTGTTAGAATTAAAAACAAAACTTCTGTCTTTAACTAAAACTTGATTCGTCTACTTTTTTTTAAGAGCAAAGTCTTTTATTGCACTATCAATGTCTATAGCATCACACACCTCTTGCTCAATAGACAAGATAGACAGATTGGTTAGCCTTAATGTACTCATTGTTGATCTTAAATAATTTTTGATCAATTTCAATTTTGAAAAACTTCTCTCACAGTTGGCATTGCTTATGGCAATTGTGAAGAATATTCGGGGAGCATTATTATAATATTGGGCAGAGTATCTTCCAGCTTGGATTTCACAATAAATTTTAATAATTCAAGTGAGTCCGCATTTATTTATTTATTTTCGTTGCCTGTGGCAGCAATGTAAGTCCGCAGTCGAAGTTGTTCCAGCTTGAAGTCCTGCTCGTCAATTTCGGCAGATGCGAAGTCTAGATTACATCTAGTGTCGTCCGAATCTAGTAATATAGCCGGCGTTAGATAAGCAAACTTATCCGAATTTTGCGGATAAGTTTCTGTAGCTGCTGAAAACGCTCACGAATTTCTACAATGATTCTATCCAACGAAAACAGCTTCCGTCTCAACTCATTTTCACAAGACAAGTTAGCATCTCTGGTTCCGTCATCAAAAATGTTCCTTCTTGTTATGCGCCTCTGAGGTTCCATGGAAATGCCAAGTTCTTCACACATATTTTTTGCATAACTTACAGCGCCATTTGCCCATTCTTCTCGTTTCTCTATCAGTACCATCTGCAAAGCATTTACTTTCTGAGCGCACAGACTTATGTCAAGTCCCTTTATTTGTAAATACTGTTGTGCATAATTCACTTCATGTAGCACCGGTTGCCAGAGGCCCGAGAAACAAAGAAAGGAAAATGACTGCATCGTAACTAGCAAAGTTCCTGCATCTGTTCTTGTGTTTAAGCTTTCACCTGTCTCTGTCAGTTTTTCCAAAGTGACGAGAATGTCTTTGTAACGATGCCATGTCATTTTTACGGCATCGCCTCTTGCACTCCACCGCGTGTCTCGAACCGTTTTTAAACTTTTTCCTGTAGCTGGTATCAGAACTTCCCAACGATGTGTGGACATGGGAAAAATGAATAGCAACGTTCAAATGTGCCGAAAAAAGTTACTGAACTCGCCTCAACTGAGGCAGAGTGTAAACAAACCAGGTTTAACGAATGATTTGAGCAAGGTACGAATTCAACTTTGGGATTTATTTCTTTAATTCTTTGCTGAACTCCTGAATGCCTTCCAGCCATAACAGCAGCATTATCATATGCTTGGTCTCTACAGTTGCTTATATCGAGGCCATCAGCTTCATGCTTGCTCAAAATCATCTTTGAAATTCCTTCAGCAGTTTTATCTTTTGTTTCAATGAAATCTATTAAAGATTCCACTACTTGTACTTCCTGATTTTCAATCATTACGTATCTTAATACCTGGCTTGTTTGATCTTTATGAGAAGTGTCTGGAGTGCTGTCGAATATAATCGAATAATACTTAGCCTTTTTTATTTGTCCGATGATATGTTGGCGAACTTTATTTCCCAAAATTGCAATAAATTCGTTTTGGATTTCTGGTGACATATACGTGATTGAAATTTTGCCACACATTTTAGATCTTACAAGATGTTCACGAAGTACAGGATCGTACTTTGCAATTAAATGCACCAATTCTGAAAAGTTTCCTCTATTTATACTGGTGTCGTTTTCTGTATGGCCACTTAAAGCCAAATTTTGTTTGGCAAAGAATTTTATAATATCAAGCATTCTGATAAGAATTTCTTGCCATTTTTTTGTTTCCTTTGCCACTAAGTTTTGCTCTTTCTTGTCAATAGTCTGTCCTTTTTGAAGTCTGTTCTCCAACTCCTTCCATTTGCAATAATTTTGGTTGTGTAGTGCACTTGATTCGTGACTTCAAACCTTAGGATTTAATTTCCACCAAGTATTAAATCCATTAGATGAGCAAAACTTTGATCCATTCGGTGTGTTTACGTTCTCAAATAAACGACAGCAAAAGCAAAATAATGATGCTTTGGAAGGAGAATAAGCCATTTAAGTACGTAAAACTTTTTTTCCGTTAGTCAATGTGCGGTAAAACCATTCCTGGGTAAGCCGTCTTGTCTCTCCTTTTGATGTTAAAGAGCACGAATCTGAACGTGTTACTGTTGACGCTTCGGCGAAGTTAGTATTGATATGCTGAACAACTTCCTGCCCTTGCTGAATGAGATGCAATCGCATATTTTCATCTATATGTTCAGGCCATTTTCCAATATCGTCCAAGTTTTGGTTTTGAATAGTAGACAATGCCGATGCTGTATCAGTCTCTGTTTCTAAACTATCGAAATCCATGTCTAGGCACACAGATGCAGACTCTAATTGAGTAGATGTTGTTGGGATTTGATCTTTATAAACAATGTCAACATTTCTAACAGGTACCAGATCAACAGTGTCAAGTTCTTGTATTTTTTTTTAGCTTGTTCTGGGTTTGAAGGCCCAGTTGTCTTTGATGAATTTAAGCCCAATGTGGAATCTGATGTCTCAGCAACAGGACTTTTCACGTATTTAAGTAAAGCCCCTTCATTTTTTCTAATATTTTCCAACTTAGCTCATATTTTATTACGGTAAGATGCCCCACTTTCTTTTACTCTTTTCATTTTTGATGATAAAACAAAAAAAAATTATTTACACATATATAATAAAAGTACAAGTTGGAGTCGTAAACGAAACTATCTTAGAAAATTTCAAAATAACTACTAATAAATTTAAAAAAATATAACTTACTTTACTGAAATTTACTTGTTCTGATTTTTTTTATTTAAATAAATTAAAGCTTAAACAACATAGCAGATAGTCAAACATATAATTACATAAATAAGTAAAATATTTAATACTCACATAGTTGAATGTATACGTACACGAACAATACAATTTTTCAACAAAGTTCAATAATTTAACAATCACATGTACTTATGAGCACTGGAATCACAGTTTGGAAAGCGTATACATATATACGATACGATTAAGTTAATGTGAATTGGAGAACTGACGATCCATCAATCAAACTTTCTTTGAATTGTCAAAGCATCACTCACGGACTTCCCTGAAGGGACTTAACCGTACTGTAACCTAATTTGCAGGTGTTGTTATACAATATTGAGCACTATTCTTTATATTATAGAAGTCATTCTCGCTGAATATTAGTCATAAACAATCCTAGCACAAAATAAAATACGGGGAATCCCTTCAAGTCAGTATAGGGTGTTGCCAATCGCTACAATGAGCAAGATGTCATTATTATACATTCATTTAAAGAAATGGGATTCCCCAATTTCGTCACAGAATAAGTAATCAAAAATACCGTGCTCATTTCAGTCGGTCCGAATCGTAGGTGCGACAAAAATATGAAATGGTTCAAATATTTTCAAGATATTATTATTATTTATTGTGAAATTTTGCCGCCCCCTAAAAGTGCCGCCCCCACTACGCTACGCCACTGCAAGGCCCCTTAGTGAGCTACACTGCACTAAGGGTTATTATACTCAGGTTGGAAAACTCAGTGCTTTTAGTTTGGCAGCTAAAATTTCTCGCCGCCAGGGTTCACTGGTGTCGCGCTGCGGTACCGGATTTTACCTTTTTGTGTGTAAGTAAATGGGATAATTGCAATTTTCATAAAACAAATGTAGTCTTGTCAGATCTTCTAAGTCGTATTGAGTTTGTCCCTACGTAAAGAATAAACTTTGCTCATCGCACTAGTGTGGGAACATAACGAAATGCACGCATATATTGTTAAAAATTCTTTCGTAAATTATATTTAGCAAAACGTAGGCTTACACAATTACTAGCGACAGACTAAACTCCAAGTTACTGTGCGTTTGACCTACTATAGTCATTGGCCCGAAATGTGTCTGCCGCTCTTAAATAGCTCTTTAGCCAACACGACACCATGAGCAGTGGAGTGGCCAATCTATTTTAAGGGCATTGAGCAAGTAGGTGATGTTGTACTGAATAGCAGCAGCCAATGAAACCACATAATACTCTCACTTGTATTTAAGGCAGTCTATCTTGTCACCGAAAGATAACGCGGATTTTGCACATCTCAAACAATTACTTCGTTTAAATGCCACAATTGAATGAAAAATACACCTAATAGTAAAATAGTTTAAAATATCATTTTTAGGGCTTCCCTGCTCTGTTTCCTTAAACGGAAGGAAAAAGTACAAAGTTACTTTTGATTACAGTTTTTTTATTTTATTTTATTCGCTCTTAAGCGCGTAACGTTTTCCCATTGAATTAAGCCTGCTTGTGAACTCCCAGTGTCAATAACAGTTTAATTTATACTACTTTATCTTGTAATCACCATTGGAGGGAGTGAATAACAGTTATTAAATTAAAACATTTCTTAAAATGTCGGCTGAGACAAGTATAACATTTCTAGACAAACGCTAACTTTTACCTAGAATTTACAGATAGTCTCATATACCGCCATCTTGAAAGCGAACACTTTGGATGATGACCGCACTCTGCAGCGGAACGTTTCGTCATGCTAAACTCTCCAATAAGACATCTCGTTTTGTTTCTACCCCGAGTAGAACAAACCTGAACTGCAGGCCCACATAGCATAAATCAGCGTACAATGAGGGGAAGACCCTCACGTAGATGTAGAGCCACAAATATCTCGCGAATTCATTCAGAGGCGAGGTAGACTCCAAACACTTGTTCTTTTCTCCTACTGTTGTGATTGGACGACAGTTCTTTAGACACGCCCCCGTTTATCTGTGAGCAAGTAATAAGCAGGGAGCAGTAGTGTGAGTTAAAGTTTAACACATCGAGGTCTGCATACATTTACTGACGCTTTCAACAGGTTAGAAGTGAGCAACCTATATCCACTACTGCAAAAACACTGGTTCTGTTGGTGTCTGTGTTATAACTCATCGTCGTCCTATTGGTCCAGAGCACACCGCACACTACCCTGTACTTTACAGCGTTCATTATTGGTCGGTCATCACCCAATGGAGAGCCGAGCTGATATTGAACTCTTCAAATGTCATTTATCGTATAAAATAATTACATTCAATTATGTCCCTTTGAGTGGCTATAAAAAAAAGGTAATTCTACAGATAGCAGTATCATTGTTGCTGCACTGTCGTGTTCTTGTGAGGTCATGTTAAACGCTAGCTGAACAAAGAATGCACATCCATGTGAGTTTTGTGTTGGACAACAAAGAAATTTGCAAATTAGCCTTGCTCGAGCTACACTCGAGCATAGTCCTCAAAGTGTTAACTTAACGGGATTTTAATGGCATTTTATCAAGGAGCGTTGGCCTAATGTGGAATCGCCTATAATATAAGTATTTTGTAACCCCTTTTTTTACCCCGGTTCTTTTCAAGTGTTTACACACACACACACTATATATATATATATATATATATATATATATATATATATATACAAAATGCGTTTAGTCCGGGGTGAGGAATGCACATTATATACCGAAATAACTGCTCAGCACATGGCTGAAAGAGGAATGCGAAACCACCCTGTAGAATCTATCTCCAGCGCGGTCGGTCGGAGCAAAGCTCACGGACTCTCGAGTGCTGGTCATGTGTGCTACCGTGTGATCACACACTCGGTTCCGAATGTGACACACGTTCGTGAAGCGCGATCGATGTCGGCGACCGACACACACGCGATCAGAAAAACTTTAACCCCATTCAGACACCCACTCCCCCCCCCCCCCCTCAAAGAGTGTACACAACTGTGTACATTACGAAACTTTGGGTAATTTTCGGTCTGTGCTGCCCACATTCGCAAGCCGTTTTATTGGTCTATGCCATAATTGGTTCGTATAAATGTAGCCGGAACATATAGCCTACAGCCCATATGCTGTGACAACAAACAAGTGTTGCGTCAATTTAAGTAGAGCACGAATCATAAACACCTGAAACCCTAAATTAAGGTGGGTCTGATGGGTTTAGTTTGGTTTCCTCGCCTGGTAAGCAGTTGAGCGTACATACTTATGTACTTCTGATGACTCTCATAGGCAAGATAACTTTTGACAGTAACATATTATTGTCGCCGAAACGCAGCTCATTAAATCGTGTAGCCAATATGGGACAGAGTCATCTTCCATAACCTGTTCACGGCAAACTAAGCACTTTTGAAGGCCCTACTTAAGATATACTTGTATGCACGTTGTGTACTCTTCCACCTTGCGTAAAATTAACACTGCTATGGCCCTCGTCACTTTATTCATGCGTCGGTCAAGCAAAACTGTAAAATTATTAGACAAGTAAATAATTTTTTAATTAGATGCATTAAAGAAAACAGAGACCGAGAAAAATAATTTAAACTGTCACAAATGGTTACCTAACACTTTTAATTCGACGTTAAGACATGGAACTACTTTCCCTCTATCGTTACCAACTTTACTGGTCGCATTTCCCTCAGTTCACCGGTTAAAATATATGAATGCAGGAGCGGGGGTATTTTTCTAAGGTTTATTTCAAAAGTGCCCACTTTATCGTGAACAGCCTATAGCTAGGGATAGGAAAATTTCGCGAGTTCGTTTCAAGACAAGTTAGACGTCCAACATGTGTACACTGAAGTCAGATTTGCAATTGGATCGCAGCCCATTAGACACGCCCTGGGCAACTCTGAACCAATAGCAGACTTACAAGGAAACAAGTAGCTAGTGCCGTAATGCCAGGTGTAGAGTAACACTGGCTACTCTCTTGGGCAGCAGCCAATGAACAAACACCTGAAGCTCGAGTGTACACAGGTCTGTGGAGTCTAGCCTAAGGGTCACTGAACTTGCCAAATTTTCCTATCCCTACCTATAGCTTCGCAAAAAGCTGTCTCCGTGTCCCAACATTGAACTTTTTTCCTGCAAATATGTCCACCATAAACGTCGTGGATAGGATTTGAGACTAGAATACCGTTTAGTAAACAAGTGCTTTGAGATGTGCGTAAGTTTCCTCTAACAAATTTGCAATGCAGTTCGATTCAATCCAAACTGGTAAAAGTATTTTATTCATATAAAAGTGCTTGTATTTTGAAAAATAAGCTATAAGTAGGGACCTGCAAAATTCGCGTTATATTTTGGCATCATGCTACAATTCACAATACTGTATATACTCTAGCCGGCGTCGTTCCTCCATTAGCTGCTGCCTAGATGTGAGGTCACGCCCTTTCTGAGTGAACTGTACGTGATTGGCGCAGACAATTGTTAAGTAGTGATTTATTGGCGCAGAGTTACCCGGGCGTGTTATAGAAGTATGGTACAATGACAAACGTATTGCAAAGGTAAAAGTATTTTAAGTTTAAACTGTCCTCAAATAATAACGCGAATTTTGCAGGTCCCTAGCTATAAGAAAACCATGTTCATCAGTGTTAACCATGTGCTTTTAACATTTGTGTTGGTGTGGGTTAGATCAATGTTGGGTACATGCGCAGAACACGATACTCTATCTACCTCGCCTTTAGTCTATGGACATCACACGGTCACTTGAACCAATCCGTGGGCAGTTCAATTATAGCAGTGTCCTGAGAAGAAATTTCAGATGTGTTTGAACAAGCATGAACGAGCTACATTATCTGACAGGATGGTGGTCGTTTCAATGCCAATAAACAACGCGCAAAGTACTGAAGCGAATTTTTCATTGACGCCTCGTCCGCACGATGTTGCTGCTAATGTGCGAATGCTATCTACAACTCGTATCCTATCGGAAACGTTTGTCGCAGGGGAAAAAAAAATTTCAAAAGAATTAGCGTGGCGGAGGACAATCGGGAAAGTTTTGACGTCTGGCATCAAAGCTGATAAGTTTGTGAACACGATATGCGCCCTCGACGGTGTGAATAAAGCGCTTTTATGCAGTTACTTCTTTCAGTAATGGGCGGAGTTTGTTTTCACACCTTCCGGGATCAAAGCAGTAAACACTGTTTGACAAATACCGCTCTTGGTAAAAATGCACTTTCAAAGACCTCTGGAAAAAAAAATTACAGCTCATAACTAAATGCACACGCTAGCACCACAGAGCACGTGATAATAAAGAGGTGAAATAGCCTCTTATTCGTCCAACTCCAGCTGCACGCGCCAGCAAAATGGAACCGATAGCGAATAACATGTCGGATCAACGTTCGCCAATCAGCGTGTGGTAACTTATTCGCCAGCCTGCGACCCAGCCAATGGGGAGTTCGTTTACAGTGCGCAGTGGCCCGATTAGTCACATCCATTCCCAAAGCATAGAGCAACGATAGAATAAAGATGAGGTAGACCGCCGCTTATTCGTCTTCTGCGCATGTACCCAACATTGACCTACCCCAATCCTACACAACTGTCAAAGTCACATTGTCAACAGTGATGAACGTGTGTGTTTATCTATACCTTAATTTTTTAATGACAGGCACTGTTACATTAATAAAGCATTTTTACCTGTTTGAATGTAATCGAAAAGCATTAGAAATTGATTAGAGGAAGTATAAGAACATCTCAAAACACTTGTTTACTAAACAGTGTTCTAACCTCAAACCCAATCCACGCCATTTTTGCTACACGTGTAGGCAGAAAAGTAGTTCAATGTTGGGACACGGAGATTGGTTGTGCGCAGCCAGCGAGATCTGTCTACCTCATCTTTAGTCGATGAGTGAAACCTATCAAAGAACTGGTAAAGACTGTTCACGGTGAAGCAAGCACTTTCGAAACCAACCTTTGAAAAATGTCACTGCCCCTACCTGCATGTATATTAACTAACACGCCGACAGTCACGCGCCAGTACAGTTCTTATTGACGGAGAGAATATAGTGCCATGCCTTAACGTTGAACTAAAAATGTCAGGTACCATTTTTTTACGGAAAATTCTCACCCGCCATCTTGGATATATGGAATTTATGCATTACTCATAAAATACAGTTTTGTATCGTGTTTTTCGGAAAGAACAGAGCACAGAGCATCGCCTAGTGTATTGTCTACGGTCAGTATTTCTATATTACAGTTGATAAAGTTGTCTTTGTTATCGTTCGCAAGAAATAATCTCGCGTTTCGCCTCGACATTTACCAGCCAGAAATTAACAAATGTAGCGAAGCTGTAGCAGGTCGATAAAGTTTGGGAAGCAGTTATTTAGGAAATGTCATGCGGGAAATTTCAATACACCTTTTGAAATAAAAACTTGGCGAAAAATCGATAAATCCAAGATGACGGTTTGGAATCCACCTTAATACCGACATGATTTCTTTACTTTCCGTTTTTTATGGATATGAATGTATCAATTAGCAAATCTGTCAAATATTTACTTTTCTAATCATTTCACTTATTTTCCGTGACGGACATGTGAATAAAGCTATGAGGCCAATGGCAATGTTGAGTTTAAATGTGGTGGAAAAAACGTGCAACTAAGTATATCTTAAGCAGGGTTTTCAGAAGTGCTCAGTTTATCGCGAACAGGCTATACGCCCTCATTAAGGGAATTGATGCGCCAATTCGTGTCTGCGAGTGAGTGAAGAGATTTGTGTGGCTGTCGACTTCGAGGTGTTGAGAGCCCATGAGGGTGAGAGGTTAACGGCTGGCTGGCAGCGGCTAACCCTCCTTCCCCAGCCCCCTGTGGGTGCGACGTGGGCTAGATGAAGGGGGTGCCCCGGCGTGAAAGTGAGAGTGATGCAGAGGGGACGGTGATTCTTCGTGTGGCTGGACCTCCCCCGGCCTAACGATGATATATAATGAAAATTAGAAAAAAAAATGGGGTGTGGTTGTGCTGGGGACATGGCCGTTTTTTTTGTGTGAATACGTCTTCGTTGACGCGCTCGGGCGCCTTGATGTTTATTTTACGTTCCCGGCACCGCTTCACTCGATCATATGGGGTCCTATGGGTATCACTGGATTGCTTTTGAGATGCTCTTTCTAACCGGTTACGATTTCTGTATTGGCTTTTTGACTAGTATAGGCCGAAATTGTGTAAAGTTTTCTTAATTTCTTATATTATACTTATACGATTTCACCAGAACCACGCCCCACAAATGATTTTATACATGTAATCGATTGATCTTGACGAGAGCTGTCGACTGGAACCTAAACGAGCGTCTTAGCTTCTCCTAGTCAAAGGTTATAATACGCGGTATTTATGAGATGCGGCGAAACAAACTCAAAATTGCCGCTTCCCCCCCCCCCCCCAAACGCTGTGCTTGATGTTCCACAGTCCTCAATGAACGTAATATATTTTTTGATCCTTTGTCAATCGAGTGGTGTAATTGAATTTTGAATGTAGACGTTAGATTCGGAGCTACAATGCCAAACTGTACCCCCTGATTTTATTATCCTCCGATTTTCTGGATTGCGTCCCACTGTGGTCGCAAATTTAAAGACGTATTCACGTCAAAAAAATCGAGGTGTGGCCATTCTTGATTATTTATTAGCCGTTCGTGTGTAGGCTGTATATGTAAAGTTTGTATCCAGTTTCGATTAACCATTCTTTTATGAGCCAGTGTATGCTTCAGCTAGTTTGCAGAGAGAGAGAGAGAGTTTTGAACCAGTATTATTTCTCAGAGACAGAGAGAGTTCTCATCTAGAAGACAGTGGAATTGTAGACTGTCAATGTCTTCGGGTCAGAGGCCATTGGTTTAATATCTCCGGGTGGTGGGACCCACCCTGTGTCAGCTTAGCTTAAGTCTGCCTAGGGAATGTAGTGAGATTGGCTGAGCGACGTGGTTTACGTTAAAGTAAAAGGGCCGTCTGGTATCTGCGCTGGCCTTTCCTTCTTCTACTTTACCTTGCTGCTTCCCTATGTCGGGAAAGTAGTTCGCTGCCTAGGGACTCTGCCTTACTGCGGCGACGTGGTACTCTACCCGGTTGCGGCCTATTTGAGGGTGTGTGGTTCACTCCCCGACCCCAGCCCATATACCCGACCCGTGGGTCGACGCCTGATCATTACACCCGCCCCTGGCCGAACCAGAGAATACACTCGCGCTTTCCCCAGCCGCTTTGTCACCGCGTAGGAAGCGTCAACGGGACGACGTGGTGACTCGAGGACGTAACCTGCGGGCCCGCCTGGAGAGCGAGGGGACACGCCCATGTACGGCCCCGAGGTCCAGGTAACGAAGATAAGGAGTCGCTTACCCACAGCATCCCCAGCGATTCCCTGTACCGTCCACCAACAAAAGCCACAACACCTAGTGGGGGAATCAGCGTCTACACCCGCTGGGCATCAGTCCCCAGTGTACTCCAGCGTGCTCCACCTACTCCCGTGGAGTTCGAGTCCGCGACTCGGGCACGCTACAGCAGAACCAGCCAGATCACGTGCAACGAGGACCAACTAGGATGCAGTTAAACCAAGTATTTCTCCTCGCCGGTCCTCTCGCATTCAAAAACACATTGTTAAAGGTTGTTCATGAAAAAGTGAGCACTTTTGAAATCAATCTTAGAAAAAATACACTGTTCATACCTGCATATATTTTAACGGGCGCACTGAGTGACATGCGCTCAGTAAAGTTGGCAACGATGGAGGTAAGTTAGTCCCATATTTAAACGTAGAATAAAAAGTGTTAAGTAACCATCTGTGATAATTTATATTACTTATTTCGCTTTAAGTTTTTTTTTATTGCATTGAAGAGTAAAAATGAGCAAATTTGAAAAATGTTTACGCTTCTAATAATTACACAGTTTCACTTTACCGACGCATAAATAAAGGAATGAAGCCCTAGCAATGTTAATTTTACATAAGGCGGAAGAATACACAACGTGTATACAAGTAGATATTGAGCAGGGCTTTTAAAAGTGCTCATTTTACAGTGAACAGTCTGTAAATAGGTTGGTGTTTCTTGCTTCATACATAAAAGAGAACGAACTTTCCTTTCATTTACACATTACCTTTCCAAAAAATTTCAAGATTCTCACTTTTATGACACATGAATAAAGTGAGACGGTCCATGACTATGATAAACATAAATATAGCGGAAGCTTATGCCTGCCTATGTTCAGTTTACCGGAAATCATGATATAGTGTATTGGCAGTATCTTCACACTTTTTAAACTAAACATTTGAAAACTCACCCCATGTATGGTGTGTCTCGTGGTTTCCTAAATATGTCATGTATCACAAGCGTTTTGTACTTCTGTTAACATGACAGTATCTTATTTATGTTTGAATATAAATTTTACTCATTTTACATACAAATTACGATATTTCATTTATAATTAATACAAAAGGAATAGATTTAAAATAGGCGTGTTGGTAATGGCTAATAATAAATATTTATCATGCAAAATATTATGAGAAAGAGTGCGCAAAAATGTGGTGCACTGTCCCTTAAATCTAATTTGCTAGACTTTTTAAAGCTTTGTTTGAGTGAGGCGGAGAAATACGGCAAATGGGCTTTATTAGCAAATTCTTTGACAGACCTTACTTCTTGCCTCTCTATTTGACCTAGATTTCGTTCATAAATTTTTGAAATTTTGTGATTTTTGCTCTAAAGGGATAGTGTCGTAAATTTGCTTGATTCCATTATTTCGCTGCGTTTTATACCCATGTGCGTTTAAATTAAAACGTGTTTTAGAATATTTGTTAGAACACTGCTGTCTATGAAAACAGGACATGCAAGAATGTCGCACCTCCTCAAGGAGTAGTGCATAGAGCAGGGTAGGACAATGACGGGATTACTTTACCAACAGAGTAGCGAAGCACTTTTACCTGTGACGATGCTAATAATCGATACGTAAGTGGAGGTGAGGAGGCACTCAGATGTAGTGGTATTGTATTTCTCCGCCGTTCGTGTGCACAGACGGAGTGAGCATGCAGTACGTAAAAACGCGACAAACATGAACAGGTTTACGCCTCCGACCGTAGGAGAATCTCGTTCTTTCCAAATTGCGTGTTATCCTACCTAAGTGAATTCCATAGATAACATGTACGATGAGACAGCAGTCGTAGCGGAGAGATAAGATAAACACACAAGAGATAAGCACCCCAGGTTAAAACTCTTATTTGCAATGGTAAAATAGGCTGGGGAAGTCTGTAAATGCGGCACCGCTCAGTAGATCTAGTTTGCTATACATGCCACTGGTGTTGAGGTTATATCCCACTGAAATAAGAACCAGTGAACCGATTTCGGTCAAACAAATTTTGTTGGCGTTTATGCATTTTACACGACCTGTACGTGACCAAGAACATGCGAATTTCTAGTTGTACCAATTGTGCGTTGCGCACGATTCTTGCGTTGCGATTGTCGGCGATAGCCTACGCCAAAGAAGGAGAAAAAGAACAAGTGCTTGTGTTCATGGAGAATAAGAAGAAATCTATTTTTTTTTTCATTTGGAAGACGAGACGCGAGTTTGTGCATTGCGTAACTACTACACGCAAAACACATAAGCGTGACAGCGTCAATGTTTTTCGTTTGTCTTTCGTCAGATCCGTGCGTTCTAATAACGAAATTTTCCGCTCTGAATTGGTTGGCAGCACCATCTCAGACGGCGTCTGTCGCAGACAGATCACTGCTCAATTGTGAAATAGTAAGTACAGCTGATCGCAGCCCGTCGCATTGTCACGCATCACTGTATTGTGGAACCAGCGACATTGTAAAATAGCAACCGGTTTCTCTGAGAATTTATTTAAATATTACACTTTGAAAAACAAGTTTAGTTATTAAACCACTTTACCTGCCGCCATATTGCAGCTGTTCTAAATTTTCCAAACCCATGCCGTTCCGAGTATGGTTCTTTTCAAAAACAGACTCTAGATAACTCTGACTTCGGCTACTGAAATGAAAGTAAAGGCTGTTCACGATAAAGTGAACACTTTTGAAATCGGTCTTAGAAAAAAGTCACTGCTCTTACCTGCATCTATTTTAACGGGCGCACTAACTGACAAGCACCCAGTAAAGTTGGTAATGATGGATGGAAAGTAGTTCCATATATTAACGTCGAATAAAAAGTGTTAGGTAACCATTTGTGATAACTTCGATTATTTATTTCGCTTCTTATTTTTTTATGCATCGAAGTGTAAAAATGAGCAGATTTGTATAATATTTACTTTCCTAACAATTCCACAGTTTCGCCTGACCGACGTATGGAAAAAGTGATGAGGCCCATGGGAATTTTAATTTCACATAAGGCAGAGGAATACACAACGTGTGTACAAGTAGATCTTAAGCAGGGCTTTCAAAAGTGCTCATTTTACCGTGAACAGCCTATATCGGGTTATATCGTTGCTGCCGGTTTTTGCTCCCGACTGTTTCAATAATTGGATCCCTGGAGACGCATTGAGCAGCGGTGACACGCCATCTGGGGCGGAGCAGTGGTAGCTTGAAACAAGCTCAGAGAGCTCACTGTGGCTCCGAGCATGAAAAAATAACTCTCTTACTGTATCTGGCACGTCCGCCAACTGCCGTAGCACTGTACGTCTGTTGTGGCGGGTGATTTTGTCTCGTTACCGTCAGCGGTGTGAAGTGAAAATGGATTTGATATTCTTTGGTGATGTCGACCTGTTGGTCGGAGAGATTTGGCCATGTTCACGATTTCGCGAGGTTGTTTATAAAAGGTATTTTTGGATAACATGTCGAGGTTCTAACCACAACATCTATGCACTAATAAAAACAGAAAATCACCGTAGCATACTTAACTCACCCTCAGCACCAAACTTGATGAATTCGGACAGGCAGTCTTGTTGGCTTCGGTAACTGTTATTAGCCAGCTAACCACTTTTAATGTACAGTATATCCGACTAAGCATTTTATAATTGCCGGAAATTTTAAAGGTTAAATAAGGTATTAAATAATATTTCAGTAATTCAATTTGGATTGTTTATTTTTACCTTAGCTTCTGTAGTTTAGGAACACAGGCCTGATACGAATTTATTATTTAGACTTTTTTTAAGGTTAACCTTGCGACAATTATTTACTCAGTTCAAAATTCTATGTCTACGAAGTAGTAATGTTAATCTATTAAACTTTAAATAAAATAAGTATGTCGGAAATCAATTGTAACCAACAAATTGCTTCTCAAAATGGCGGCAATTATTCCACAAGTACGCGAGAAGTATACATGGTCGTTTACTTGTATACTTGCATACTTCACTTGCAATTCGGACAGCACACTTACGACGGCACTTCCGGCGACAGGTACGCATAAGTATGTACTTCATGCAAATTCGGACACAGCCTTACTCCCGAAGTTAGACGATCGTGCAAATTCCGTTCGCCTCCGTGATATGCAATTCGCAGTCCACTCTGGTACGTGAAGTTGCGGACTTCCGGCATTGATATACCTAAACTCTATTTAACCCATTCAGACCCAGTGTTCACAATTGTCTAGATTACGCACGTGTAGATAAATTTTGGTCGATCTTGCATACTGTGAAGCTCAATTACCAATTATTTTACCTATGGGTAAATGATCACCAAACTGTCTAACGGGTCTAGGTCATAATTGGTTCATTTAACTGTAGCCGAACGTATAGCCTACAGCTCATTGGCTGTAGCAACAAAACAAGTGTTGTGTTAACTTAAGTAGAGCGCCCATCTTAAAAATTTTTATTTGCGACACCTGAAATTGTAATATAATTGGGTCTGAATAGTTTAAATTAAAAATTCTAGATGAATATTTGGTACATTTTGCTACAAGCATTTTTTATTAATTATTAGTCCATTAATGCGGTGGTTTGAATTTCGACATGTCATTCAAAAACGTCTTGCATAATTAAGTCTATTCGCTGTTTCTTCACACGCATTGAGTCAAACCTTAGAAAAATCATCACATGTTTTACACGTTCGCCTGTTTCCTAAATATGCCATCTACCACAAATGTTTTATATTTCTGTTAAGATGAAAATATCTTATTTTTGGTTAAACTAAACTTTTACTTATATTTTAACTATTAATTATTAAATATATTTTATTACTAATATAGATAAAAACAGAGAGAATATGCGTGTGTTGGTAACGCCTATTAAAAAAATTTATTATGCAAGATATTATTGAAGTTAGTGAGCACGAATGCGGTGAGTTATCCCTCTGCTGTAATTTTCTAGACGCGGATAAGCTTTGTTTGCACGAGGCGGAGGAATAGTCTGAAAGTAGAACTTTACCAGGGTTTCCGAAAATTTGGAAGTAACCGTGAGTGGGCTACATAAACACGCATATTTAATTATGCACTGGAAAAAATTTCGCGAATTAATTTTAGGACACGCTATACTTCAAATGCATGTGCATTTCTGTTATGTCTGCGATTGGATCACAGATTGCCAGACACGCCCAGTTGAACTTTAATCCAATCACAAACCTATTAGGAAAGAAACACCAAAACCCATGCCACCTGCTCTAAGGTTAAACTGGCTTCACACCTGGGGCAGCAGTCAACGTACAGAAAGCTAAAGCTAGAAAATACATAAGAGCATGGAGACTAACCTACGGGTCATTTAAATAACGAATTTTTCCTGCCCTTGTTTATGAGTCATGGGAGTTGTGACAGCTTATTAATGATTTTAGTTGGCAAATGGTTTGAATAATGACTGAAAAACATCGTTAATTCAGTAGGGTCTACGCTCTAAACCCAAACCAGTGATATCAGTCAGGGAATATTAGGCACTGAAAGTAAGTTAAGGCCATATTTCACGATAGTGTTTTATTTAATTATCTGAAAGATATTTATATAAGGACCGCATAACTGTAAATGTTTAAAGTCAAATGATAATAGTTTTTAAAGTAAGGCACCGAAAATACAGAAATTTCGGAATATCGGACCCTAAGTGTGCTTCTAATTAACTTTGACAAATAAATCACATGGCATATGATCTATATAATATACGTATCATATTAACTAAGTATCACGGATACTTAACAATCGGTAATCGGGTACTAGAATCCTGAATCTTTTTTTTTTAAACAGGTTTGATGTTTATGCCAAAACATTTATATTCGTCCAAGAGAGACTAATAAATACTAATGTTATTATTACTTACTATCTCGTTCTTGAAAATATTGCATACAATAAATTAAATAAATTTTTTTTCTCTGTATTTAACAACAAAAAAAAAACTCTATAGTCCGTGTATAATTTCACACAGTGTATCACGAATTCGCGAGGTGACTCAGTTCACCTGTTCAATTTGAGCAGAAAGTATACCGTGGTATACGGACAACAGTCGTTTCGTCATGTAAAAGTAATTTATGCTTCTGTAATAAATGTGCATTGCGCGTTTGAACAGCTTTGTGCATGTTAAAACTGAACCTATTCACAGGTATCCATCGCATTAAAACGCCTCGAAGCGAATGTAAAATCAGAGAGAATTAGCCACCCTAACAATTAATGGGCTCTATCTGATTTCAAGTGCAGCCGTTTCACTGCTTTTCGCTGAATTGGCTCCATTTTCACTATTTCATATTTAGAGCGTAGAAGAGCTGAATACCGCGCAGAATGTATATTATTTTAGGTCGCTCACCGCGCCACGTCAGTTACTTTACACTGAAATTGTGCTCCATTCGGTGTTAAAAATCGCTATCACTATGTTTAAATATTTGAGTTATATCTAGAGCCACGAGTATTTCGCGAATTTATTCGGAGGCGCGGTAGACTCCAATCACTTTTTATTTTTCTGTACTGTTGTGATTGGACGATAGTTCTTTAAACTCGCCCCTTTCAACTGTGAGCCCGTAATAAGCAGGAAGCAATAGTGTGAGCGGGTGTTTAACAGTTCTATACAGAGGCCTCACTTAATCACAGTAACCAATAAACAAACGATAATGTCTCGAGTGTGTAGAGGGCTGTCCAGCCTAGCTTGCTGCCAACTCAATCCGCGAAATACTCGGGGCTCTAGTTATATCAAATACTAAAGGTGTGAAATGTAGTGATGATAATGACGGAATTTTTATCAGTTTCTATTTGCGCTGGTGCTAGCTGGAACGAAGCTTATATTTCTATATTTATAGTGACTTTGGCAATGTAAGTAAATTTCTCCCAGAGTTGATGACAGTTTCATTAGTTCTTATAGAATTTTAAACGGTAAATGTCACGTGTTATGTCATACGGAGGGAAAAATTTTTCTAGGGGTGTCTTGAAAACAATGAAGTATTCTATTCTACAGTCAGCAATACAAGTTTCTATTGCAGGCACATGCTTGTGCGCGTGTGCAGGCACGCACGCACACATCCACGCACACACTCGTCAGACATATGACATAATTAAAAGGTGGACAAATTTCACAATTTGATAAAAATAACAAGTGACCTTGTGACGAGCTTGCATTCGATTCGAACTTGCCTTGTTGTTGATCAGTGTTGTAAATTCGCATGCAACACTGAAAAATATATTTTGTTTTGGGTACAAATTATTTCGTGGAAAGAATCACTGTTATTTTTTTTGTGGCGGAAAGCAACTAATTTGTAGTAATAACTAAACAGTTAGGGGTAACAAAAACGTGATTATTTTATAATCAACAACATAGTTTTGGTAGGTAAAATTAATTGCATGGTCGCAATGAAAACGTTTGTAGTTGTAATTTCCATAATTTTTTCTCATTACACCGATATCAGATTGGTGTCATGTATACAATATTTGTCAATAGTCCACTACGAAAATTTGTATTTCCTACGAAGCATAACATTGCATGTGAAGAATTTATTTTCACATTCAATATAATAGGCAAAACAACAGACAGCCCTCGTTCTAAACAAAATGTAAAAATATACTAATTTATATGCTGTGCCTTCGCCTAGTAAACATTTTAATAGCAAATGTGGAGTAGAAAATATCACATACCAATAACAAGATTCTATCTGTCTAGCCACCTTAAGTTGTCTATCTAAAAATGTACTGTAGTTCAAGTTATCATATACTTCGTATGTATCAGACATTCACAAATGTCCCAATTATTTTCGAGGCGAAGAGCTGAAATCCACTTCGTTGTATTAACCCTTTCAAAATCACTTTAATTTACGGTGTCAGGTGTTGCGAACTAAATATTTAATGATGCGTGCTGTACTTAAGTCGACACAACACTTGTAACGTTGTCATAGCCAATGAGCCGTGGGCTATGTGCTCGACTACAGTGTTATAAACCAGAATGACGAATCATTCGTCCACATGTAAGATCATTGTTCATTGAGCTTCACAGTGTGCAGTACATACCAAACATTTCCTAATTGTGTACACTGTGTCTGAATGGGTTAATATAAATATACTCTTAAAAACGTTAAAGTGACCCAAAAATGGCAATTAAACCCACTTTTTCCCGCGGGGCCTATTGTGACTTAGTGGTCCGACATACTCGCCTCCCATTTAGGCGAACCGTATTATATTCCTGGTGGAGTTGCCTCCCCCCCCCCCCACCACCCAACGGATTTTCGCATGAGGGAATTGTGCCGGACGATGCCGCTGGTAGGCGGGTTTTCTCAGGGATCTCCTTGTTTCCCCCGCCCTTGCGTTCCGGCTTTGCTCTGTACTCACCTCGCTTCACTCTCATCGTGTCTCAAGACCCCGATCTCAGGAGCCGCCCAAATCTTCCCGCTCCCTTCTTCCGTGTCTTCGAAGCAAACAGAAACGTCTTGGAAATAATAACAGAAATAGGAACAAGAATATAAATGTTTAATACTGTCACGGTACTCGTGACTTATGAAAGTGAAGCTAGAAGTGGACGAGAGAAAAAAAAAAAAAATGGAGCTTGAATAATCACCAAAATACAAGGGTTAGTCAGAAAATAAGATTCCTTATTTGAGAATGTAGACGGGTAAAAGATAGGTTAAGATTCAAATACTTTTTCATTTCGGCAACATTCCTTTATCATTCGACATAATCGCCAAATTTATTTAAGCATTTGGTCGTAGCGTATAATGAGCAGGGAGAGGTGTTTTTCTCTAAAATATTTATGGTCATGCTAGACTTAAATATCCTACGTCCACGACCACAACTTCCCTTGGTTGTTGGCCAGGTGTCTACGTGAGAACACGTGTTCTTAGTTGACTGGACCAATCGTAATAAAGTACTCCGATACTGAACGTCTGCGATTTGCAGACAGGCACTTGAGGCACGTGACATTTAAAATCATCCAACCACGAATGTGGCTAAGAACTGAAGTGTTTTGGAGTACAACTGTTCCTGAAATCTTTTCGCGGAAATCACCTGTCTCTGGCGATGAGGTTTTCCGTCCCCCGACGACAGAAGTGTCGTCATGCTCGTTAAGCCATTTCACCACTTGGAATTTTACTTCGTTACCATAGGGAAATAGTCTTCACCTCCAACCGTTCCACCGTTACACCTCTATCTTCCAGCACCGATTCATCAATGCCATTGATGACTGCGTCTGATGTTGATTAACGGCCACTCCGCCCTTCGTTCTTCACCTTCGTTCGACCCTCTGTAAACTCGCAACACCATTTCCATACTCGTTGGACAGACATCACTTGACCTCCGTCTACAAACACAATCATACTGTGGGTGTTGGCAGGTTCCGCGTTTTCTGACCACAGGAAACACAACCACGCGGACCTCCTCCCGTGACAATTCGTTCACACTGCCTTCGTCGTTTTGCAACTGCCGCTGCGCCCAGTTTCTGTTTTTACCGACATGTGCGCCATCTATCGGTGGAACCACAAACTACCTACTTGGTACCGGTACATACTTTGCTGCGAGCTACGATTCTCTATTTTTTCTTTGAGTAAAAAAATAAGGTAACTTACTTTCTGACTTACCCTCGTAGATAGTTTAGAAAATCAGGCAATGGAAATGAAATTCGCCATTAGGAATCTCCTTATCTGGCAAGAAATAAACAACCGTTCTGTGAAATGTACACTGTAAAAAAATTGTGTAATTTTACACGAATGTACGTGGCAGCACAATCTCCACACATGTTCGTGTATTTTACATGTACTGGACATGTGTACGTGTAATTTTACTGTGTGTCCCATGTATATCTAAAAATACAGTTCCGGTGTAATTTTACTATACTTGATATTCTTTTTACTAATCATTATGTTCGATCATTTTAGTACTCTGTATGTGTTATTTTAGGTTTTTGTTACCAATATCACGCCACATAATGTAAATTTACACACACTTTGATAGTGTAATTTTATCGTACCTGTCAGTTTCTTTTGCTAATCATCACATTAAATCACATGTAAACTGTACATGTTATTTTACTATGCTTGCTACTAATTTTCTACCATACATTATAAATTAATACAATCATAGTTATGGTAATTTTACTATACCAGTCTGTTACTGTTTTATGTTCATCATATCCAATAACATGTACACTGTAGGTGTAATGTTATCATACCAGTCTGTAATTTTTACGTATTATAATGATAAATATCATTCACTACTTGCATGTAATTTGACTAAGTAAACTATAGATTCCCTGCCACTTATGTAAATTTGCACAAACATCGCAATTGTAATTTCACCACTTTGTATGTGTATTTTCTCACTAACAAAAAAGTAAGCTCGCAGATTCACTGTAATTGTAATTACAACATTTCTGTACATTTTCACGGTTTCACTAAGCAGTTTTACCCTCAGCATATGTTCTTTTACAGCTGCGTCATGTTGGTTCATAAACTTTGTTTTTTGTATTTTTATAATTTTAATGCAATTTTACTCCATGTTGTACCTTGGTACTTTAACAGTTATAAAAAGTTTTCTCCAAAATGTGGATATAGATTGACTTCAATTTAAATGGCAAGCACTAAAATCCCACTATGCACACACAGACTTGGGGTTTTAGTGCCTTGCATTAGTGTATTTTTACACATACTTACGTATTTGTAATTTTAAACCCTTTTTAATGTCAATATACCAGAATATTATTTTTTTACAGTAAGGTTATACTACCTAGTGAGTGAAATAGAAACATATGTACTTCAACACTGATGTACGTGTTTGAATACAACATTGGCGTGGTTGTAAAAACACACAGGCTTTGGGTTTTAATGCCTTGCATTAGTGTACTTTTACACGTCCTTCTGCATGTGTAATTTTACACCATTTTAAATGTCAATATACCAGTACCTTTTGCGTTTTTTTACAGTAAGATTGTACTACATTTTAATGCAATAGAACAATATGCCCTTTTACGCCGATTTACAGTACATGTTTCAATACAACATTGGCGCAGTTGTAAAAATACACAGATTTGGGTTTTAATACTTCATGTTCATGGATTTTTACACGTGCTTTCCTATTTGTAAATTTACACCCCTCTTATTGTTAGTATACCAATACATTTGTGTTTTTTTTTATAATATCATTGTACTATGTTCTGAATAAAGTTGGACATTGCTATAAATTTACACGTACTGTACTTGTTTTTTACAAATTACACACAGAAAATATAACATTACCAAGAGGATGTACTACATATTTTTACCCTTTTTTACAGTGTACTTGGAGTGCAGCTTTTACTTGACAAGCTGAGAGAAAACAATAAGACGTGCTGGCATCATCTCAAAGAATGCCAGAAAGCAAATGAGTAGCCTAAGCATTGAGATACAGGCTGAAAGGAAAACGAAATGTAGGAACAATTGCAGTGAAATGGACAGTGGCTTAGGCATTCGTGAGGGAAGAATATGATATCTCACGAACGTTTTGTTCCTCATTATGAAACTGAGAAAACCAACAGCCGCTCCTGCGTCTGTATTTAGACCAGCGAACTTCTACTTTGGCGTTACATGTGTTTAATCATCGAAGATTATATTCGGTTTTACGTGTTGCCTAGCATATCCCATATGCTTCTCGCTGTGAAAGGTTGTAAGGGAATTAAGAGAAAGCTGTTAATAATCATCACAAAATTGCATGCGAGTCAGAACGTTGGGAAAACTTAGAAGCTCAGCGTTTAAATTAGCGAGCAAATCAAAATGAAATTTCTGCGTTACTGACAGTCCGTGATTCGCGGGGAGACAAATAAGACGCGTAACAAGTCAAATGATCCAACCATCAAAGGGGTTCAGAACTAAAGTATTTTGCAACACAAGTTGACCTGAAATCTTTTCGCGGAAAACCAGTGCCCCCTCCTCCCCCCCCCCCCCCCACTAATATCCAACGCACCGGCGCTTTATTTAGCCTCTGTATGCCATCCTCTTCCGAGACGTCCCCGTATAATGAACTTTAGCCTAAGAAAGAGTTCTGGAGGCCCGTTGAAAGGAAGGCAGGAAGTATGTCCTAACGCATCGCCGACAGCGAGTTCAATAGAGACGGAGCAACCTGCTCAGAAAAAGGGAAGGCGATAGCTCGAGGGGGTTGGTAAAGGGGGGGGGGGGGATCGGCCATGGCCTTAAGGGTCATATGTACTGAAACGTTTTCTGTAAAATCGTTGTTTGCATCTAAACGCGTGTCTCGGTAAATAAATGTTCTGGAAATACGAAGTTTTATCAGAAACGTTACAAAAAAAAAACTAATTGTCTGTATCGCTATATTTATACTTTTATCATATTAAGTGTATTAATGGAGGGAAAAAGATAGTGAAAGTGGTCAAATATCGCATTTTTAAGGCTTGCCTATGAAGTTTCTTTAAGCGGTAAGAGAAAAGTACGATTATACGCAGGTAGTTTGATCTGTGTACTTTCATCGCGTGTAATAAAACCCGACAGTTACAGATCTAGTTTGCACAGTAAAGCGTTAGGACGGAAACCCTGCACGCCTTGCGCGTAGGAGCGATGAGGCGCTAGGCGTGCGTGTTAGTGTCGCCCGTATCGCTCCCTCGCTTCTTGACCTTGGACACGCAGCTACATAGGGCCGTTAAATAAGTAACCATCCCCCAGCATTCACCTACGAGTCCAAAGTTTAAACACTGCAGTGCCTCGCTCGGTGCCCCTTAACCCACTCAGACCTAGTCTACACGTTTGTGTACATTACGCACGTGCAGGTGATGTTTTGCCTGTACGGCATACTGCGAAACTCAGTGACCAATGATCTTACCTGTGGGTAAAAGATTGGCAAGCCGTCTTACTGGCTAGGCTGTAATTGGCTCAAATAACTGTAGCCAAACGTATATCCTACAGCTCATTTGCTACGATAGCGAGACAAGCGTCACGTCGACTTAAGTACGGCACCCACCATAATTTTCTTTGTTTGCAACACCTGTAACCGTAAATTAAATTGGATCTGAAAGGGTTAAAAATAAGGCCTTTTACCACCGTTGGGGCGGATGAGATAGGGATGAAGCACAGAAGGGATATAAGCACGGGGATAACGGGGGCGTTTTCAAGGAACACTCTAGCCAGGGGTAGCGTCCGCCATGTTTACCACATGTGAAAATGGTGAGAAACCCGATACCGGGAATCGAACCCCGGTCACATTTGTGGGAAACGTGTGCGCTAACTGCACGATAATCACGGGATTTTAACGTAAGTACTAGTTGTGCGTTAGCGATATATTTTACAATTATTTTTACAACACCCGAAAAGTGAAGACTTTAGAATATCGGATGGACTCCAGTATCAAACATAAATGCAGATTATGCGATATTTTTTGGATTTCGATAAAAAAAATTCTACAAGAGCAATTTAACGACAGAAGCATGGGTGAAGAGAAAATAGATTGTCAATGTAAATACACGGTTATATGTTTGAAGAGAACAACTCATTTCTGCTATGCTACTTCAATCAATAAGACTACGTAATTTAAATTTAAAAATATATTAATATCGGAAAAATATTTTTGCATCGGTATAACTGCGAAAATACTAACTTTATTTGAGGTCTTTCAACAGTCGATTATCGAAACGTGCCTGAGCGTTAATAATAAAAACCAATATAGGTTTTTTTTGTAAAACAGGTTGGTAATATGTTCGTCGCGTATTCCATATAGATTCGTTGAAAAGTATATACATTATGTATCTGCTCATTTTTACACTTCAATGCATTAAAAAAAAAAAACAGAAAGCGAAAGAAACAATTTAAATTATCACAAATGGTTACCTAACACTTTTTATTCGACGATAAGAAATGAAACTATTTTCATTCCATCGTTACCAATTATACTGGGCGTTTGTCATACAGTGCGCCCGTTAAAATATATGAAAGTATTGGCAGTGACATTTTTTCTAAAGTTGATTTCAAAGGTGATCACTTTTTTCGTGAACCGCCTTTACCCCATGCGGTGGTCTGATTTTAAAGACGCATTCACGCGAAGGAAAAAAAAACAACGTATAAAACGCAGATTAAACCTCTTGTTGCTTCGTTTCTTCTATAAAAAAAAAATGCGTAATTCATAGAGACGTGTAAGATGCGTGTCATCTTTTGGTGACGTGATAGACTCCACTACACTGCCTCATAAACAAGTGAGCACGGCCCGTAGTTTCGTTAGCCGCTGCACTTTAACCAACGTCACCTACGTGTTTCAACTTCTTAAGGCCCCCGTCTAACTACAGCTTCGTTCTGCGTTTGAGGACGGAAAGAGCGGGAGCGATAAAGACGACAATGCTACGCTCGTCGAGTGCGCCATCGCCGCTAAGCGCAAGGTTCCCGACTGACGCGCGGCTTTCTCGTCGCACAGCGTGTACCTATCATTTAATTGATGGAAAAGTCTGCAGGAAGTTTCAGTGCAGATTCCTTGAGTTGTTTGCTTATATGCCCGAAGCGAAGCATTGAAAAAGCCGTTTTTAGCCATTTGGGAGTGTTCCGCAGATGATTTTAAAGTGTGCGTGACGTCTTGAAACTGCTCAACAGCCCTCGTCTGATTTTGTCTTTGCTTTCCGTATATAAGCACTTTGGACGCGCGTTTAATAGTTTCGTATAAAAAACTATTATTTCAAACACTCTTCGTAGCAAATAAATCCCCAGTTAGGCGGGGTCCTTAAGAGAGATTGGCTACTCCACCACTGAACCAATATTACTACCTCAAGAGTCCTCCTAGGCGTGCCCGACATATTTCCTACCAATGATTGAAGTCGGTCATGAATACAGTATAGTATGTTCACGGTAAAGTGAGCACTTTTGAAAGCCGCCTCATTTGGAATAATAGACAATAAATATATTTCATTTTAGTCTTAGGCGTTAACTTCCGAGTGTGCAGGACTATACACACTGCGTTTATTACTTGCATGGCCATATTTATTTAAAAAGGTGGTTAAAGGATAAAAAATGGCTGAAAGGAAAAAAGCAACTAGGGTCTCGAAAGTGCTCCATGTACCGTGGAAAGCATATAACTTGCAGTTCAGTCTGTCCTTAAATAATAACGCAAGTTTTGTAGATCTCTAATGTCCGGTTGCACCATCGCGGTTCGAAACTCGATCCGAGATCAACAGCCATCGTCGAATAATGTGGTTTGAAAATACACCAACAGATAGAACTACGTTCTATTGTGTTCTTGGGAAATTAACACAACATTATACGTACTTGAATAATATTCAGTAAAAATCGTACAACAATAATTCATTTAAAACAGATCAAACATCGTACATGTAGTTCTATCTACAGTGGAAAATAAGCCTACTTCCATGACGACATATATTACGAACCAATAGCAAAATTTGTCTCATACTTAATATCGATCTCTCACTTTGAAACCAAGATCGACGAATCAGAGATCCAGAATCATGAAATTTCGTTGGTGTAACGCTTTTACAGTGGAACCAAGATCAGACTGGATCCTGGTTCGGAACTAGGATCATTCGATATCTGATTGGGGAAGATGTTGGTGCGACCGGGCATTAGTAATTTATATCCAACAACGGCTATTTCCTATTGAAATTATTTTCAGAAGCGTGCAGTTCCAATTCCGTATGTGTCGTTATTCCGTGGTAACGTTTATTATACTCAGGCACGGAACAAAACGAGATATCTTATAGAATAATTTGGCATAGATAAAATTTCTATCCCTAGGTGCGTAGTGTTCCGAAAAGTAACTTTCAATAAACATCTTGAGTTACGTGAATAACAAAAGAGAAAGGTTTTACTATGTAACGAAGTTATTTTATATTTGATTTACGATTATTACAACTATCCTGTTATTTAACGTATATAAAATACAGAAAATATACACATGCGACACTATAATCCATTCATGGTAACTTCAGCCTTTTATGAAGCCTTGATAATGTTCTACTTCCAGGATATTCCTCTGCCTCGTGCGAACTAAGCTTTAACAAGTCTGGAGAATTACACCAGAGGGACAACGCACCACATTGTTGTGCACTAGTTGTAATTATATTTTGTATAAGAACTATTTCTCACTAGACGTTACCAACATACCTATTTTCTCCCTGTTTTTGGTTCATATTATTTATCAATGAAGCATTATAATTTATAGATAAGATATTAATAACATTTCAATTTAACAGAAAAAAAAGTAACTTTCATGAACACAGGTATAAAACGCGTGTGTTACATGGTGTATTAAAGAAATAACTAAACAATTCATCTATGGGGAGATTTTTCAAAGGTTTGATTCAAAAAGGCCGGAGAAACCGTGTAGGTTCTATATAGTCTACTTGCGGTTTCTTCGCAATTTTTTTAAACAAATCTTTGTAAAATCTCCGCATGTATGACGTGTTTAGTTATTTCCAACATATGCCATGTATAGAGACCTGAAGAATTCACGGGTTCATTTTGGGACAAGCTAGATTCCAAAACACGTGCGTTTATGTAACTTAAGCCATTGGTCGGCACTGTGTTTGACAGCTTCTAGAGAACAATGTACTAACTGTGGCCTTCCACTGTGACAGCAGACAACCAATATGCTGTTGATATCGGTATATTTGTACATAGACTGTAGGGTCTAGCCTGCAGGTTTTTGAACCCTCGAATTGTTCAGGTTTCTAGCCATGTATCACAAGCGTTTCATACTTGTGTTCATAAAAGTCACTTTTAAATGTTAAATTTAAATGTTATTCGCATTTTATCTATAAGTTATATTGCTTAATTTATAAATAATTTGAATTAAAAACAGGGAGAAAATAATCACGCTGGTAATGCCTACTAAAAAATAGTACTTATACAAAATATTGTTAAGGGTTGTTCAGGATAAAGTGAGCACTTTTGAAATACACCTTAGATAAAGTCACTGCCCCTGCTTGCATATATTTTAAAGTGCGCTCTGAGTGACATGCGCCCAGTAAAGTTGGTAACGATGGAGGGAAAGTAGTTCCATATATTAACGTCTACTAATAAAAGTGTTGGTAAACAGTTGTGATAAGTTGCTTTATTTCTTTCCCCCCCCCCCTTTTTTTTTTATTATCGAAGTGTAAAAATGAACAGATTTTAAAATGTTTACTTTTCTAATAATTTTATATTTCCACTTGACTGACGCATCAGTAAAGTGATGAGGCCAATGAAAATGTTAATCTTACATAAGGCGGAAGAATACACAGCGTGCATACAAGTAGATCTTAAGAAAGACTTTCAAAAGTGCTCATTTTGCTGTGAGCAGCCCATACAACTCAGTGCGCACGAATGCGGTGCGTTGTGTCTCTGGTGTAATTTTTCAGACTTAGTTAACACTTTGAATACTATGCTCGAGTGTAGCTCGAGCAAAGATAATTTTAACATTTATTTGTCGGTCAGAATAAAACTCGCATGGATTTGCAGTCTTTGTTCGGTTAGTGTTTAACACGACCTCACAAGAACACGACAGCGCAGTTACAATGAATTTGCTAACAGAATTTCCTTTTTTATAGCCACTCAAAAGGACATGATTAAATGTAAATATTTTCATACGATAAAGGACATTTTATTGGGTTAATATCAGCTCGGTTCTCCATTGGTTGATGACAGGCCAATAATGAGCGCTGTAAAGTACAAGATAGTGTCCGGTATTTGGTATGGACCAATAGGACGATGGTGAGTTCTAACACAGACACCAACAGAACCGTTGTTCTTGCAGTGGTGGCTATAGGTGACTCACTTCTAATTTGTCTTAACTGCCACTAAATGTGTGCAGACTTCAATGTGTTAAGCTTAGTTTCTTACGAGGCGGAGTAATATCCTGGAAGTAGAACTTTAGCATGACTTCAGATAAGGCTGAAGTAACCATGGATGGATTATAGCTCTTACCTTGTGGAGTAAATTTTTGGTTGCCAAACTTATAACTAGAGATAGGAAAATTTCGCGAATTCATTTTGGGACAAGGTAGACTTCAAGCATATATATAGTGAAGTCACCTTAGCATTTGGATCACATGTTATTATACCCGCCCTGCACGCCTCTGAGCCAATAGGAGACTTGCAAGGAAACACCTTGTGAATCCCATAACTGCCAGGTGTGGGGCAACAGCCAATGAACACACAGCTGAGGCTCCAGTATGCAGAGGACTGAGGAGTCGAGCCTACAGGTCATTGAAATCGCGAAATTTTTCTATCCCTACTTAGAACTTCTATCTCCCAGAGCTGAGTACAAGTAACCTTGTTCGTGGCTCGTTTGTTGTCAACTAGGAGAGAATGCGCCACCTGCTACAGTATCGTGCTGTTTGTCCCCTGAGGGCGGTATTTGGCCTGGCAAGAAAAAAAAAATCCTTTCTGCCGAAAGGTTCGTCCTAGACAACAACGAACCGTGGACTTCCATTCCGCTAGCGTAGGGAATTTCGCTAATTCCGCCCTAATTTTCCTTGCATAAAAATTAATTTCCCGTTAGTATAATTCTTGCTTTCATCGCCAGGAACCTTTTCACGCTGGGGTGTCGTCGCTCTCACTGCTATAGGCCGTTCACGATAAAGTGATCACTATTTAAGGCCCTCCCAACAAGCAATAACCGCTAATAAATATATATTATTGCAGCCTAAGGCATTAAATTTTGGTGGTTGTGAAATGTATACACTGTGTTTATTGGTCACATTGCAATGTTTATATTAAAAAGCAGCAGGAAGATGGAAATTGGATGAAAGGAAAAATTTATAAGGGCCTCAAAAAGTGCTCACTTTACCATGAACAGTCTACTTTAGCTAACACATTCAGGACTACGCTCGAGCTAAGACTGAACAACACCAGTTTAATAATTTCTTCGCCGTAGAAAATAAAACTCGAAGGGTCATAGAGTCGTTGTTCTGCTAGTGTTTTACTCTTCCAGGCCTAATTTAATTTACGGTTTCAGGTGTTGCAAACAAAGAAAATTATGATGCGTGCTGTACTTAGTCGACGTGACACTTGTTTCGTTATCGTAGCAAATGAGCTGAAGAATATACGTTCGGCTAAAGTTATATGAGGCAATTACAGCCTAACCAGTAAGACGGTTTGTGAGTCATTTACCCGCAGCTAAGATCGTTGGTCACCGAGTTTCGCAGTATGTAGTACAGGCAAAAAAATTACCTGCACGTGCGTAATGTACACGAATGTGTACACTAGGTCTGAATGGGTTAACAGGATCGTACAAGAAAAATACCACCCGGTAGCTATAGATTTCCTGCAAAAAGTGTTTTTTTTTTTTGTTATACCTTTATAAAACAACACGATCGACTGTAAAACTTTTACACGGCAAGAGACATTCGATTGGAGCATAATCAGCTCTGCGACCCCAGTGGCTGATGGCCAGCCAATGATGAACGTTGTAGAGCACAGTAAGCACTCCCAGTGGGGTTTGGACGAATAGAAGGGTGGTAGATGGGAATACAGAAACCAACAGGATAGACTTGTTTTTGCAGTGGTGTATACAGGTGATACACTTCTAACTTGTCTTCAGTTGTATTGAACACGTGCAGACCTGAATGTTTTAATGGGCCCGCGGTGTTCCAGTGGTCAGACTACTCACCTCCCCGCTAGGCGAACAGGGATCGATTTCCGGCGAGCCCGCTCCCGGATCTTCGCATGTGGGAATCGTACCGGACGATGCCGCTCGTCGGCGGGTTTTCTCGGGGATCTGCCGTTTCCTCCGCCCTTGCATCCCGGCGCTGCTCCATACCCACCTCGTTTCACCCCCATCGGCCCTCAAGACCCCGATGTCAAGAGCCGTTCAAGTCTCTATGGGCCTGGTAATATTATTCTTCCCCCGGCCACATAAAACTATGAAATTATTATGGACAAGTTTTAAAGTTTTGCTCATTCTTACATTTATATGCATTCAAAAACTTAAAACAAAAAATAATTTCAGTATTCACAATGTTTAACTATCCCGTTTGGTTTAACGTTAAACCATGGAGCTACTTTCTTTCAATCGTTACTAACTTCCGAAACCTGGGCGTCTCCCCTATACACTTTATGCGCCACGACCGAAAAATGTCTGCATCGCGGTGGAAAAAAATTATGTGCAGCCTGAAAAGGAGACATTATGGTGATCCTTTATCTTATCCCTTTCAGGCCCACTTTAATTTACGTTTTCAGGTGTTGCAGACCAAAAAATGTATGATGCCTTCTGTACTGAAGTTCACACATGTTTCGTTGTCACAGCCAATGAGCTGTAGACTCTATATTTTTGGCTGCAATAATATGAACCAATTATGACATAGACCAGTACGATGGTTTGCAAATCATTAACACATTGAGGCCTGCGTACATTTACTGACGCTTAAGACAGATTAGAAGTGAGTCGCCTTATCCACTACTGCAAAAACACTGGTTCTGTTGGTGTCTGTGTTAGAACTCACTGTCGTCCTATTGGTCCATATGATACCGCACACTACCCTGTACTTTACATCTCGCATTTTTGGTCGGCCATCACCCAATGGAGAGCCGAGCTGATATTGAACTCTTCAAATGTCCTTTATCGTATAAAATAATTACATTCAATTATGTCCCTTTGAGTGGCTATAAAAATATCGTTAGCAATATCATTGTTACTGCGCTGTCATGTTCTTGTGAGGTCATGTTGAACACTAGCCGAACAAAGACTGCACATCCAAGTGAGTTTTGTTCTGAACAACAAAGAAACTTTCAAATTGTCTTTGCTCGAGCTACACTCGAGCGTAGCATACAAAGTGTTAACGTACAGTTAAATCCATTGGTAACTGAGCTTCGCAGTGTGGAGTGCAGACCAGAGATTACCTACGCGTGCGTAATGCACACAATTGTGTACGCTGGGTCTGAATGGGTTAAACTGAAGGTGTAGTTTCGGTCTGCTGGCTTGCGAACCTCTGTGTCCTTGCCGGAGACTGACCACAGACTCCCGCCAGTGACCGCAGCCTGGCAGTCGGCCGTTTTCCTACACGTCACAACTCATACAGCCAGCAGTACAACGGCTGTCGCCCCCTAGCGCTGCCGGCAGGGTGGTCACGTGAGTCATGACGTCACCGCACCTTGATTCGCCCCCCCCCCCCTTCTCTTTCTCCCCAGCGACGGTGGAGTTCATCGAGAGAAAATCGAACGAAATATCTGTTCGTATAGGGCCAAATATATATTGAGTTGCCCTAACAAAATATATTGTTGAGCAAACAATATTTTAAAAGCAACAAAACTAATTTTGTTCATCTAACAAAATATATGTTTGAATAAACAAAATCTCTATGTTTTGTCAAAGAATTTAGGCTGCCAACTAAATATTTTGTAGAATAAACTATATATATATATATATATATATATATGTGTGTGTGTGTGTGTGTGTGTGTGTGTGTGTGTGTCAGTGTGTTTAGTCACTCATTTGGCTGCATTCGTTCAAAAATACAGCTCGAGAGTTTGTTTGTATTTTTCGTGGCAATTAGGATAGTAACCGTGTTTGTTAGTTCATCTATTGATTATTAACAATCGTATAAACACATTAATAAAACAATGCAACAAGAAACTGACAAGTACAGCTGTGAAACTTGAAATATTTGTTTGCACACGTTGCCCAATATTTGAAGTATATCAATTTAAAAGCTTTCCGGCGTTATCATTTGTCACATCAGCTGAGATTACTAAGGCGTATCGCGCGGGCGCAAGTGATCTAGGTTCGAAACTCGGATAAACTTGTAGTTTTTTTTTTTTTTGTTATATCGGCCCCAAACTGTTTAATGTACGTGAAGCCAAACAGATCTTTAGTTGCACCAACTAAATCATACAGTTTGGGGCAACCAAATGAGAACGACAAAATAATTTGGTTTCAGCAACAAAATATTTCATTGCCCCTATACAAACAAGTAATTTGGTTGCACCAAACAAATCTTGTTTTATTCAACAGAACCTTTTCCTCGACCTTGCAAGACGCACAAGAACGAAGACAAGAACAAAATAAAATACTGTTTTTGGTTCCAGCGCATGCGTCAGTTTAAATAGAGTTGACATTGGTTATGGTGCCATAAGCTAACTGATTATGAAATTCGCAATGTTGCGATATTTCTTTCCCGGGAGAGAAGGGGTGTAAACTTTTCATGTACAAAACGACCAGGCGTGGGCCGTCTCGAGGTATTCGGCTCCCGCCGGTGTCATCATTCATTTAAATATAAGTATTGTATTAAGGGGACTACGTAACTGCGCGCCCAAGGTCAAGAAGCGAGGGAGCTATACGGGCGACACTAACACGCACGCCTAGCGCGTTATCGCTCCTACGCTCAAAACGTGCAGTGTTTCCGTCCTAACGCTTTACTGTGTAAACTAGAACTGTAACTGTGGGTGTTTTATTACAGGCGATGAAAGTACACAGATCAAAATACCTGGGTATGATCGTATTTTTCTCTTGCCGCTTAAAGAAACTTCACAGGCAAACTTTAAGAATGTGATATTTGACCACGTTCACGATTTTTTTCACCATAAACACATTTAATATGATAAAAGTAACAAGATAGCGACATAGACAATAATTTTTTTTTATCCTTTCTGGCAAAACTTCGTATTTCCAGAACATTTGTTTACCGAGACACGTGTTAAGCCGCAAAAAAAAAAAAACGATTTCACTGAAAACGTTTCAGTGCATAGGACCCTTAAGGGGGCTTTCTGGCCAATGTTTATATGGGAATTTTGCGCTCCATATTTTGTGTTAGGGTTTCACTATGGAAAATTCTATACGCATGATTGCCTGATTTATAGCATTTTCTTATAAAGTATCGAAGTCTTTAATGTGTCTTACATTTTGAGAATCCATACTGTCAGAAAAATTCTGGTGAACTTCCTAAACTATAATGGAAGTTTTTAACCTATACACTGTATGGATATAATACCACATACCAAGCTGCACATATAGGAATATTTAGCGTCGCTACTATACAAAGTTGGCATCTTCCTTAAGCATTTAACTGTTTCCTGAGCAAATGTAGAAATGCTACAACGAATCTCTAAAGGGAAAAATTACCATTCTCGCTGTCTCACTAAGCGCATTACACCAGCATGGCAACATTTCCGTATAATTGCTTAAGAGTGGCTGTGGCTTTGAATAGTATGTATTCGCCATAAGGTTTGGTTGTGCTCGTGTGAGCAGCTTTTGTACATTTCTTTGTAAAGGCTGTTCACGATAAAGTGAGAACTTTAGAAATGTACCTTAGAAAAAAGTCACGCCTGGGCGTACTGAGTGACATTAGCCCAGTAAAGTTGGTAACGACGAATATAAAGTAGTTCCGTATCTTAACTTCGAATAAAAAAGTGTTAGTTAACCATTTGTGATAACTTAAAAAAAAAATTTTTTCACTTTCTGTTTTTTCAATGCATAGAAGTGTAAAAATGAGCAGATTTGTAAAGTATTTACTTTCTTAATAATTTCACAGTTTCATTTCACTGATGCATGAATAAAGTGATGAGGTCCATGGCAGTGTTAATTTTATATAAGGCGGAGGAATGCACAACGTGTATACAAGTATATCTTAAGCAGGGCTTTCAAAAGTACTCATTTTACCTTGAGCAGCCTTTAATATCATGTTTGGGGCAACATTTTTGCAACAACTAATGCCGATTTTCGATATAATTGTATGCCCATTTGCAATAAATAAAAGTGTTTTTTTTTATCCTACCCAAAA